>OZ026612.1:106818023-107090523 GCA_964020975.1 Hermodice carunculata | reverse complement strand
CGTCGAAGAATGTTTGTCTTGCCAAAAATCTTGAGCACGGGACAGCACATTCACCATGCATGTTTTTATTGTCGGAAGTGCACATGTGCTTCCCCTTCAACTGGCCAAAGTTCAAGCAATGTCGGGAGTTTGTTTTGTGCCCCACCACAGGATCATTTATGTTTATTTTACCGTAAAATAGACTTTCTAATAATTTAACAAAAAAAATGTAAACCCCTTTCTCACTTTCATGTACATGCATTTTATTTTCTTTCTTTGTGGTACGTGTAGTCCTTGAACACCAGATGTTCCATAGTTTATACTTCTGCTATAAATCCTCTTAATTAATCACTCAAGCAACTACTGAATACAAAAAAATAGATGAGGCAATGTGGATTCTCTGACTTGCAGGCGATGTTCATGTTGATAGCACTTGGTTGGCTGTTTCTCCCAGTGTACAGAGCATCAGGTGTGAGTGTGCTCCACTTCATCAGTTGTTTCTGATTTTTTGATAATTATATTTAGGCATAGGCCGATTTCAACATCAAAAATTTGAACTTGTGTCATGATTCGGCAAAATCTGAAGTAGGAAAAGATTACAGGTCCGATTAAAAATACGTTTGTATATGTAGCTACTTTACTTGTGTGGCGTATTGAAATTATTGTGTAAATCTCCATTGACGCATTGTGATCTAAATTTCATTTCTCTGTAACGATAACCAGAAATAACCCCTTTTACTTGTTTGTGCGAAAGCAGTGAATTAATGAATAAAACAAAGTGCAATGTGATCCACAATTGCGGCAGAAAAGTTTTACTGGTCTCATTTTCCACAGGCTGTCACGAAAGGTCACATACATGTACTCATACTCGGTTCATGATAGGTAATTGCTTTCTGTTTCACAAGTATCTTGTATATTAAGCAAACAACATGACCAACAAAGTGTCATTTATTTAGAGTCTAATTGATGACGTACATTGGAAAAAAATGTTGGGCACTGAATATACAGACACAAAATAAACACACAATACTTCCAGTGCTATACCATGCCACAATATCTGAAGCTGCGTTATGGGGGCAATCGTATCAGGCTGCTGCTCGCTGTGACACATACTCTTCTCATCATTATATCACAGATTGCGGTAAGCTTCCTCACATAATAAAGTTCATTTCTTAGCGATCTCTATTGATGATAGATAAATTAAGCATCTCTCTTCACCTTTGAATTATCATCTTTAATCTTTAACAATTTTATGTGCACATCTCCCGTTTAACTCTTGGTTTTCTAACTTCACCCTAGTAAATACGCATGCGCATGCAATGTGCTCCATCGACACAAAACTTAATACACGAACCAAGGCGCACAATTATCAAATATGTAAAAAACAAATGAAGATTGAGACCACTATTTCATTGCAAACCGCATGCTCCTTTTGTGAAATTGTGCACTTACTTAATAAGACAATATAGAGCGTGAAAAGACCTATCATCATGTCGAACACTGTTGTGTGATTTATTCCCGCAGGGTCAAATGTACGCTGGGGCACTGTTCATACAACGTATCTTTGAGTGGAATCTCTATCTGTCTGTTGTCCTCATTCTGACAGTCACGGCCGTCTATACCATTATAGGTAGGGAGCACAGTCCGTGGGAGGCTGATGGGGTTGTTTGCACAAGTAATACAAGATACAACCATCCAGCGAGTCAGCGGAGCAGGCAGTACATACCATATCACCAAAAAATTCAAGTTACCATGCAGAAGACAAAAAAAAAAAGAAAAAAGAAAAAAAAAGAAACAAACAAACATGAACAGGTTTCAGCACATACAAAGCACCTTTTCTAAAATTTACACCTCAGTAACCAGTGCTGTCTCAGCTAGGAGGGAAAATCAGCCCCAAGGGGTTTCATTCCTTCTGCTAAAAATAATGCTGTTTTTAAATCTGTCTTGGTTTATATTGCGTTCGTTTATTTATTTCAATGTATGGATCTTTTTCCGGTGCAATATGTATTCTCGTGTATGAATCATTTTCATTCAATAAAAAAAAAAAAAAAAAAAAAAAAATACGATACAAACACCATACCTAAGGGTGCATTCAAGAAGTTGATAAACGGGAGAATAATTGGCATGTCAGTTTTTTTTTTCCTTTATTCCGAAAGGAGGGCATAACACACTGCGATATCTACCAAGGAGCCGTCAATCGAAGCTGGAAGTATAGGTTTTGAAGCTAATTCTGCATATTTGATGTCCATACCTTAACAGACACTCTTAAAACCCAATCGATAAGCATATTTTATTATAAAAAAACCACAGCAACCATCTATTTCAAGGATGTTTCTTTTTTATCTACCCAAAGAAGTGTGATGTATGCAATTTTTATGACACTAACAGCTTATTATTAACGTGCTGACATGTTATGTCTGTCCTTGCCCTCACATTGTGATATGCTTGCTGTGGCGTTGTGGTGCTGTCTAGGTGTTAAAATTGGAAAGATCAAGGGACCATTTTCAGATTAAAATGGTCAGTCACGCTAAGGATGTATTTGAACAATCAGATATGATGAATTTTCATTCAATTCTGAATATAATGTGATTCAGTACTATAATTATATCGATTTAAGTACATAAACCAAAACAATAATAATTAAATTTTAAGTGGAAAAATTAAAAATAAAGAAGTAAAATGGAACTTTCTTCTTTGCCACTGCAGGCTGTTCTTACCATTGTCATACATCTTACCCACCAGAACAGTATATAGCATAGACAAAATTGGGGGCAGATAACCGTGATTTGAACGTTGTGTACATAGGCCGAAAAGGTACTGCCTTTTTTTCAATCAAAACAGGTATCCTTTGATATTGTTGCTCCACAATAATTTTTATATTTTGTGACATACACGTGCTTAGATTTGTCCCAGCGTAGTAGGAGGTACCCATATCTGACCACATTAACTACAGAACTGATCTGGTCCCCTCAGTTGCTAGGCAACAGAACTATACTATTTGCCATGATGAGGGTACCTAGACCATTTATGTTAATTAACCATCCAGAAACAACTCTTTCCTGCCAAACAAATGGAATTTTCTAAATATGTTTAGAATCTTGTATGTTTTAAAACTTTGTGAATGAGTTTTCATGAGCTATTTTGCCGTCTCAAGTTATTACTTTAACCATAGAAACTCATTTGGCCCTGCTTTAACATGAATCTACCCTCCTTACCGTTACTGCAGCCTAAGTGTCCGCACAGGATCCCAGTCAATGTGAATATGTCCCGTTAGAATTCTTGGAAGTATTGCCTTAAAAGATGAATTGATATGGCCCAGTTCCATGCATTTTTGAAAGGGTAACATTTTAAAGCTTCATAAGTGCATTTGATTGTAAAATTGCTGAATGCAAACCAGTTTCCTTAGTATATTATACGATAATAAAATCAGAGTTCATGTTTGTTGTGATACATTTTCACTGTTTCCAGGAGGTTTGACTGCTGTCATATGGACCGACACTATCCAAACTGCCATTCTTATTATCGGCTCTATCGTACTAGGTGTCTTTGGTAAGTCTTGTCCATGTGATCTTTTCACAGAATACCTTGTTGCCTGAGCGACAGTAAGCGGCCTAGCTAGGAACATTTAAATACACTCTATTAACGGCCTGAAAAAAATTTCTTCTTTTCTTTTTTCCTGTCAAAGGAAGGGAATGTAAATGAATGCAGGAAAGGAAAACATATAAAAGAAAAGTAAACTAACATCACACAATGACTTTGACACCCTTAATTCCTTGATGATGCCGCGTGTTGAAAATAAACAAATAAGATAAATTGGATGGGAAAATCACTATTTGTACGCAAGTCTCAATCAATATAATGTCACGATTATAAACGGGTTATGTGAGGATGTTGGGTGTTCTGGCTTCGGAAGCAATTTTCTCCCGGGAGTGTATGTCACCGATCACTCAAGTCTTCAGACGTGTAACATCAAGTATTCCAGGATTCAACCGTCCACACAACAGACACAACTCCATCACCTTATCCTCTTGCATAAGGGTATATGTCACCGATCACTCAAGTCCTCAGACGTATAACACCAAGTATTCCTGGATTCACCCGTCCACACAACAGACATAACTACAGCACCCAATCCTCTTACATAAGAAACTTATGCCCCAGTCACACATACACGTTCTGGTCATACGTTCTGCTACTATCTGGGTGAACGTGGCTACTCGTGAGAGAACGTGAAGCAGATTGCAGCTAAACCTGAGTGATCATATCGAATCCTGCTAGAACTTGGGAGATCGGGAAGTGGACATGTCCATTTTAAACCGTTTAAAATGGAGGTCGTGTAGTAAAATAATAAAACTACACGAGTGTGAGTGCCTGGCTAAATTCTGCATGGCACGAGCGTACCCGTGGAGCGGAAGGATACAGAGATGCAGCCCGCCGCAGACGTGCCATCGAGTGTATCCTTCCGCTCCACGGGTACGCGAGTGTCATGCAGAATTTACGGCCAGGTAATTTCAAGACTGTTGTTTTATTTTTATCCCATGTATGTGTATTCTCCACCATTTCACCTTAAAAAAGTGATAGTGTTGTGTCGAAACAGCAAACAACGACGAATACCGCAGCAGACGATAAATCAACATCCTAGGTGCGCACGCATAAAAAAGTGGTCAGCGCGAAAGTAGGGCATGCACGCGACCGTTCTACACGGGCATGTGGATCGGCAATAAATTCTACACGGTGCAGAACGGCCCGTCCGTGGTGACTCTGGACTACATATAGGCCTACATGGGATAAGACATAGGCCCACTACGTCGGGGCATGATCTAGATAGAACGTAGCATTGTTGTGAGCGCACACGTTTATGATACAACTGCACAAGATCAATGCCCCTATTAAAACGTTGGACGTAGCGAGAACGTGGCTAATCGCCAGAGAACCTAGTAGAGTCGTGGCCTAGCATACGGGATCGGCCGATTTATGGTTTTCCCGCCAAAAGTAACGAGTTTCCAACGACCTACAGAACGGGCCTTATCGGAAGAGAACGTACGTGGCTAAGAACGTGTATGTGTGACCTAGGCTTTATTGTTATTCTTTCTGCCTGAGTGTAATCAAAATGAATATGTTGATGGTATACATTTCAGGTTTGAACAAAATTGGTGGGTGGGAGGCTATTTCACAGCGATATCCAGAAGCCATGGCAAACTACACTTACCTAACCCAAGCCCTCCACGGCAACCTGTCCTGTGGAATGCCGAGGGCAGACGCTTTCCATATCTTCCGGTCACCGGAGGCAGATTACCCCTGGCCGGGCATGATTTTTGGCCTCACCATTCTGGCGACCAATGCCTGGTGTACAGATCAGGTAGGGGGAATCTTGGGGCCAAACGACATCCGGTCAACGTTGACATAACGTTACTAATATCTGGTCGTCACCGACTGTTGACGTAACATCGATAGAACGTAATTCTCTTGCAGGGATAGTTCTAACTTATTTGTCAGATGAAAATACATGTGACATCGACCGTTATGTTCAATATCTTTCACACTTATATTGTACAGTTAATGTAAGCGTGCAAACCTACCAACCAAATACATACACATCATCGACTTCGTTATTGCTTTATAAACACAATGGACTTGCTCCTTGCATGGGCCTACTATCAGATAGTAGGTCCATGTACCTCGTGACCACAACAGTCTCCAGATTTGTTTAAGCAGCCAATTTACCCCCCCCCCCCGACCTAATTAGTTGTATAAATATTGCAAAATATCTGGAAAATGGTATATGTGACAATAGTTTTATACATCCTCAAAATATCGTGAGAGTAGAAGGTTTGTTTATCAAATTTTAATTTGTGGAAATGCGTCTAAATTAACAACACAGCGATCGTTATTTATTGTCCCCGTTTTGCTGCTATCAGAGGACACCGCAACAAATTGGCTTGTGCTTTGTTGCGTCTCCGAAAAAATCAATCTCTTCATGTTTGAAACTCCACAACTCCGTAGCTTTCGGTCCGTTGCCCACTGTGTTACGTTGGTAATGTTTTCAATTATTTCTTAGAGTTGTTTTGAGTACACACCTTACTATCAATGGAACAAGCAATCTATAATGGCATTTTTCCAGATGGTATTTACATTTGGTGCAGTTAATTTGTGTGTTACATTTTTACCTCTGAACAGATGTAATGAAATTTTGCTCATACCACACAGTTATACCATAATTTACATGCAGAATAAGTAGCCCGACTCTAGCGACCTAGCTCATTACAATGGTGAAAAGAAGCGAGCAAAAGGAGTCGTTTTGTTCGCTTCGTTTTCTAACGACGGTAAAAATGTATCAACTGGACCTTAACACACAGGGTATAATCACCTTTGCCAATGAATTAGGTCTGTATGCCAACATAGACATTCTTTCTTTCCTATTTATCAGAAATTTTGTCCGGACACTATTTGCATATTATATAAAAACTCCAAATTTGCTATGATTATAGATCCATACATGAAATCCTGTCATTTTACAAAGACGATTTAGTGCATTTAAAATTATGCAAATTAGCGGCATTTGGAACTTTTCATTTTGAACATCTTCAAAACTATTATCGCTAAAGATGCGATTCCCAGTTTAACTCCTTATGTAATTGACTATTGTGCATCTTATGAATACAGTTTGAAAGTTGCTGCGTTTTAATTTATGGTAATGAGGGGCAATTTAAGTTTTGAATACCTTCAAGACTATGATAGATAGAGATGTGACTCTAAGTTTTACACCTATGGTATTGATAATTGTGCATCTGATGAATACAAATGAAAAGTTTCTACATTTTAATTTATGCTAATTAGTATCAATTCAAAATTTAAATCTGGAATAGGCTATCTTCGAGACTTTGATATGCAGAGATGCATTTGCAAGGTTTTCACATTATCGATCACTGCCCATTTAATAAATACAGAACAGAAGTGATGGGGGGGGGGGGGGGTAAACTGCAGTAAGTAGACCCAGATCAACAGGTTTGTACAGTTTCTTTGTGTAGCTATGAAGATGGTGTAGCAAAGCAGTATGGGATGGGTCACTTTAGTGCAAGTGCTGCTGCAGCCTGGCAGGCAAGGCTAGCCAGTGTGTGCAGATTGGTTCTTGAAGCTTTCCTGATTTTATTGACAGTGAACTGTCCTGATACTAGTATGCTCACCAGAGTTGCCATGTCCATTTCTTGTAGTATGACCAAATGTTGTTTCTTGAATTTTTGATACCTTCGTCCCAACTTAAGCTTCATGGTTGTTGAAATTTTCTGTTGATGGTCTATTTGTTTTCCAATATTAGAAATATTTTCTTGGCAGGAATCCTATTTACAATCATGTTCAGAAAACAGATAACTTTCTACTGCAGCCCCACGCCGTTTCATCTTGTGCTTCTTTTGCGGTTTGTCACTCCATCAAAATTGCATTTGTATATACAGATACAAAGATAAATAGTCCGAGCATTTCAAAATAGTCAATTTTAAAGGCATGCAGACAGATTTGCTGTCAAGCAAATCATCTTTTCCAATTCAAAATTGTTTTTGTCTCGTTTGCGATAACTGTGATGGACCAGGTTTGTTATGGAATTTAATTAGTTTACAATTGGCCTGCAAAAACTACAATTCTGTCTGCTGTGTTGCTTGTTGTTGTCAGTAGATTGTATTAATCCAGCGGAGGGTCAGCCAAACATTTTTCACTAGGCAGTAGATCTCATAAAGGGGAGCCATCTGTTCGGGAATTCCACCTTCCTCCAGCCCCACCCCACCCCCAACCCCATCTCTATCCCCACCCCTGATCACCCACATTTCAAAACTTCAGTCTCGTCCTGTGTTGACTAACATTTGTTCTATGCTTTTAACAGGAAAAAAAAACTTGCATAAGAAGTGAAAGGTAAAGAAAAGGTGTGCTTCTGTTAGCTCAGAAGTAATTAATAAAACAATCGGAACAACCTTAAGACCTCCTCGGCCAGGGTAAAGATATGATGACCAGTGGTGACCTTGAAAATAGGTCAAGGTGGCTGAATGTCGAATCATTGACCTACTGTCTGATAGTAGGTCCATGGTCGAATTTAGCCAAGCTTCCAATGAGATGCGTCTGCAGTACAAGTTTCATGATAGTAGCTCAATTTATTCACAAGTTATTGCGTCCGCAAAGGTTAAAATATGATGGTCCCTGGTAACCTTGAAAACAGGTCAAAGTCGCTGAAACTCCTACTTTGTTAAACTTCTAACGCGATGCTTCTAGAGTACAAGTTTCATGATAGTAGCTAAATTTGTCCAAAAGTTCTTGCATTCTCAAGACCTAGTTGTAACAGACGGAGGGACTTACACACAGAAATGACAAACTGACAATACCCCGTTGGCCGATAAGGCCAACGCAGTAAAAATGCAACAAGAATATTTTGAAATGATGGGGTAAAACTATTCAGGACATCTTCAGTGAGCATGTGTAAATGTTTTTGTTTCAGCTCTGTGTACAGAGGTCACTGTCGGCAAAGAATGTGTGTCACGCCAAAGCTGGCGTCCTTTTGGCAGCCTACTTGAAGGTTTTGCCTTTCCTGTTCTTCATCATTCCGGGGATGATTAGCAGGATTTCGTACCCAGGTAGGGCGATAAAAACAAAATCAAGGACAAAAAAGGCTAAAAACAAAACAAAAATCGAAAAAAAAAACAAAAGCCACCCTCAAAACAATAAAAAGAAAGAAACAAAGGCAGAAAAAGAATTAAAAATCAAAACCAAACTATAACACCAGCAAGGCTTGCACCGATGGATAAGCTCAGAGTAACTGAATAATGACTGATCTAAAGGGATCACTTGGCATCTGTTGATCTATCAGATTCAAATGGGTCAAGTGATACTCTTTACCTGTTGTGCCGTCTATGTAGACATATCAAATGTTCTCAACTCATTCTGTTGATAAGAAACCTTTTATTTCACTAGACAGATTTATGGCTTTTTAAAGCGTTCAGCTAAGGTGAAATCTTGTTTATTGTAAACTGGTTAGGTATATATATTGAACAATGAAGCATACATCAAAGCTGAACGTATATTTTTCCACCGCAGATGAAGTGGCGTGTGCAGATCCAGAAAAATGTAGGGCCATTTGTTCAAATCCTAACGGGTGCACCAACATAGCCTACCCTCTTCTGGTCATGCGGATCCTACCTGATGGTAAGAAATGAAGGGTCCTTTTCTTTTCATACTTTGTTCACGACGGAGAAACACCAAACGTTTCCATTTAACTTTTTCTAAGTCAAGCCTTCCTAAAAAGCGTCATGATTATGACTGTCGGTTGCTTCAGGTTGTGTTCTTTAATTTCCGTCATAAAATAAGTTTTGAAGGACAACTTTACTAATTTCCTACAACTTCCGTTTTCTGCTAAAATTGCCCAGGGTTCCCGAATTGAAAATAAGATATAATTTCTTGTTAATTGACAAGATATTGAATTTCTTGTTAATTGACAAGATATTGCATAATGTAAGTGAAACATGTAAGATTAACATACCCAGTTCTACAGCTTCTCTTGGTGTGGTGAGTGACGGCCCATCACGAATCAATGAAAGTTGTTTCAGTCTATTTAATTTAATCAGGAAACGGTTAATAGTCACAGAGGGTACTAGTTTTCCAGCAGGTCACTTCTGCAAAAGCTTTCTATCATACATTGACATTCAGTCAGACTGCAGCTGATCAGGTGTCTTCCAGACATGAGTTTACATTGCTAACATAATGCATGTATGTGCACTTCTTCCTAAATAATATCATATTTATAAAATGCACAACCAACCAGCAATCTAAATTTAAGTTTTGTACCATGTGGTGTTGTTTAGTCCGTCCGGGCATGGACGGATAATCGGATGGTCCGAGGAAGTTGCTTTTTTCAAAGAGATGTTATAAGACATTCTCAAGGTTATCGACGGAATTGTAATGTGTGTTTTTCATGTTAGGGGTGCGCGGCATCATGTTGGCAGCCCTCTTGTCGGCGTTGATGAGTTCCCTCACGTCTATGTTCAACAGTTCTAGCACTGTGTTCACCATGGATATTTGGAGACAAATACGTCGGAAGGCCCAGGAAAGGGAATTGATGATAGTAGGGCGTTTGTACATCCTGTTCCTTGTGGGCATCAGCGTAGCATGGTTGCCCATCCTTCAGGCCATTCAAGGCTCCCAGCTCTGGAATTACACTCAGTCCATCTACTCATTTATTCTCCCTCCCATTGTCTGCAGTTTTTTGCTTGGTCTTTTCTGGACGAGGACCACAGAAAAGGTAATTTATAATTGGTGAAAGCTTCTTGTTTTGTATTTGGCAATACTCTCTGAAAGTCTACCTTTCGAATTTAAATTTGACGTCATATAGTATGAGTTTACCCCGTTCACAGACGCGCGCGCGCGCACACACACACACACACACACGCGCGCGCGCAAAACCCAACTCTTTTCAGTCCGGTAAAATAACACTCAACTCCTTTTTAAGTGTAATTGACTTCATACCACATAAAAATAATGAATTATAACGGCATGAAATATATCACAATTTACCAACGCATACAGTTGCACGGATAGTGAAGCCGTGTTTTTCTTTCTTTCTTTTTTTTTTTTTGGTTTTGTTTTGTTTTGTATTTGTTTGGGGGTTTTTTGTTTTGGTTTTTTTTTTTTTTTTTTTTTTTTGGTTTTTTTTTTTGTTTTGTTTTTTGTTTTTTTTATTTTTTGTTTGTTTTTGTTTTGTTTACAGCAGCACCACTGAACATTGAACTCTCCCTTTTCCATTTTTTGCTGCATGCAGGGGGCTTTCTTTGGAATATGTCTGGGATTGGCCGTTGGTATCACGCGAATGGGACTCTCCTGGTCACGTCCAGCTCCCCCGTGTGGCAGCACGGAACCAGATAACCAATTTGACTTTGTGGCAAAAGTGCATTATTTACATTTTGCTATGATTCTTTCTGGTATTTCAATTTTTGCAATGGTTTCCATCAGTCTCCTCGACAAACCAAGATCTGAAGCAAAGGTAAATTTTCATTTAATGTTTTAATTTTGTGCAACCAAATGCTATCTCAATTATGAACTTATACTACAATTGCTGTTTTTTGTGTTCAGGCTCATCCACGTGGAACATTCTGTGAAAAATATTTCCAAAGTTTACCAGGGCATCAAAAGCAAAGTACATGCACCGAATTGATTTTGTTTCAAATAGGTGTCTTGGTGTCCTTCTCTCCCCCAAAGAATTTTGAACATTAAGATATAAAATTTGAAATTTTGAGTCCAATGTGCGAAATGCATCAATAATTTTAAGAAAAGTAAAAAGCAATGTTGGTAAAACGTTGTGGCTAAGTTGGGGCATGGTTCCCTTGCAATCTCCGCCCCCGAAAAATAAAATTTAAAAAATCCACTGAATTTCAAAGAATTCGTGTTTTGGTGTAGACAAGTTCTGTAGAGAATAGATGGCCAATAGGGGAAATGAAAACGAGATGGGCTATGTTAAAGATGTGCGTGTAAAAAAGGAATAGTCGTTTTTATAATGTTATGGTTTAAGAGCGGATGTGATCCTGTGTAGATTTTACATCTTGTGCCACAAATGGATAAATTGAAAGCCGCTCAGAGTCCACCATTGGACTCGTTGCGCTTTTACCAATCAATGTCAGCCTATTTCTTGAGGAATGCGTACAAAATGCAGAATTATACAAGATACGATTTCAGGCGATCGACGCAATTGTAAATTATTTAAAAAAAAGTTCAATTAAACGTTTATGATAAAAAGTTCACATTTCCTCACAGTTACGGAGAGTTACATTTTGGACCAGAAATGACCCACAGACACAGGAACTTTCAGATGAATCTGACGCATCGGACAATGAAAATGAGGAGAAAAATGAGAAAGACAGGGAAGGTTAGTTATTCTATTTTTAAGCTAGATCATAATTGTTAATAATTTAATGCGCTATTATTATATTATGAAAACTGTAATCGATATAGACGCCGTTATGGGTCTTGCCTACAAAGCAGACCATGTTCTGTGTTAATACGCTTGGAGCGGAATAGACAAAATACGCCACTTGGGTCTGCTTTGGAGGCAATACTGAGTCCATCTGTCTGATTATGACAATAGTGAATCTAATGATAATTGAAAATATTTCTGAGCTTCGAAAATTTAACAGACATCAATGCCATTTCAACACAAACGCATACAGAGCCTCACAACCCCACACCCATATGTGTGTTCATATGCAGGTACGCGTATGCACATACACATGTACACACACACATACACACACACATATATATATATATATATACATACATACATACATACATACATACATACGTTAATTGTTCACTAAAATTTGCATCTATGAAAAGCATTACAGATGCACATATGAATGTTCAAAAGACTCTTCCAAGATTAAATAAAATTTTGCCGGAAATACGGTGGTATGTAGTTAAAAAGGTCCCAGGGTTTTTATACTAACTTTAGTGTTCAAAACAAAACTTTTCATTCTTAATGGAACCTTAATATTTTTAAACAACAGCTGCAGCTTTTCATTCTTCCGGAAAAACACATAAAAGAAAATCCATGGAAATTTTGAACAGCATAGGTACATATGAACTCCATGCAAAAATATATTGAATTTGATTTCCTTAGGCACGCGTTTTACTTGCATGTAACCAACCTAACCCATGAAGGTTAACATCGCAGTCTGACTTGTTGTTGTTGTTATCATTATTATTATTATCATTATTATTATTATTATTATTATTATTATTATTATTATTATTATTATTATTATTATTATTATTATTGTTATCATTATCATTATCATTATTATCTTCATCATCATCATCATCATTATCATTATCATCGTTATTATTATTATTGTTATTATTATTATTATCATTATTATTATTATTATTATTATTATTATTATTATTTTTATTATTATTATTATTATTATTATTATTATTATTATTATTATTATTATTATGATGATGATGATGATGATGATGATGGGGGGGGGGGCATGCTCCTTTAAAAATATGTGCATATGCTTGTTGAATCTTTGCATTGACCATTTTAACTCGATGAAAGTTGTTAAGCACTAAGTGCTCCCAGAACACCTTTGATGTGTCTCATGTTCTTAAATCATAGACTGAAGTATCTTCAGGACTGAAGGTAAATGAGGTGAAAATCATTTACCCAGTCCTTCACTGCGTACAAAAACACACTATTTAAATTATGTTTATGGCTGAAAAGAATCAAATTTTACCAATTAATCTACCAAAAACAAAAATATATGCACATGTCGGTTTGTCTTCTCTCATTTTGAATTTATGAAAGTGCACGTCCAGTGATCTGAGTTTGTATATATGCTAAATTGCAGTGTTGGCTGACAATATTACGATGGTGGCACGGAGTGCATATTCATTGTTTTGTGGTGTCTTAGGTTAGAGTTGCGTATATAATGTAATGTAATATATGTATATATATATATATATATATATATATATGAAATTATTTCAAGTAAAATCATCCAGGATATCATCAGGTGGAAAGCGAATGGTTTGATTTGCTGGGAATGAAATGAATTAAGCTCATGAAAAATAGGATTTCTTAGCACTAGCTAAAAAATGTTTTCCATGCAATGTTTAAATGGTTTTGCTTGAAAAAAAAACAAAAAAACTTTCAACTGATTGTTGGATCGTCCTTACGGTCTGGAATATAAAATCTGGTAGTTTTATTTTGATTTTGTTGTTGGCTTAAGTTTGATATTTTACGGCTTGTGAATTAAAAAAAAATTATACTAAAACCAGTTACCTTTGTTTTTTGTGAGGAGCTGCAGACACAACATTTTGGATCGTGAAATGGTACATTATGTATGTATAAATCATCTGGTCATTACAGAAGCAGTCGAAAAATCTGGATTGAAGGCATTTTTGATGAAGTGGATGTGTGGCATGGATACTGTCGCCCAAAAAAGGATGACGAAGGCAGAGATGCGGCAACTGCAGCTTCAGTCGACCTCTATTGCCGAGGATCCCTTCTGGAGCAAGGTTCTGGATGTTAATGCGGTGATTTGTGCAGCTGCGGCAATCTTTCTCCATGCTTTTTGGGCCTAGCTCGGCGCTTTATGAATGGTATTTTGTTGAGTATACAGGTATAAGCAAGCGCTTTGCGGCAACACCGTATAAACGACTTTCCACAGCATGTCATATGGTTGCTGGTAGATCAAAAGCTACCTAATCTATGTCATAGCATTCTGAGCCTGTTTTCTACAAGTCTCTTATCATAACCATGGAATGAAGTCTATCAGCGGACATTCATCAGCTGGGCGATAGAACATTTTTCTGATTTCTGGTGTAAGCGCGAAAGGTTAAATAATTTCCTTTTTGATATATTTATAACAGAAAGTGAACATACACGTCAATAAAAGCCGTCATTAACTGACATGTGGAATCGTTTTCAGTTGTCAATGTATGACCAAAAGGCTGAACTGATATTGACTAATACTAGATTTTGGTCATGGAAACAAGGGACTCATAGCGCTGCAACTGTTATTCAGACCATATAAACGGCCTCATTGTACAACATACCTCTTTAACGCGTTAATGTACTGTTACACGCCTGTTGTCTTCAATTTATGACAACTCGGATAGTTTCAGTATTGTTGTGGGATGTCTAATTCCAAATCATAGGTAAGTCTTGTCATGATTCTGGAGGAAATCTTCCCATTTTCAAAACAAAACAAAAAAAAACAAAAAAACAAACAAACAAACAAAAAGAAGAAGAAGAAGAAGAAGAAGAAGAAGAAGTAGAAGAAGAAGAAGAAGAAGAAGAAGAAGAAGAAGAAGAAGAAGAAGAAGAAGAAGAAGAAGAAGAAGAAGAAGAAGAAGAAGAAGAAGAAGAAGAAGAAGAAGAAGAAGAAGAAGAAGAAGAAGAAAACAAGTCGTGAACTTATGCCAATTTCTCTTCCGATACAATACAAAAATGTTAACTGGATAAGTATATACAATGTAGCATATATTATTTCATAAACATTCAGTTCTTGCGATTGTTCGAACAGATCTCATAGTTTTCACACCTACATAATTATAATAATCATCTGTTTGCACACTAGAAGAAGAATAATTGTAATTTACTATTTTTGAAAATAAAACACCGGGAAGCTTTTGATCCCAACATAAATTTTCCACCGACTCAAGTAAGTTTTTGTTCCAAATAAAATTTTGTTAGAATTTCCAAATGACAACATTTGTAGATTCTAAGTTTGATGAGTTGACAGAAGACTAGAGTATTTGCTTCTTCCTTTAACGTTGCAGCTGCACTCCAGAAGAGCCATTTGGTGTGGAATAGTCATGATGATTAAAATTATGCAAATGGGGGGCAATTACAATTTTAAAAACTCTACATCTTCAAAAATATTATAGATAGACACAAAGCTCTAACTTACACATATCGGTTTGAGACAACTGGCAAATCCAATAGCATGCAAACAAATGTTGGGGAATTTTAATGTATAGTAAATTGACCGAATTTCTCCACAATCCACAAATGTGGGCCTTTAATTGCTTGTTGACCTGTGCTTGACCTCCATGGTGCTAGGCAAACATTTTGCATCCATAATTAATTAGCTTGAACCTGTCTCATAGGCAGCAGGTGTATGGTGTGCAAGGTTTGGGCCTTGTAGCAAATTGGGGGGGGGGGGAGGCTCCCAACAACTGTGTAATGAGGAATGAGGCTCTCAATAAAATACAGAGAATCTCTTTCTGTTCATGCAAGAACAGATCTTCTCCATGCTGCCATATGTACCAGGCAGGCTATAGTTCCCACTAGTGCTGTACAGAGCTGTCAGTGCACCATTACTGAGACTGGTATTCTAGCTGGTCTGTTTTGCCTGAGGCCATATCAGTCTGCTGAGCTTATCAGTCCCAAGGGAACCAGCTAGCCTCTGGACCTCTAGGCAGTACAAGCCTGAGTGTACCCTCTGTTAAAAATAGACTACTTTGGCCAGACCCAGTCCGTTCTTCATAGCCAATACTGAGACATTATAGTGCTTATCTCGGTTCACAGGTACATGTACATGTAGTTTCTTAACAGTTTCTGTTAAATTTTGTTTATATTATAAAGGAACAAAGGCAGTTTGTATTGCATGTATACACATCCCCTTGAATTATAATATATACATTGTACATGTATATGTGCATGCATGAATAATGTACATGCACATATACTCATCTGTACTGCCCAGAAGGGCTGACCCTCTCAGAAGTGAGCACTTTTCTCTGTTCCCAAAGGTGACCACTGTAGAGAGGTTTCACTGTATAAGTAAACAGTGGAATTGCGTATCTGAATAATTATGTCTGGGTGCGAACCAAGGCTGTTTGTGTTTCCAAGAATTCTTTCTTTCTTTACAACCAAATTTGTTCGGAGTTTTTTTCGGATACTATTCATCCGAAAACAACCAAAATTGACATGGTGACTGACCTACTAGTGAAAAATGTGCATCTGGTTTGGCATAGTACTGTTTTGTTTTTTTGTAATCTTAAAAAAATAAAATAAAAGCTCCTTATCTTCCAAACTATTGCAGAGAGACACAAAATTCAATGTGCACATACAGGTTTGTGACACCTGCCAATATGATGGACAATAACTCCAAAACTATTATAAATAGAGATGTCATTCCAACTTCAGTGTAAAGGTTTGTGGCAAAACCGCATACAGTGAACCATGAACCAAAGTTGAAGGATTTTAAATTTATGCAAATTATCATAAAATTAACCATTTTTGTTTGACCCGAGTTTTTTGGTTACTTGTTGATTTAGCTTTTTATGTTTTTTCTCCTTTTTATGTATTTGTTCTCTCTCTCTCTCTCTCTCTCTCTCTCTCTCTCTCTCTCTCTCTCTCTCTCTCTCTCTCTCTCTCTCTCTCTCCTTCTCTCTCTCTTTCATCGTATTAAGGTCGATAAAGCGTCACACGCTGTTGGTAATGCCCCACGGAGATAATCTCCAAGCATAAGCATCCGCTGACGTGCTGAAAGAGTGGCCATGGTTAGAATGTCTGATTTATAGCAACAATATTTTTTTTCTTTTAAAATCCAATGTCCTTTCGGAAGACTTCTTTTTGAACTCAGCTCACACTGCATCACGATATCATTTAAGCATGGTCTTTTTCGTGAGAAGTATTTTTTCCAGGGGAACCATACAAAGTTTAAGCTACATATCTTTCGTAATTCCTTCCGTTTTATCCAGCATATATTAGACACTCAACTTGTCTCCATATGGACACCTGTCCGTCAACAGGTGGAGTGGTAGAGCTTTCACAACCAAAAAAGGAAAGTGACAGATTTCTTGGTGCTTAGTTTGCCGTTATGACTGCGAGCGATATTAAGATGTGAATTAAAAAGTTGATAAAATTAACGGGTCAAGTTGTCAATACCTGGTAGCCATGAGTGTTTTACAACATACGGTGGATATACTATGCTTGCTGCTACTTGTTGTGTCGGAACTTACAGGTAAGTTTGTGTTCTCTTGGAAAACGAAAAGTCGTGCTCCACATAAAGATCCACAAAATTGGACGAATGATATCGATGCTGCTTTACGTATTGTATACTCCAGAAATTAAAGACTTCTCATGTTGTATGATTATTGGGGTCTAATATTGTTGTTACAAATCAGTCGCAAATGTACCGGTTTTTCTAAATGTTAGACATTACTGGTGAAACGTCCTTAACATCAGGGAATATTAAGTATATGTAATGGTCAGTGATGTTATAATATGGCACACGAGACGAAAATTTTGTAATTAAAAGAAGATCATATCAGTAAATGTATGACCTTTCTCCCCGAATTACACTTAAATTGTTCCAAGATAGCAATTGACCAAGAGGCCGAACATGTACAAATTTGCTCAATATTTATCAGATACTTTTTTTATACATAATTTAAACGTGGTGTAACTTGTTTGTTTTACTATGTGAAAGTAGGTTGTACTGCAATGCACTCATTACCTTTTGCTCTGTATCTTGATACCTGTAAAATAGTATTGATCAGATCTTTTACCCCCAAAATGTATTAAATGAGGAGTGGCTATACTTTTTTGTATGTTCAAAGAAAAGCAAATGGTCTTGTAGGCCGCATTCAACGTCACAAAGTCGGAATGCATGTGCATGTTAGGGACTTTTATTTGTTTATGACCAGACATACATATCTGTTAATGTGGCCACTGCCAGATATTGCTGTATAATGACCAATTGTGATTCTGACCATTAAGAAAATAATGAAGCACCATCATAGCTGACACGTAAATTTGTGTTGAGGTCATATTCCTGTAAATGTATGGGCTTGATCATTATGTTCAGAATCAACCAAGCGTAAAACCCATCGATATCGTCATGGCGGCTATTGAAAAGCAGGGGAGTTTTCAGAACATTACTGAATGTGATGCACACAGTAACAAGTGTACGACCACAATTAGTCCCTGACGTCCCCGGGCTGACGTCACTTTCGACATGTTGGCATCAATGAATTGTCAAATCAATAGACTGGTAAAATTCTGAAATTCTGGCTTTTTTTGCCAAAGACGTATATAAAGATTGGAGGCCACTTAAAATTTTCATCATATACATAGAGAATCTTACATGGCTGAAAGTGAGTTACTGTTTTTCTCTCACGAAGGATCGTTGTTGATGGGGAAAATCACGACTGACCGCAGGTCACGAGTGATTTTGCACGCCAACGATGATCTCGAGTGAGAGAAAAATAGTAATTCATTCTGCAGCTATGTAAGATTTTGTTTATTCTATGTTTAATTGGGTTTTCGTCGCAAAAAATGCCCTAGGCTTACTTTCAACGCCGACCTGGTTTAATTTCGATGTACTCTTATTTTCGCTTATTTCACTGATGGTACAAATCCGTGAAAATAAAATCACAGTGAAATGGTATTTAGATCTTGTTTGAATAGGAACTATGTTCAAAATAGTGAAATTAAAACTACAGTGAAATGTCAAAAATGCAAAAACCGTGAAAATTTATACGCGCTAAAATAAAGCAATTTACAGTACGTTTGTTGCAGTTATTCCACGTCACGCATGACGTATAATCAAACATCGTTCCCGCACATTTGATTTTGTCTAAATGTCAATGCATCACGTCACTGCTGCAGGCCCGCCCACAATTTACTTGCAACGATGTTTAAGTCATGTGAACTACAGTGAGTTACTACTTTTGAATTCCACTCTACAAAATGACAATTCACCTTCAAACATAGATTGTTATGTACTGCCCTTCCTTACCCCCGGTAATGTAGCACTATTAAAATATTGATTATAGCCGATAATTTGTTCAACATTTGTGCATTTTGGGGCAATGTTACATGGGTCTTGTACGCCCCCATCCCCACCCACCCCCACACCTGACTCTGTGTCGCCTTTAAAATGACGAAAATGTAGAATAGCCGTTTCAGATATCGCCAAAACTGTAAGATGGTTAGCAAATGCGTATTTATCGAGTTCAATTGTGATCAGCAGAGGCAGTATTATATGATAATGCTGTGGAGACTCAGTCTTGCGATAATCTTAATAACAAATACACTGAATAAACTTTTGACAAATGAAAAAATTCTTAAAGGTTTGTGACAAACTGGCATTATTATTTAAAATATACAGCTTTCACTCATCAATTGGTCTTCATCGACATATTGCGCTTCGTGGAGACGACCTTGACCTTTCAAATGAAGACCAATTATTCATTTAAACGTATCTTATTTTAAAAAGTACAATAATAATCGCAATATAACATCACACGGAAAGGACTGCGCCCTATCCATGTTTCTCTTGCGAAGAAAGACCGAAAGACAAGGCACAAGAAGAGGACAAGCAAAGACATAATGCCAGGTACCTTCAACAATTGAGCCGCATTGACACGTGTGTCCAAAACACCAATTTATGTAAACGAGAATTCACCTTGGTGGTCCCTAAACGCAAACGTGTGCGTTGGACGCATTAAAAACTGCTATAATATTGTAGTTAGTTCTAACTTGATGGTTAATTGCACAACACATAACCTACCATTTTTAACCATTACTAGATCAAAATCGTGATCTAATTTCCAGTAGGCCTACGTTAGAAAATTTGAGAAAACCCATGTGGCCTTCTTTTTCCTACTAATAGCCGCCTGGATGGGGATAGCCCACATGCCCATTGTATGAGGGATATCTCGTATGAGACTGAGAGCCCTGGTGACAAAGCAGATGCCTCGATGTAAAATCACAAGATCAGACTCGACAACAACCCAAAGCCACATGGTGTAGTATTGCCTAATCGTAGTTAAAATCTGGTTAAGAAAAATTGTGTTTTGATAACATATTTTTGACTTAAATGCTAATGACTCAAATGTCATAAACCTAACTCATTATGTTGAAACATTGACTCAGGGCTGGCAGCCAAATAGGGCTTTATTTTTTGTAGACTTTCAAAGTGAGGAGTAGGTGTCATCATGGGGTTTGTTTTAAATTTCTGGTTCAGGATGTCCATTGTTGCAGCACTTGTTAGGATTCCCCTCGGTTTGTACAGGTGGTCTAGCTGCAACTGTTTATTTTACAATCACTGGGACTGAATATAATGCCCCAGTTTGTTTCTACTTCAGTTATACACTGGCAGGTGGTTTAAGTAAGATAAGCTATCCAGCTAGAAAGGTACATACTGGTTCAGAGGTAAGTCAAATTGTTCGTATCTGAACTTGTACTAGACAAATTTAGTAATGATGTTTGGTTTGACAGGTATTCTTCATTCATAACGAAGCTCTACATTTGAAAGCAAACTTCACTTATTTAGCTAATTCATCATTTGCCACGTTCATATTAATTCATTTTTATGTGGGTTGTCTTTGCCGAATATTTAGCTTAGACAGAGCAGCTTCTCAGAGAGACATGTACAGGTACAGGCTCCGAAACATGTTTTGAGTAGTTACCCGCTGAGGATCCTTTAATTCATTTGGGCTAATACAGCCTATGCCAAAATTCTACAGAAGAAGGTGTGGGATACGGACAACAATACTTCCATATATTTATAGGTTAGACAGTGACAGATTAGCTTATGTTGAGTAAAGAGTCGGACTGCAGAATAGGGTAATGACTACTAGGAAGTGGTTTAGGACATAAACACATGAATACAATTCCTTATGCTGCACATGATATTGTACGATATGACTAAAATGGCTCACCACATGGTGCAGCGTGGTTTATATTGTTCATGATTTGGCGGTGTAGCCTGGTTTATACTGCTGAAGACGTTATGCAGCCTGATCTACACTATTCACGTCGCAGCCTCGCTACTATACTGCACGCGCAGGGTACGGCATTTAAAAATATATAATGTTATCAAATTATGCAAAATTTCAAATACGGACAGTTGTTTTCTTGTCAAGTTTATCATGCGACGAAAATATCACAAATTACAGAGACTTGTATACATCCTTGGATTTGCACTAGTGAAAAAGTTTATATATATATATATATATATATATATATATATATATATATATATATATATATATATATATATATATATATGTATATATATATATATATATGCAGACATGAATACCACAATGATATAAATAGAAACTACTGTATATGAATTTGAAGTGTGCGTGTCAACACACACTTTTCTGTTTTTCCTGAAGTTCTTTCATTTTTTTCTCATTACTTCTTTACCTGTGAATTTGTCCGACACTTTTCTCTAACACAACTATATATAGAAACTCCAAAGTTGGCATGATTGTACCTCCATACAAGGAGTTTTGACTTTTCATGAAGAGGAATGAAGATGTTTAAAATTAGGCCAATTAGGGGCATCTGAAATTTCAAATCTTGAATATCTTCAAAAGTATAACAGATAGAGATGTCATTCCAACTTCTACCAGACGGTTATTGACCGTTGCTCATCTAATGAATTTAAAATAAAAGTTGTAGCAATTTAAATTATGCTAATTCGGAGCATTTGAAATTTTAAATCTTGAATATCTTCAAAGCTATAATAGATAAAGATGCCATTCCAAACTCTACTCTGATATTATGGACTGGTACGCATCAGATGGAGTGGCAACGAAGGCTGCACATAATTTAAATTATGCAACTTAAGGGTATTTGAAATTTCAAATCTTGAATATCTTCATAAGTATACACACAGACAAATTTGCTCAGCAATCTGATTGGTGGTGACACCTGGTGAGAGAAATTAAAAATGCAATAGAGTCTGAAGGTTTACTCTGTCATCAAAAATATAATAGTTAGACCTACCATTACCTCCCATTTATGTCATCTATGGCTGTGTAGCTGAGTAATTCAGTTAAATGAAGTGGAATGAAGCAAATTCAGTTTTTGGGTGTATGCATACATGCATTGGATCTATATTGGGGCTGACACTAGGAATTCCTAGTCTCAGATTGGGACAAGGCCAGTTGCCTCGCAACAGATCGGACTTGTTGGTGAAAGTGGAACCATAGGGTAACGGTATGGTGGAAGATGCAGTGTGGCTTTGTGTAATGTGTTGTCTTTAACTGGAGGGAAAACTAACAAGTGAAATCCAGAATGGAGCTTCATTTACATGTGCACAACCACTGATAAAAAGTCAGGTGTGTCAAGGAACTGAGAACCCTGTCAGGGTTGATACACTACAGGGAACACTGCCGACCAAAGGCTACTTGTGTGGCTTGCGACATCTGTGTACACCCACACACCCATGGTACTTCAGACTCCGGGCATCTTCTCTTCTTACCCCATATGTTTATGTTAAGATTGATTACCTTCTGACCTGTATATACTGTAATAAAGGCAGTTCTTAGTAGTTTGTACATACAAGAAGACGTGTTCGAGCTCTTCTCTACATTCTATTCTACCCCTACTTGACATTTGTTGCCGAGATTGACCAGGATCCTCTAAACTGAAGAAGCTCCGACTGAGCAGCAACGTCACACAGCATGGAAAGACTAAAGAATGCAAGAAGAGCTCATAGGGGACAACTTACAAAGCTCATAACCAAGGCAGAGACTCTGAATCAAAAGGATGAGCCCTCAGAAGAAGACACTGATTCACTTCAAGCAACCCTGAATTTGGAGAGAGAAGATACAAGTAATCGAGAAATTGGACAAGGACATCACAGACTTGTGTACAGATGAGAATGTAGAAACAAGCATAGTGGAAGCAGATGACCACAACATGCCAATCAAAGAGAAGCATACACTGTTATCTAAAGCTCTTGAGAGAAGGTTGGCTCCCAGGCAAAATGAGGGCACTGCTTCAGCTCTCAACACAAGTGTGACTTCATCATCCTCAAATAGTTCAAGTGGACAACATAAGAAACTGAACCTTCTGAAGATCGAATTAATCAAATTTGAGGGAAATTTACTCAAGTGGCAGACCTTCTATGACAGTTTCACCTCAGCAATAGACAAAGACGAGTCCCTTGAGAACATTCACAAGTTCCAATACTTGAACACAAACTTAACAGGAGAAGCTTACCGAACCATTGAAGGACTCACTCTAACTGACAGCAACTATCAGGCAGCACTTGAACTACTGAAAAAACGTTATGGACAAACACACAAAATCATAAATGCATATATGAGAGCATTATGGACACTACCCACGCCGGATACCAATGTAGCTTCCCTCAGAAAATTCCATGACACACTGGAATCTTACATACGAGGTCTCAATCCACTGAAGGAAATCTGAAGACACATATAATGAGACTTACTGATTCCCATTATTCTTGACAAAATCCCAAACACAACGAGAAGGATAATTACAAGGGAAAATGGAAGTGATGAGTGGACTCTAAGTGAAATTCGTGAAGCCATACTCAAAGAAATTGAAGCTACAGAAGCAGGCAATCTACACAGTGTAAATATACGTGAGGATACCCCCTCCACACCCCTAGCTACTGGAAACTTTCACGTGGGAATAAGACCAAACTCCAAGTCAAGCAACAGAAAGTGTCCATTCTGCAAGGGTGACCACCCGCCTCACAGCTGCGGCAACATCACAGACCCACAGGCAAGGATGGAGATTGTCAAGAGAGATAAACTGTGCTTTAATTGCCTTGGACGTCACAGAGTGAATGCTTGTAAATCTAGATTCCGCTGCAAACAGTGTCAACGTAAACACCACACATCATTGTGTAATACCCCATCCCAGCCAGAGGGAACTGTTCCACAAGCAAATCAAGAACCTAAGAAAAAATCTGAGAAACAACCTGAAAATGATACCTCATCGCCACAACCTGACAAATCTACTCATGTTGGATATACTTCACCTATCCAGCCAGCCAGTGTCCTACTTAAAACAGCTGTTGCTCAAGTACTGGACACAAATGACCAGGCAAAATTAAACACCTACATACTGTTTGATGAGGGAGCACAGAGATCATTTATAACTCAAGACCTAGTGGACAAATTACAACTTACAACAATGCCAGACCAAGTCAACATCAACACATTTGGAGCCAAAAGTGCAGATCCAGCTTCAAGCAAAACAAACTTCAAAGTGAAAACTAAGTACAATGAGAACATCGAAATCAATGCATTGGTGGTGCCTAAGATTGCCACTCCATTAAGAAACCTGTTGAACAGACCACTTGTGGACTTACCCTATCTCAAAGATCTTGAGCTTGCTCACCCAATTAGCAACAATACGGAATTTCCTATACAGATACTAATTGGTGCAGATTATTACTGGACATTTGTTGGAAATCACATCATTCTCGGAAATAGACCTACTGCAGTGTCATCCAAACTAGGATACCTTCTGTCTGGACCAATGCCACATCAAGGCAATGATTCAAACTCTATGGCATTGTTCATATCTGCAGACTCAAAACTGAACATGGACAAAAACATACACAAAATGTGGGACTTGGAATCGATTGGAATTAAGGATGCCATACAAACAGAAACAAACAATTATGTTGATACTTACAGAGAAAAGTGCCTCACCTTTGAAGATGGCAAATATACAGCCAAACTACCATGGAAGGAGAATCACTCCCCTCTACCCACAAACTATGACATCTGCGAAAAACGCACAAAAGCCATGATACGACGTCTATCACCAGAACTAAGACAAATCTATGATGGAATCATAGAAGAACAAATCGAGAGAAACTTCATAGAACCAGTACCTACGGATGACAATACACCTGGCCACTATCTCCCTCACCACCCAGTCAGGAAAGACTCTCCTACTACACCGATTCGTGTTGTTTATGATGCAAGTTGTAAAACTTCACAAGACAAGCCAAGTCTCAATGAATGTTTGGAAACTGGAACCCCACTGTTGAACGACCTTGTAAACATTCTCTTACGCTTCAGACTTCACAAGGTTGCACTGTCTGCAGATATTGAAAAGGCATTTCTAAACATCAGACTTCATGAGGATGACAGGGACTACACAAAATTTCTATGGCTTGCCGATGTAAACAAACCTGATGGTGAACTAAAAACTCTCAGATTCAAATCTGTACTCTTTGGTGCTGTATGTTCACCTTTTATTCTCAATGCTACCATCAAAACCCACTTGGATACATGTACATCTTCAGTTGCTCCTGACTTGAAACAAAATATCTATGTGGACAATATCATTTCAGGATGCACCTCTGACAAGGAGATACTTGATTACTACAATGAAGCACAAGAAGTGATGGAAAACTGCGGATTTAAATTACGATCATGGGCTACACACAGCAAGGAGTTAAAGAGACAAACAGTCAAAAACAATGTAGCAGAGAAAGACACTAAAGTGAATGTGCTGGGCATAACTTGGGATACAGAAACAGACAAACTTGGCTACCACACAGGAAAACAAATCTGCAAACCTGTGACTCACTTGACAACAAAGCGTGATGTGGTACAAGATGTAAGTAGAATCTTTGATCCTTTTGGCCTATTGTCGCCAGTACAAGTGAAAGCTAAGATTTTCATTCAGGAACTATGGAAGAGTAAGGTAGATTGGGATGAACCACTCAATCAGGATTTATTGCAAGAATGGACACAAATCAGTGATGATTTAAATGAAGCCACAAAAATCATTTGCCACGTCAGTTTTTCAATGCAGAACACATAGAGAATGCAGAACTATACATAATGGCAGACAGTTCAACTAAGGCATATGGAAGCGTAGACTACCTGAAATACAATGGAGAAATATCAATTGTAATGGCAAAGACCAGAGTGGCACCCCTAAAGACCCAAACTTTACCAAAACTCGAACTTCTAGGCATACTCACTGCCACAAGACTAGCAGAATTTATTACAAAGGCCTTGCACAATGTTACAATAACAAAGCAAGTTATCTGGTCAGATAGCCAAAGAGCAATCCACTGGATTCATGGACACAAAAAGCTACCTAACTTTGTACAAAACAGAGTTAATGAAATCAGAAAATCACCATGTGAAGTAAAATATTGCCGCACATATGACCACGCAGGAGACCTTTTAAGAAGAGGGATTACATCCAAAGATCTAGCTACCTTAGAACTGTGGTGGACAGGACCCAAATGGTTAAGGACTGGAGAGTGGCCTACAAGTGACCACACTGACACTACTACACTATTAGCTGAACAAGACATGTCTAGTCAAAACAAAGATCAAATTCCCACTGATACCATGGAGCAACAAGACACAGGTTTACATCAGATTATAGATATCAATCGCTTCAGCTCATTAACCAAGTTACTTCGTGTGACAGCATTGGTACAACTCTTCATTACAAAACTGAAGAACAAAACTTCAAGCAAAGATGACCTATCGGGAAAGGACTTACAACATTCAGAATCACTATGGATTAAAACTGTGCAAAAATCTGCATTTCAAAATGAACTCCATGCAGGGAAGGAAAATAACAAGAAACTGGGCCCACTTGTTAAGCAACTCAAAATGTTTGTTGACTCAGATGGATTAATACGAAGTGGAGGCAGACTGCACAACACACCCTTGGATTATAACTCACAATTTCCTATTCTACTACCAAGGAATCACAAACTCACACATCTTATCATAGAGGATGCTCACAGGAAAGTTATGCATGCAGGTGTTGGAAGCACTATGACACACTTACACCAATGTTTCTGGATTACCAAATGTAGACAAACTGTGAAATCCATGCTACGGAAGTGTGTAACCTGTCGCAAAGTTACAGGCAAGGCATATAGCCATCATTTAACTCCCCCACTCCCAAAGTGTCGGGTCACTCAAGCACCGCCATTTACCATAACAGGTGTCGACTTTACTGGAGCCTTGAACATTAGGCCAACAAATGATGGTGGAAATAAGGCCTATATATGTTTGTTTACCTGTGCAGTGACCAGAGCCATTCACTTGGAAGTTGTACCAGATCTAACAACAAATTAATTTCTTCATGCCTTCAGAAGGTTTTGTACTAGGAGATCAATGCCAAAAAAGCTCATATCAGACAATGCAACTACCTATCTTGCGACGGCGGAGAAGATTAAGCAATACCTGACTGGTAGACTAATAGAATGGGAATTCATACCAAAAAGAGCACCCTGGTTCGGGGGCTTCTGGGAAAGATTGATAGGAATCACAAAAAATGTGCTGAAAAAAGTACTTGGTCAAGCTTATGTGACTCGCACTGAGCTAACAACAATTGTTACAGAGACAGAAACTGTGCTAAATGACCGCCCGCTTACATATGTATCATCATCTCTTGATGACCCAGAGCCATTAACTCCATCACTCCTCTTGAATGGACGCAATATGTCAACATTGCCAAATCCATTTGATGCAGATCAATTCACAGATCCCACTTATGGTGATACATCGAGCCTCAACAAACGTGCAAACATATTGGCAAAACTACAGCAAGATCTGTGGACTCGGTGGACTAATGAATACTTGCCTGCGCTGCAGGAATACCACAATCCAAAAGGGACTGTTACCAATACCATAAAACAAGGAGACATTGTGCTCATCCATGATGACACCAAACCACGGATTCATTGGAACTTAGCAAAGGTAGACAAACTTAAGTATGGCAAGGATGGACTAGCCAGATCGGCACAAATCAAAACCTGCAAAGGATTTACAAACCGGCCCATTACCAAACTCTACCCTCTCGAAGTGTGTATGGACACTGCTGATGAAAATGGGATTGGAAGTACACCTAGTGACAGTGAAACCACAACAAGAAAACAACGCAAATCTGCCTTGTGTGCAAAGGACAGAATAAAGTTATGCTACATATACGATTACTTAAAGTGTGCATTAGTGGATATTACAACATATATAAGGATATATTACCATTAATATTAATGTGTGTTACTACAAGAACATGGACGTGATCTGTAAGTAGAATGATATCTTTCTATTTGTACCAAGAAGATGGACACTCATTTCTCCTTATTAAAGTAGTTAAATTGATGCTGAGTATATATCTAGTTTTTTTAACAAGTGTGAACTTTCTGTGGCCCTGGAGTGTCAAGGAACTGAGAACCCTGTCAGGGTTGATACACTACAGGGAACACTGCCGACCAAAGGCTACTTGTGTGGCTTGCGACATCTGTGTACACCCACACACCCATGGTACTTCAGACTCCGGGCATCTTCTCTTCTTACCCAATATGTTTATTTTATGATTGATTACCCTCTGACCTGTATATACTGTAATAAAGGCAGTTCTTAGTAGTTTGTACATACAACAAGACGTGTTCGAGCTCTTCTCTACATTCTATTCTACCCCTACTTGACAAGGTGAGGCCTACCCTCATTCTCCCTCCTCAGTGGGTACCTCAGTTGTGACAGAGCTGTATTTTCAGATGCGTTAAAGTTGCACACATATAACTTCTTTATACACACTCGAAGGTTGTTCCTGTATCACATACACCAGACTGGCCTGCACACAAGCTTGGTTTGCCTGTGTAAGACATACGGCTGGGATTGTGACAGAGGTTTATGATGTAAAGTTGAACTTACGTTCAGTCAGAGTACTTTGAGGCAATTTGTAAAAGTATTTTCCATCATCCAAGAGATAAGGTCGGTGCATTGAAGTAAGATTTGGAGCTTTTTACACTGAGACTGTTCTGTGTCAAGTGTTGCTTTCCGACACTGTTCCTGAAAACCAGTTCATTACGCTAACTAGTTGTATCTGTTATACACTGTAGTTCCAAACTACTCATTGTACACTGTCGTAACATTGTTGTGCCCATCATACAATGTAGCACTGAAGTACCTTTTGTACACCGTCGTAACCTTGTCGAACCGATCACACACTGTAGTACTGAAGTACCCATTGTACACTGCCGTAACATTGTCGTACCAATCATAGACTGTAGTACTGAAGTACCCATTTTACACTGCCGTAACATTGTCGTACCAATCATAGACTGTAGTACTGAAGTACCCATTGTACACTGTCGTAACTTTGTCGTACAGATCATACACTGTTATACTTGAAGTACCCATTGTACATTGTCGTATCGTTAATGCACTGTAGTACTGAAATACCAATTGTACGTTGTCATACCAATAAGCTTTGAAGACACACACTTATTTGCTATGCAGCAAATCATATTTAGTAGTTTGTATTTATTTCATTGTCACCAAGATACAGAGTAATACATGCACATTAATACATACCTGTTGATGTGGCTGGAACTGGAATACAGATGGAATTTGCCCCCTCAAAACTCATAAAACATAGATAATAAGCAATGAAGAGGGTCAAAATTTATTACATTTGAACAAAAGAATGATAATTTATAATTAGACGTGCTCATTAAACTTAGAACAGGATTGGCGATGCTGTAAACATAATAACACAGATGTTTTTGTATTGACTGTTGACTTATACCAATTAAATTAAGAATAACAGTGTGACGATATCAGATGATCTGAGAATTGTGCCAATGCCATTTCGTTTGAGTCGTGCTTTCGAAATCTAAAATGCAACTCGCATCGGATTTTACACTTGTTGAGGAAGGTATTAAGTCGGTTGAACATCACTTTTTCTTAGATTTTTGCAAAGACTGATACCAGCAATATTGGCCTGTAGTTAGTAAACTTTGATGGGTCATCTTTTTTATAAAAAGGGGTTGCCTTTGAAGGTTTTAATTCCACACGTCACAGACAGACTGTTTCAATTTATCAGAGAGTACGTTGCAATATGAGCTCGGATTTCATCACAACCAGCAGGGGTGGGTCTTTATGGTAACTATAATTTCGTTTCCTGTCTCTTAATCCAGGAAAGAATGATTCAGGACTACCTACTAGTATGTGAACATGATAGAGAACAGTCCAAAGCTTCAGGTGAACTGATCGTTCGGCTCTTTTTTGACAGCCAGAGACTGTAATAATGACAATGGCCGATGCTCCCAGACCTGTGACAACAGACTGGGTTGTGGATGTTCACACGGATACAAGCTGAACAGAGACGGAAGAAGTTGTGACGGTAGGTATTATAAACTGCTGAAGTTTCGTGGTTAGAGTATTAAAGTGGGTCTGGGTATGAATTTGCTTTATGTTTTTAAAAGTGGAATTTGTTTCCAAATGTGACGGAATAAAGTTTTTTGCTCACGAGTGTAGTATTCACTCAAGATTATACCACTTTCTTCTTGAAATCTTTCATTACACACACACACACACACACACACACACACACACACACATATATATATATATATATGTATATATATATAAAGGTTATTACATGGTTGTAGCTGTATCACGCCCTGTATCAGCCCCCGAGCACCCGATGTCGTCAAGAGACCTATTTCCATTCGGTGTATATAATAGACCTAGACAACGCGGATCCTCAGAGTACTAACCCGCCTCACCCACATATTGCCAAACACTATCGAAGTTGGACAAAAGAGAGCCAGGCTCGTAATCCTATCACCCTCAAAATGGTTACTAGACATTCAGTTCCTGTGCGCCCAATAAAGGAACAGGATTCTCATATATCACCTAATTATAAAGTCATAAATGTCAACCTTGTGGCATCCATATTCAGCTTTCAGGTTGATATTTATGAATTCATAATTAGGGGGTCTGTAAAAATCCCGTTCTCTGATAGGCCGTACAGGAAGTGAATGCCTAGTAACCATTTTGAGGGTGATATTTAAGAATTTATAATTAAGAACCTGTGGCTGCTCACATCTAATTGGTTATACAAGGAAAAAGCCCCCATGTGCTGATTTTAACCTCATTTCGAGCCACCTTGATCCGAAATGCCAAAGAACACGAATGATAACCGGGACTGCATATACACCGAGTGGTTATATATATATATATATATATATATAACCACTCGGTGTATATGCAGTCCCGGTTATCATTCGTGTTCTTTGGCATTTCGGATCAAGGTGGCTCGAAATGAGGTTAAAATCAGCACATGGGGGCTTTTTCCTCATATATACATATATACATACATACATGCATATATATATATATATATATATATAATATAACAATATATCTAAAAACATAAATTATCACACACCCTCATATACATACATACATACATACATACATACATACATACATATATACATACATATGAAACGTGTTTAATGTTTTGACATGACATTGTGAACTCATGCATTGCTGGGAAAAGGGGCATGAAGCTGCATCAGCAACAGGCGCATGCAATGCCAAATCATACGCTATCTCTTGGAACACTATGTTTCAGATATCAATGAATGTAATGGGACAACACGCGTGTGCTCCCAGGATTGCCTCAACACAGACGGAAGCTACTCCTGCAGTTGCAGAGAGGGATATTATGCAGACACGGTGTTACCACATTACTGCTATGCAAATGGTCGGTTTGTATCTTTTTTGATAATTGAAGCGTGCATAATATATATATATATATATATATATATATATATATATATATATATATATATATATATATATATATATATATATATATATATGTTTACATTTTTGACTATATGGATCTTCAAGACATGTTTGCTATTAAAATATATCATATTCATATTGAATAAAACCCTGGCAAATAAACTTCATTGACTTACAACTGTTTTCTTTTCTTAATGCTGTTGTAATTATGCTTCTTCATCGGATCACTTTAATCAACCTTATTCTATAGTTTACACCATGTAGTGTCTTTTAATAAATGAGCTCTTTGCACTTCCAATATCTTTAATTTAAATGTCAATAGCTTCTTCTTTTGCATATTTTCACTTCTGTGAAGATACGCATCTTCATACTTGTGATTGACAAATTAAAACTGCATTTTCTGACGCTGATTTAGTGGTAATGTATTTGTAGCACCTCATTAATTGGGATAATATCTAAACATCTAAGGCAGTGATACTGATCTAAGTAGAACAGATCTAAGTGTACAGGATCATTTTAGTTGGGGAAAGTAATTTCAGTGCTCAAGAAGGTATCACATGTCTTTGTAATCATGTCTATATCTACATTTCATGTGCACGGAATAAAATATGCAGGTACGCAAATCTGAAGAAAAATAGTATTGTAAGTGCACAAGGTACTTTATATTGCAGAAATGTTTACTCTGTTGCTTCGAAATTAAAATTAATATATGTATCATTTGTAGACATGAACTGAACATACCAGCACAGCTATTTATGCAGATGACTAGAATACTAAAACATATGGGGACATTTTGTCTATGTGGAAATTATGAAAAAGCATGTGCTTTAATGGATCCCAGAGACTTCAGGTGCACGAATGTACTATTGACAACTTAGTATACCGACTCTCAAATGGCAGTTTTCTCCCAATGGGTTAGCATTGAACAGACAGAAGTTTTCTATAAATGTTTTCCTAAGGCAGTGCCACTAACTTAAGTAGAACAGATCTAAACAGACCGGTCCAGTTGAGTTTGGGCATGGAGCAATTTAACGAGTTTAATTGCCCCATGGTTTGGGAAAGTACATGTAATTCCAGTGTTCAACAAGGTATCACAAAAATATGTCTTTGTGAGTATGAATGGGAAAAAAAATAAAAATAAGGACTTGGGAGAGTAACCAAGCAGCTATGAATCCAATGATCATATACACTGAGAGAATGCATCAACATAAAAAAAGTTTGAAACTCTCCTATGCAACCTAGTAATTACCTTTAAAAATGGATCAGTCCATCTTATAGGGGAAAGAGGCATTGACCATTGCTAAACATAAACAAAGCAACTCAGCAGCACTGCATCCATGGTGGCCACCTGTAATATGATATCTATGTTGCCATGACAACATTCCAGAAAGTTAGGACAACTAGATGATGGTAATAAATCATAAATACTCTCTTGTTAATCAAGTCTCTATGTCTAAGATTCCTATAGTAAGGTCTATTTTTAACAAGACAGATCTCAATGTAAACATTCCTAGCAGTAATTCTCCTGGAGTTGTAGATTCATTGAAATATCTTTTGTACCATCCATCTTATAATACAAGAAACAGCTTGAAACATCGTTTGGCTCAGCTTCTAACCAAGGCCTTTTGACTTGTGTAACTTAACTTAGTACTTAGTGCATTTCGCGGGCCTCTCATAAGGTGGGGGGGTCGAAGCGAGGGCACTATATAATCTTTCCTGGGCTCTCGGGTCGGCCCAGCCCATCGGGGGAGGCCCTACCTAATGAGGCTCAGTTTTCTTCATTTTATTTATTTTAATCATCTTTGCCATGTTGTATAGACGAATGAGGTGCTGATTCTATACTTTTAAGTTTTATGTAACCATCCTGATGTACACATGACATTTTAAATTCCTCGTTCGCGGGGATTAATAAAATTATTATTATTATTATTATTATTATTATTATTATTATTATTATTATTATTATTATTATTATTATTATTATTATTATTATTATTATTATTATTATTATTATTATTATTATTATTATTATTATTATCATCATTATTATTATTATTATTATTATTATTATTATTATTATCATTATCATTATTATTATTATTATTATTATCATTATTATTATTATTATTATTATTATTATTATTATTATTATTATTAAGTTAAATGAAGGGGAGTATTAATATTTATGAGGCGAGCTTACATGGACAAAATACCATCACTAGTGCATGAAGCCACAGTCCCAAAATGTAAAATTTGAATGCCATGTATGCCAGGACTGTTGCATGTGTCTACAATTCTGTCACTAATCTCAATAGCTACAAGTAGCCTATACTGCCAATCTATACATAGCATTTGGAATCATGTCTGTATCTATATTGGTTTAGCAGATATTGTAAAGGGTTAAATTTTGTTAATTTCTCTAATTTGCATGATTTTAACAGCTATAAATCTGACAATAAGTCCATGTGGTAGCCCATTCTCACAAACCTATTAGTAACATTTGGAACTGCGTCTCTGTGTGCTATAGTTTCCAAGATATTGAAGATTTAAAATTTTGAATGGTCCTAATTTGCATGCAATTATACATGTCGATGATTCCATATCAGAGAGACAACTTCCTTACTAACTCTGTTACCGACCTACTAGGGAAATTGTGCAGACCGTTTGGAACAATCAGATGTTTATAATTATGCAAAATAGGGGGCAATTAAAATTTTAAAAGCTCCATAATTTCCAAAATATTGCAAACAGACACAAATTTCAATGAACATGTATAGGTTTGTGACACCTGCGAACATAATGGACAGTAAATGAAAGTTGTAGAATTTAAAATTAGGATAATGAGGGGCATTGAAAAAAAATTAAAAGTTGAATATCTCTAAAACTCTTCTATAATAGAGACGTCATTCCTACTTCAATTTATAGGTTTATGGCAAAGTTGCATCCAATTAACCATGAACCAAAGTTGTATGATTTTAATTTATGCAAAATTTAAATCTTCAACGTTTAAAAGAATATAGAGGTGCCATTCCAACTTACTCAGCTTGAGGAGATCCACTTGGTTTTGGTCCGTGTTGTGGCCCGCGGCACACTTGTTGGACGGCAAGTCTACACTGCTGGAACCATGCACTAAATTAAATAACAATCAATGTTCAAGATAACACACAGATATGTACTTAACTACAGAACATGCAGGCTGAGCAACAACAGAAGGAGCTATAACCGAACAACTGGGTATGAAATTAACCCGCTTACCTGGGACTGGGATCAAAGCATCCGGGAAAAGCGCATTACAGAAATCCATATACTGCTGGGGCAAGAAAGAGGCTTCTTGAATTTTAACATCGGTAGCTTTAAAGAGGAACTTCTGATAGAAAATATGGTGGGGCATGGAATGTCATGTAACATAGACAGAAAATTTAAAATTCTGCAAGGCCCAGCCCTCCTTTTTCTACGTCGTCCATGTCGATCACATATTCTCATTTAGTTGCAAATTGTCTGCATTGTTGTTCTGTTTCATGATTATAAACGTTATCCTCCCATTAATATCTTTCTATTACTGTTGCAGTTTATTCCTCTTTTGCATCCGAGAAGGATTCACGCTGGGCATTGCCTCTTCTCCTATAGGATTATTAGGGCCCATTAATAAAATATGTTGAATTGTATTTGTGTCTTTTTGTCCAGAACCACTTCCTAGTAGTCATTACCCTATTCTGCAGTCCGAACTCTTTACTCTCCATAAGCTAACCTGTCACTGTCTCAGCTATATATGTTTCGGAGCCTTTGCCAGTACATGTCTCGCTGATTAGCGGCTTCTTGTCTAAACTAAACATTCAGCAAAGACAACCCACACAATGATGAATTAATATGAACGTGGCAAATGATGAATTAGCTCAATAAGTGAAGTTTGGCTCATAAATGCAGAGCTTCAATATGACTGTAGAATACCTATCAAACCAAACATAATTACTAAATGGTATAGGGCAAGTCCAGATAAGAATAAAGTGAGTAACCCCTGAACTAGTATTTACCATTTCTAGCTGGTTAGCACACATTAGTCCAACCACTTGACACTGTATAACTGTGGTAGAAACATACTGGGGTTATATAATCAATCCCAGTGATTACAAAATACACAGTTGCAGCAAGAAACCTGTACAAACCTGGGGAATCCTAACAAGTACTGTAACAATGGACATCCTGTACCAGAACTATAAAACAAACTCCATGATGACACGTACTCCTCACTATGAAAGTCTCCAATGAATCAAGTTCTATTTGAATAAAATCTTATGGATAAAATCATGACAATCCGCACCCATCATGTTTTGCCAGGCTCGCTTCTTTCTTTCTTTCTTTCTTTCTTTCTTTCTTTCTTTCTTTCTTTCTTTCTTTCTTTCTTTCTTTCTTTCTTTCTTTCTTTCTTTCTTTCTTTCTTTCTGTCTCTCCCGTTTTCTTTTTCTCTTTGGGGGTGGGGGTGGGGTGGCCTTTGACGAATGCCATCTAATCTGTAATCTGGTATTTTTATGGATATCCAGGAGATGAGCCGTATCTGCTCATGGCGGCCAGCAATAGCCTGCTGGCGGTACACATTGGTACCAGAGTAAGGACAGTGTTGCACAAGACTTCAGGGCAAGCTGTTGCAGTTGGATTTGACCACGACAGTAGGACTGTACTTTGGTCCGATATAAAGACAGACAAGATATACAGGTACAGACCGTAGAGAGAAATAGAAAAAAACTGACGTCATCACAAAGCTCGGTTTTATTAGTTAGCTCCTCTGATTGTTGACACGTGAAAAACCTGTATTTCATTTCGCGGCCCATCACATGCAATGACCACAGTGATGAGTTACTATTAAGTGTTGCTAATGTAAAAAATAATTTCATCAACAAAAGTAATACCACAACTGGCAAATACATGCCAGGCCAGACTTTGATTATGGGGGTGTCTCCGTATCAAAGGTTTGGCCCTTTTCTCTATACGCACTTACTATGCTCTAAAGTAACAAATTCATTGAAGCATGCGCCTACATGTGTGCTACATCATGTCATGCATATATATATATATATATATATATATATATATATATATATATATATATATATATATATATATATATATATATATATATATATATATATATATATATATATAGGCAGCATGAAGTGAAAAGTATTGACATATTAAGTATAAGCAAAGTATGTTGTTTAAATGGTCATCATCAATGGATTATAAAACAAGCTAAATAGTCCTCCCTGGTTTGAATTATTGAACAAACAAGGACTTCTTTATTCAGAAATCACAATGTAATATAACATGAATATACAAATGAGGAAATGACATCTTAATAGTTTTACCAAATTGCACATTATTTTCAGAAAAGGCATCGTCTAGAATTCAAATCTCTGCTTGTTTTGCAGCAATGTCACGGTGACGGTGCTTTATAGTTGATGCCACTGTATATTGTGGGTTTGTTAGATTCGGCCTTGAAATTCCAAAACAAACACAAATAGATAAAATCCGTGGGGCGCTTTTAAGGTACACGTTCAGTGAAAACTGTACAGAATATGTTTGAACCGGTAACAAGTTATTGCCACATTTTTGATGCCGATGTCACATCATAATTTCATATCGAAGCAGATTTTTTTCACCAATTAAAAGGAAAATAGTCATACTTTTATCTTATTTATTATCTGTTGATCATGGCCTTTGCAACAAAGCATCCTTTGCTTGTGTATATGTGAATTTTATCTTCTTGGAGTCGGACAGAGGAAAGCTAATTTAGTTTACCGTGCCATAGCTTGATAGCCTATGTGGTTTACCGGGGCATAACTCGACTACCTTAAAACTAGTCTCTCCGGTGATGCAGCTCTAAAACTCTCGTAACACTCTTATTACTTTACTAGGTGTACCATAATGAGATACATTGTGAACTCATTTAAGCTGGTTATTTAAATCGTTTCTTTACAGGAGTCTTCCAGTCAGATTAACATAAAAATAATACTGCTTCAGTGAAAGTGACGCTATAAAATGTGACCTCGAGTTGCTCTAAACATATCAAAAAGGTCCACTTTTGCATAAATTAAAATTAAAGGTCCAGTGTCGCTAAACAACTTTCGACATAAAAGTTAAAGGTCCGATGTCAAAGAGCCACGTTTTCACATAACAAATATTGAATGTGAAATAGCTCTTGTTCATTCCTTCAATAGAAGAAAGTTCTCATTCAGTTATGTCTCAAAGAACATTTCTCAAACTGAGTTTGATATAATAACAAAACGACAATAAATGAAATAAGAGTCCAACAAAAACAGTTGAAAACATGTTAAAAGGTCCAACATTTTTCTTTCAGTGGGGGGACATTTTACCATCCATAGTAAGCTTTTCGACAGGAAGAGTGTTATGCAAACATGGGCCTTAAACAGGTCTTGTCATCTTGAAAAAGTGTGAAATTTGTAAAATGATTTTCTTTTCGTTCTCTAAAGTGCTGTAATCAATCACAATAAGTAGAGTACTCTTACCTGAATGAACTATTGTGCGGACCTTATGCATAAAATAATTATTTTTGTAAAAATGTATTAAAGAGATACCTTCCTTCTTCCTTCCGTTTTGTTGTTGTTTTGGTTTATTTGGTGTTGTTTTATTTGATTTTTTCGGGGGGGGGGGGTATTATTGGACCTGTTTGTGCCTATGGGAGTTTCGATCGACCCACCCCCACCCCCGGCTACGAGTCTGAGGTCTCTTAGGCCAGCACACTCTTGCCGACTGACATTATGAGATAACACTTCTCCGTTACGTCGGATAAGTATGTAATATGAATTCGCAATGGACAGCCTTGACAATTTCGCTAACTTCATGTCCAAGAAATATGCACGATTTAGGCCTGAAAGATGACCAAATTCTTACGCAGGACTGATGTAGACACAGGCCATACCAGTCCGGTTCTCAGTGACGTCACTCACTGTGACGGCCTGGCAGTGGACTGGCAGCACAGAAACATATACTGGACTGACACTGACCTGAAGACCATCAGTGTGGCCACACTTCGAGCATCGGACAAGAAAACATTGATCGACACAGGCCTGAAACAGCCAAGAGCAATTGCATTGGATCCCAGATATGGGTAAAATATTACTTATAGTTCTGTGTAATGTTCACACGGATGGTTCTGCAGATCCATTAATGAATCACAGTTGCAACAAAAAATGTAGAATTTGCTGGAGTTTTTCACATAACCAAATCGTGTTTGTTTGCTGACACTTTACATTCATTCTGTTGTATCAAGAATTCTTTGTTTCTGTCTTTTTTTTATACCTGCATATTTTTTTTTCAAGTCAAGAGCCTTATTTCGCAACAGATTCTTTTCCGGAGTTTCATGTTTTTTATGTCATGTAGCTTTTCCAATTTGTTTTGGAATTTACAAGGCAACAACATTCCTTTGTTGGCACACAGAAAGATTTGCTTTGAAGCAAATCTTCCCTACCAGTTTAAAATAAAATTTCACATTTCAAGATAGAATGTTAAAGATATATACCTTTCATATTTAATAATGTGCTGAAATATGAACCTTGTGTTATAGTTAGAATACAAACTATTCAAATCACAATATTCTGCTCAGATATGCACATTTGTGTCTGTCACAAGTGTTCGAAGATATTCTACATGTGTTTAAATGTTCACAATAGAACATTGGTGTGCTTCGAACACTGAGACTCATGTTTCCAACTTTACATATCAGTCAGCTGAGCTCATAGGATGGTCCGTCGTCCACAATTAACATTTCGACTTCTCCAAAACCGTGTGCCAGATCCACGTCAAACTTTAAATCAATATATCTTGGGTGGGTTTCTACCAAATGTGTTCAGATAATCATGCTTCAATGAGTTGGATTCTAGCCCAGCTGACTTGTCAGTCAGCCGAGCTGATGGTCAGCGCCGGTGCCCGTCCGTCCGTCCGTCAATGATTCACATTTTCGACTTCTGAAAAACCGTCGGTTAGTTTCACTTGACACTTGGTTAAGATGTACTTTGGGTGGGTCTCAATCTAGATTGTTGAAATGGTCACGGTCCAGTGATCTATATTTTTATGTGCCTTTTTATTTTATTTTATTTTATTTATTTATTTTTATTCATTTTTATTATTATTATTTTTTGTTCATTTTTTTGGCAAAATTTTGAAAGATCTCCTAAACCGCTAGGCCATTGCTTCGAAATTGCATAGGGCCACTTTCAATATCCATATACCTTTATTTGTTTCCCAGGTGGTACTGTGATTTTTTTTTGTTTTCAAGCAACTCTCGATTTCTTCTTCAAAGCCGTCTCCTAGATTCTCCTGAAACTTACAGAAATTGAAAATCTTCTCCGAAAACGCTTGCCCAATTGCTTTGAAATTGCATAAGGACGCTTCTGAGGGCCCTTAAACCTTGGTTTGTTCAACAGGTGGTGCTGCGATTTAAAAATGTTTTTAACGAATTTTGTGTGTTTTTGCTATTTTCGACTACTTCAAAACAACCACTAAGATTCTTCTGAAACTCGTTGGAAATGTAGGTTATGGAAGGGTCAAACTGAAGTGTACACTAGGTAATGATATTATGTATGTCTGCTTTTAAACGAATTGTTCAATAAGGGTATTTACCAGTTAATGTATACATTCTCATTGACAACAATGTAAGTCAATGGGGATAACAATGGGAAGTCGCATTTTTGACTTCTCCAAAACTATCAACCAGATGCACTTCAAACTCGGCGGAAATGCACCTTTGGTGGATTTTTACCAATCATGTTCAAATGATCACGCTCCAATTTGGAATTTTTAAGACTTTTTTTTTTTTTTTGGAAAAAATCTTTGCTTTCAAATTGCATAGGGACACTTCTGGGGACCTCTTGTCGTTAATTTGTTCAACGGGTGGCATTGTGATTATTTTTCGCTTTTTAAAGATTTCTGTGTGTTTTCACTTTTCTTAATTTTTTCTCTCAAACCGTAACTTGGATCCTCTTCAGACGTATTGGGGATGCGCGTAGACGTGATCTTCACCAAATCTGTTCACTGCATGGGGATGCTGTCGTTTTATGATTTTCAACAAATTATCATAATTCGGGGAAAATGGTAAGAGATATGTTCATGTTAGCAACAGTTATGATGGTCTTAAACAAAGGTGACCTTGATATCATTCCGAAAGTCAGAGGACCACTTCAGTCTGTGCATGTAAGGTCATCTGAGCACATGACTGTCACAGTCCTCTTGGTAAAAAATTTTCTTTTCATTTTTTGGCAACATCTTTCAAAATCTTCTCTGAAACCACAAAGCTAATTACTTCAAGATCGCAAAGGGGCACTTTTGGGGACCCTGATGTCTTTATTTGTGCAACTAATGTTGATTCGATTCGATTTTGTTCTATTTTATTATAAATTTTTGTGTGCTAAAGCTATTTACGACTTTTCCACACCCATCACTTAGAATGTTTTCAAAATAAGTTGAAATGTAGCTTGCGGAAATGCCAAACTAATATATTCACTGCGTGATAATATTCTGCATCCCACCTTCTGGGAGAGTTAAACTAAACTGTACACTATAGCTTGTTATGCTCCCGATCCGTCATTTTTAACTTTTTTTTTTCAGTTTGGGGACTTGTCGGTTGATGCATGCATTCCTATTGATTACAATCCAATTCTATAGGAACTGCAGTGGTAATTCACATTTTGACTTCTGCAAAACTGTGGTCCAGATTCACGCCAAACTTTGTGGGGATGTAGCATGGGTGGGTCTCTCCCAAGTTGTTTAATTGGTAACCCTCCATTGATTTATTGATTTTTTAAATGATTTTTTTTCATTCTTTGGTTTAAAAAAATGAACATTTTTTTCTCCTTAACCGCCTTGTAAATTGCTTTAAAATTGTATACGGGTCCCTTCTGGGTCTAGTGGACCTTAATTTGTTCAACAGGCAGTGTTGTAATTTTTTTCTAAATTTTTATGAATTTTGTATTTTCGCTATTTTTGATGTCTCCGAATTCAGATTGTTATGAAACTTGGTGGAAAGGTAGCTTGTGGTAGGGTAAACGAAAATCTTAACTAGGAGGTGAAAATGCGATACACTGATTTTTAAAAGAGTTTTTCAATTCAGGTACTTGCTGGTTGATGCAAACATTCGTATTGATTACTTCAATGGAGATGTTGCAATGGAAATTCATATTTTAATTCTACAAAATAACCACACGATTTACTTCAAAATTGATGTACTTGATGTGGGTCTCTATTGAGCTTATTCAAATGCTCATGCTCCAGTGATTTTTCAGTTTTTTTAAAGGATTTTGGTGGGTAAAAGCTGAAAAAAAAGTTTTCTTTCAAAAGGTCGTTGCCAATTACCTTTAAATTTCACAGGTTTTATCCGAGACGTTAATTTGTTTGACAGGTGGCTTTACAATTGTGCTGCTGGCATTTCCTGATTTTAGTTAACTATTGAAATAAAGAATTATTAGTTAGGGTACATGTACACGTGTTAGCATTGTTACCATAGGAAAAACAGCATGTGTGACGTATTGACTTGTGACTTGGTATGTAGGTGTTGTTGATTTTGATCTTGAAAGGTCAAACTGACATCTTGACTTAGATCTCAGTATTGGCGGATCCTTTGTCCATGGTTACATTTCAACACTAATAAGACATTGCCTATTGGGTTTCTTCTAGTGTTGTTAATTTTGACCTCAGGTAACCCTGAAAGGTCAAACATGTCGGGTTTTTGGTGTGTTCGTGTACTTTAGGTTATCCAGTTATAAAAAGTGCTTAAATTTAAAAAAAAAGAAATCTTGATATGGAGGATCCTGCCACTTTTTCATTGATAAAAATTATTATTCGAACAGTGTTGGATACGTGAAGACTTTGATATTACAAACAGTGTTAATAGTCTTACTGAAAAGTGAACTTAATATTATTTGAAGGTCACTGAACCACTTCAGTCTCTGTGTGCAGGGCCAGCTGAGCACAGGACTGTCACAGTCCTCTAGCTTTGTTCTTCTATATTTTGAACACTTTTACGTGTTTAAGAGGCCTTGTAAACTTTAATAGCATTGCACAAGTGACACGTTGAAATATGACAACCTGTTCTTTAATTCAACATGCTCCTGTTATTGAATAGTTGGATGTATTGGACTGATTGGAGAACGTTTAAAGTGGAGCGGGCAGGGATGGATGGAACCTTTCGGGAAACTCTTTATACTAATTTGGAGGAAGAGCCCCTAGCACTGACCATTGGTAAGCAATATTACTGTCAAGGCGCATAATTTTCATATCTGTTTCCTTGACATTGCGCCCAAGACACACAAAAGAAAGTTGTTGACTTCGGACATGCTATCTTGATGAGACCCTGTAATTTTCATTTAGCATGTTTCTAATGATGATGATGATGATGATGATGATGATGATGATGATAATAAACAGAAGCATTGTACCAGACGTCATCGTCAGCATCATCATCATTTTTTTCCTTCTGCACTGTAAATTATTGTATATATTATTCTGCTTAATTGTATTATGTGTACCTGAGGAAAGGGCTTTGTATTAGTTAATGGCTATTGCGTAATCCTCGGCAAATAAGTAAAGTGTTTCACCGGACAATATTGTAGGCCTTCTTCCATGTGGTTTCGGGCAATGGTCTCGGGAAAGATTTAGAATCATAATGATAATTATAATAGGCCTAATATCAAGTCGTAGATGTCACTGACCCAAAAATGAGCACACAATAAGAAATGGGTTTTGTTCAACATGAATTTCAGCTTATTGTCTCATATTTTAAATTATATTTTTAAAAAATTAGTCTAAATTCATTTGTTGTGGATGCAGCAATGACTCTCCGTCTTGGATTCGTTTCACTTACGATATGATATTCCTCCAGACAAGAGGCAAGCTTTGTTCATGGCTTGCGCCTGCATTCTTAATTTGTAAGCAATATCCCAAGTTTCTATGGTAAGCCGTTTTAGCATTTATTCCATAATTATGCACATGTGAACATCTTTTTCACATATTTGTAATGAATTTCACATATGTGCAATAACTTAGACTATTTTAACATATGTGAAATAGTTTTACACATATTTACAATTATATTTTTATTTCACACATGTATAAATCTATTCATATGTGTGACATAAATGATCATTTCACACGAATAAAAAGGAAGCACACATATGTATAAACGTTTTACGCATATTCAAATTCTTTTTCACACATGTATAATACAAGTTTTCTTTCATACGTGTATAAAAGAATTTCATAGATGTGTAAATCTGTTTACATTAATGAAATAAATGATTATTACACACATGTGTTAAAGATTTTCACATCTGTAAAACAGTTTTTTACATATGTGAAAAAGATTTTCACATATGTTTAATTATGGAATAAATGCTAAAACGGCTTGCCATAAGTTTCCACTTTATGATCTGCGTAATGTGAAATTAAATTATCTTCAAAGCTTTGCATTTTTTTTTATTTAAAACGAGGCTCAAATATTGTAGGTTGGGCTTGAAAAAGCTTCGATTCTAATATCGTATTGAAGACTCTCGAAATTGTTTATCTGTCCGCTGCTTCCAGACAATTTATTTTCTGTGATTTGTGATTCGTTCAGATTACGTGCTGGATAAGTTGTACTGGCTTGCCAGACGGAAGGACGAGAAGATGGTTCATATAAGAGTGTGTGACCTGGACGGGAGTAACCGACATCTCATTTATTCCTCTGCTCGTATGCTACAGAACCCATTTGGTCTGGCTTTGTTTGAGGTCAGGTTGTACAAAGAGTCAACAATGGGTCATTCTTGGCTTCTTGGTTGATGTCAAGAATATATATCATTCCATATCCCCTGTCTATATAAACATGATATTTCTTTAGTAGAACAGCTCTAGGTGTCGGCAAATTATGATGCGCAGGAAGTCCTTATTGTTAAACACCCTATTGAAAACATGTCCTGAATTGTGTGATAAAGATATTACCATTACGAAGATCCGAAGTATATATTTTACATGTTATTTTACCTAATGAGGTTATTTATTTTAACGGATAAAGTCTTTAATTGTGTGACTATTTTTGTCCTCCAGCTTGTATCGTCCAATTTGATGATAACGTATTATCATAGTTGATTGCAAATCCATATGCTAAATTACAGATAGATATAAGATTTTGCGTCGTGAACAGTGTATGTTCCAATTATTATGAATTTATAAATTCTCTTTTGGGAGAGAGGCACAGCAGAAGACGTAATGCATAACAAAAGAGGAAAAAGAAAACATTTAGCGTCAATGTAAATTTTAAGAGCGAAGGCTATAGGGCAAGAAGTTTGCTTTTGAAGAATAGGTTTAACTGCTTTAGTGCCACCAAGTTTTGACTGTGTTAACAGTTTTCCTCAGCTCTTTGTGCGCAGCCCTGAGTGCGCAGGGGGAAGTTGTTGACAAAACCGCAACATTCTTAGTGTTCCTGCAACCAATGCATGTTGGTATCTGAATGAAATGCCTGTTTAATGTGAACCTGGTATCGTTTTGTTGATTTAACGCACATCGACGTAGGTCGAAATTGAAAAATTGATACCTCATACGATGCCTTTCCCGGTGTGTTGGAATGGTTAAAATAAAATAAGAAATTTTGAATTTATAAACGCGTATCTGAGGTCTAGGCATACGCCAACACTGAAAATAGAGGAGTTCCATCTGTATGATCCCCTATTCTCCTACACTACTCTACAAAAGTATAGAAACACTGTTTTTTTTCTCTCAGGATTTTATTTTCATGTCTGACCGTTACCTAAAACGGGTTATACGACTTGCCAAGTTCGGGGGAAGCGTAGAAATAAGCAGATCTGACGTAATTCTCGACCATTTGGAGCAGCAACCATTTGGTATTCAAATTTTCCAGGCCTCCAGACAACCAAAGGGTAAGTTGCTCCAAATATCTCTTCAGATAAAATAATTGCCTGTTATGCATTATTAATCACAAACGCATTTGTAACTCGTCACTCTAGCTAATAAGCAAACAAATGCAGGAACAGTAAATAGACATAGCTAGATAGATAAGCAAATAGGTAGGTACTAGGTAGATATAGATGGATGGATGGATGGATAGGCGGACGCAGGTTAATAATGCCCTGAATCATATTAATGAAACAAAGCAATAACACCTGATTCGTCGCTTCTGTAGTGACTTGAGCAGTATTTTAATCTTTTAGGAATAATCTGGTGTGCGTCTCAAATAGTCAGACAGATAACTTTTTATCACACATTTCGATATGCAATAATGCGCACGTATATTTTGTTAAAATCAGTGTCATAGTTTGTATGCTCACTAATAACAGTAGTCTAATTAATCACTGGCGTTCAGAGGGAGAAGTGACAAATGCGCGTTTCTCTGTTCTTTTCAAGCAAGGAATCACTGCGGCCAACAGAATGGGGGATGTTCACACTTCTGCTTATCTGCTCCCCTGCTGACCAACCAATCCAATAGATATACTTGCGCATGCCCAGACAATGTGACATTGGGGCAAGATGGTCGAACCTGTCATACCAATGGTCAGCAAATTTACAGCAATATTTTTCTTGAACATCTTTATAAATTTGTAAGTTCTTGTTCGTCATATCCTAGAGATGAATAATGGCTTTATCCTTTATTTTTACATGATAAATGTCAGACAAATCATTTATACGTCTTAGACAAACTTTAAAAACCTTGATGTGTGGCTGCTTAGCCGAGAGATGAGTTGAAGTGGTGAGAGTTAAGGCTATGCATGTTTGGACATACTTTTTTAGGTCTATGGATATATACGGCTTTGGTCAGAATTCAGGTTACAATTGAAAAAAAAAAGGAAACTTTGGTTTTACCTTGACTTTTTTTTTGTCGATTTAGTTATGTTTCCGACTGAAGTTACACCAAGTTCACCACGCGCGACTTCCCACCGCCCCACCCAAGTGGACGCTAGGAAACTCGTTGGTCCAACCGAGCAAATGACCGACAAAGGTTTCACAATCTTTTGATATCTTATGACATAAAGTATATTTGCAACATATTGGACAAATGTATAAACATCAGACTGTTATATAATTTTTTTGCCTGAAAATAGATACAGTTTCTAATATCATGGTCTGCATCAACAAATATTGTGAAAAGTGTCCCCGTTTGACCTCAGATGGAGAGAAACGCAGTTTTACGATGAGCACGGCGAAATAATAAATTGCATTTTTTCACTTCAACACTTAATATCGTCAGTCCCTTCGCATCCATGCACCTAGTGGTGTTTACCATTAGGCTACTTATAGATTAGTAACATTTTTATAATTTTCGATCAGTGTGTAGGGGACGGGTGGATGGATCAGTACGTTGATATGGTGACTGAGAAGATGACTAGGGTAGTCATTGTGCCCTAAGTCAGTGGTGCTATCGGTCTAATTTTTAATAATGTTAATTATTTTCAAGCACCGATTTTCCAAAGATATGGGGGGGGGGTGTCAAGAGGCCTGGTACTTAAGAAAAAATAATGTAAAAATTACAGAAACGTTGAACTATCCCCTAGGTCTGTGATTACCGTATGAATGGCCACTGTTGTTACTTTGGACCGATACACATTTTGCAGTGGACCTGCGACAACACATGTACTATTGCAATAAATATTTTGCAGTGACATTTCCTACCGTGGAATCAAAAATGACTGAAACCTCTGGCATACCAACGACGTCAGAAGTACGCATGCCTTCCGGCAGGACTTCCAAGTCACCTTCCTCGACAAAAACGGGTTTGTAGCTTTTACTCTTGACATTTAACGACTGTTCCTGTAACTACCTCAAATTGAAAATTTTTAGACGTCACTGTGCTAACAGCGAAAATCATTTATGTGTGAAAAGCGTATGTCCTAAAGTATTCAGACAATATCAAGCCTAAACTTAAAAAAAAATTACACCATTGCTTACAGCCTTTGCAATGTATCGTACATTCGTCACTCCAGCCGTCCATGCGTCCATCTATTCAGACCGTCACACCACTTCACCCTTGTTATCGCTTGGCAGTGACCAAATTCTGAAGTACTTTTCAACGAAGTTGGGTTGGGGGGAGAAAAAGAAATTGCCTCCAGCATTTTATTGTCCGAGTCGATTCATTTTAGAATTAATTCATAGAAATTATGATTCACAGCCAACTGATCTTTCATGGAACACAGACTTTACGTAGTAACTATGCCACCCAATTGTTTTATGTGACTAATTTGGGGGGAGAGGTACTGTCGCAAGGTACCACAGGGAGTATGCGTCACTCTATAGGCCACCTTTTTCGGCAGAGTTTCCTTGACAGAAGTCCAAAATTTTGCTTTAACTCATTAAAGAAGGACACACTTGCATCTCATAGCGAAATTACTCAAATTCCGGTAACAAAAGTCAAAATTTTCGCAGAAGGGCATATTTGACACGATTTTGACACACACACATTGAAACTGGTTATGGTCTCATAATTCTGTAATATGTATGTGCTGATATAAAACATTTTGTTTCAGGGACACATGGCAAAGATAACAGACACGAAGATGTAAGAGGGTGTGAGGCAAGTGGGAATGCTGTCGGTACGTTTATTGGTATAGCATGACCACTGAACAATCTTTTTAGCAGAATGATGTTGTGAATGTCTTCACTGGGTCATTGTCTGTTTTAAGCGTTATATTGAAAGCATTGCGGCGGTTTTAAGCTGGATATAATGAATCATAGTGTACCCATTTTAACAATAGGTTTACCTTTTCAGCCTAAACTTCGTATTTGGATATAATGGTGGACAGTAGGAATCGCTTTGTATTAGATTTTGACAAAGAGACTACATGGACACAGAATTCGTGTGAATTTTCATGTTGCTAGTTTCATAATTGTCGTGTGCTTTCTGTCATTGCTGGTCCTTCAAATTTATGAGCGTAACGTATATTAAATCCATAAAATTAAAAAAAAAAACAAACAAACAAATGTGCACTCGTTTAAAAGATTGCACTTCGGCTTCGTCACATAAGAAGTCTTATTTCATATCCTCGGACAAATGACCGGGGAATAATTTATTTGTTCCTCCATGGAGAAAGTTAGCTTGACCTAGCTTTGCCCAGCCCACTAACGATATAAGCAATACTGTACTAGTTATTATGGTTCTCCTTTGTGGTCTCTAGATAGTAGGAAACTAATGGACATAGGTCTGGCTTGGAGAAAAGCGTTAAAGGTAATATGGCGATTGCCTAACATGACACATAGAAACATTTTAGCTTGTATATCAGATAATTTGCCACTTGAGTTACAGATTGAAAAAAGATTCATTAACTTTTTTTACAAATGTAGTTAATCATGATACAGACATTGTGAAAACTGCTGCCCGATTGTCTATGCATAATCCCTGGTCAGTTTGTGGTAGGAATGTTAGGTTCCTGCAGTCAAGATACAGTATGTTTACAACCTTAAAGGTTCATAAGGTTAAAAGTGAATGGTTTCGATCACTCGACCAAATCACCAAGACCCATGCAAATATTGTAAAAGAACTTGTAGGCATTCGCGATAGTTTTTGGTGAGTATATTTTGTCAGAAGAAGAGATTGTTGCTATGATCAATGACATCTGTACGAGCTAGGGTATCGACTCATTGTGCTTTTTTTTCTCCTATTCTAACAGACTGAGATATTTCATTTTGGTTCATCTGTACATACTCCATTGACATATCTTGTGTATCATTGTGTCTTTTAGCAGACGAATAAAGATTATATATATATAGTTCCGGGTTCTATCCCAAAATTATAGTACAGTAGGTTTATCATCTAATTCCAGGCATGTACGTTGGATTAGGCGCAGTGACAGGATTTGCAGTCTGTTCGCTCCTTCTTCTTGTTGTGTGGTGTATTTTCTATAACACGCAAAGGTACAACAAAGGGACTAACCCAGAGGAATACACACTCCAACACAGAGCAAGTCAATGTGTGGAAAATTCATATTACGAAACATTACCCATTGGTCAGGCAATGGCACAGAGACCATTGCCACCGGTTCCGGACAATGATGGTTATCTGGAGCCTGTTTCTATCAAAGCGGATAAAAAGGAGCCAATTACCTTCAAAGCTGGAGAAAACGAACCAATATCGGGTCAAGTCGAAGAAAAAGCAAAGGAGTTTCGTTAACAAATATGGTTTTGAGACAATTGTTAGATCGTTTAAAGTTTGGTAGTATGGCGAGAATAGTTGATTCATATAGAACTGGTCCCAGGTCTCAAAAAGTGTCTTAACTAATTAAATAAAATCACGGATCTCCAAAACTTCAAGGTTAAAACGCAATCTGTGCGTATACCATGTTTACCCAAGAGCAAAATATGCGCTCATCATGTGAACTGCAGCATACACTATTGTTTTGAGACATCGTAGTTGTTTATGTCAGGAAATTAGGAGAGTTTTAAAAAATATAGCCGTCTAAGACATTTGCTGTATGTTTCATTTGTCATAATGCCAGTATTCGCATAAAAGTAACTGACAATTCAAAACACGATCAACTTTATCAAACAAAGAAGTACACGGAGATTGACAGTTGATGTCCATCGATCCAAGATCTAAAAATCGAATCATCTCATGAGCTAAAGTGAGAGAATTGATATGCTAGTTTTGCGGCGTAGCTTTTAATTAATGTTCAGCAGCATAATTGTTACAATACACCAATCAAGGAGCAATTTTGTTTGAAGGAACGGTTATGGAGACATCTTCCCATTTACAGGTAAATGGACGACTGTATTTGAGCTACTGTTAATCACGGACATATTATCGAGGATAAGATGTCCATGTGTTAATCAAGCATTGCAAAATAATGTGCTATATTTTGAAGGCAACTTTTCCATGCGCAGTTGGCACTTCATAGCATGGAAATCGCATTTGATAGGAGTGAACAAATAGACAGACAGACATATATTTGCATTTTTTCGGAGTAAATTTTAAAGCGTGCTACCAAATGTTTTATTATTGGTTTGCATGTGAAAACATATTATATATATTGTATTGCAACGTTACTTTTATGACGAATAGAAATTGACATTTGGTGTAAACATATTTTATTACTCAGTATGGAAATATGATTGTCTCTTTCTATATTCCCTTTTTTACTTTGTTGCCAAATTAAAATGCTCTATGGACTGAGTCAACCTACAACTTAGATATAATGCAATGAGCAATCTGGAACATCCCTGATTCTACCAGTGCGTGACAGGGAGATTCACGGCTTGCTGCCAAGGAAATTTTATAAATTTATATCTGCTATTGCTTATTACATCCTATTTCCCCTCGCACGCTTAATTTGCTGGGCTTGCATTAAAATTCCGCTGAAAGCAAGATACCATCCAAATTACAAATAAAAAAATTGCCCACGGCATACATACATACATACATACATACATACATACATACATACATACATACATACATACATACATACATTGTAATTATACTATCAAATGTGTAGTTCTCACTGCATATTTTTACGGTACAAAGTACCAATTCAGAAACGTCGGTTTGCAAAAGATGTCTTATAACCATTTTCAACATTTCTCAGGATGCATCTTTAAACGGCTCGTCGCAATGTAAAACGGACCGAGGCGTTCATTGTGTGAAGAGTTGCAGCTTCACCTTATCAATACTGTCCGCGTTCACTTCCTTGCGAAAGACACACAGTTGTCCGGATCATACCTGTCAAGTCTCCTCCATGAGGTGGAAGTCTCCCACTTTTTCACCCATTTTTTTTTTTTTATATTTACGTGCAAAATTTTGCAAATTTGGCAGAATCTCCCCCATGATAGATTAGTATTTTCTATTATATTTTTTGTTGAAATACAAATCTCACCCAATAGATTTTTCAAATTTACAAAAATCTCCTTATTTTGAGGTGTGGAATGTTGACAGGTATGCCGGAGAACCACTCCAATGACATGTTATGTTCTTTCAGGTTATTCAGTTTGATAACTGCGTTAAAATTAATTTTAAATCTGAAAGTCCTGCACTTGTGCTACCCTTCTACGTAAGCAGACGCAGCTCCAATATTATGGTGCCACTAGGGGTCATGATATACTGCTCTCTACACTACATTATATGTGTATCATACTGCATGATGTACCAAATATTTAGGCACAGTACCGTTTCTGTTGTACTGCGAGGATCTAACTTTTTATACCATGTAGTATACTTCAACCTTAGTTGCTAATTTAAATGATGACAAGTGACATAGTATTCTTAGAAGAAAAAAACGCAAAACTATTCGACTCGAGAAGCAGAAAAACTTGGCACTTTCTGGTAATTTTTACCACAGCTGACTTGCCTGCCAGTACAGTTTTCGTCTTCTTACCCTAAACCGTTTGCCAGATTCTCTTAATATGAGGTGAGATATACCTTGGGTAGGTCCCTACCATATTTTTCCAACAGAGTATCGGCTAGTCTTTATTTATTTGTTAATTTATTTATCTTTGATCTGTTGGTAAAATGTTCTTCAAAACCGCGTGGTCAACTGTTTTGAAATTGTGTACACACACACACACACACACACACACGCGCGCGCGCGCGCGCGCGCGCGCACACACATATATAGATTTTAAATTGTTGACGAGCTGGCGCCGCATGTTTTTCAATTTTTGTTTCGAATTTTTGTTTCTTTTCTTAACTGTCGACGACTTCTCAACCACAAGCTGGACTCGCTTTAAACATTGTAGAAATGTAGCGTGACTGGATCTCCATCAAGGATTTCACTACCGGGGAATACAGTCATTTGCTCATTTTCAACGAATTTTGAAATTATGTGATGATCAGTAAGAGCACATGTGAGCATGGTTACTATAGGGATAAAAGTGCATATGCATGCATATATTCAGTTTTGTATAACACCGTTGACCAAATCCACCTCAAACTTGATGGGATGTGGTTTTTGACCTTGACCTATTTTCAAGGTCACAGGGCCCAAGAAAATATCAAGTTTTGTGCATCCTTTCAAAAAGTGCAACAACTTTTGCAAAATATTGTGGCGGGGACATAGATCTTTTGAATCACTGAATACTTGCTGTATTTTTTTATTTTATTTTTTTCTAAAAATTCTTCTTCAGAAAAACTTAAAAAATATCTTTCTCTACAGAACAAATTGACCACTGCTTTGAAATTACATACGGTCACATTTGTGCACTCTAAAACTTATTATTTTTCAAAAGATGGCACTGCATCTTTTCTGTGTGCTATGAATGTTTGTGTTTGTGCAATTTTCTACTTCTCTCAAACCGCAAGCTTGATTCTGTTCAAACTTTTCAGAAATGTAGCTTTACTTCTACTAAGGCTGATCACTAGCTGAGAATACTGTCATTACCAAATGTTTACAAGTTTTTGAAATTACATACTGATCGGAAGGAGTACAAATTAGCTTGGTTAATATGGAAATACTAGTGTACATGAATGTATATGCTGTTTCTGTTCTTTGAGTTTTCTTTGTGGGATGTATCTTAGGTGAGTCTTTATGGAGTTTCTTACAATGTCTGCACATTAGTCTTTGTATTCTTGAACACATTTTGTGATTGTTGTATTCATTTTGGTGGCGACCTTAAATCATCTCTAAAACCGCTTGGCCAAACGTAATGAAATTGCAGACATACGCCTCTGTGTTTCCCAAGACAAGATTATTGGTTGAAAGTATAAAGGTCAACTGAAGACAGATTGTATACACAGTCGTCTTGTTATTCAAAAAAAAAAAAGCTGCTTGTCGATATATCTGCGTTGTATCTCAGGATGAATGTGAATAATGTTGACCAGTTACAAATAATGTTGCATTGGTGTTCCTTTTCTGCATCACGGATGGTGTAAGCCGGCACATTTTCTATTCATTTGGTCCATCGATCAAGGGTGTGCATCTTGCATTTATCTGGTCCCTCATGGATGGTGTATCTTCTCTTCAGCTGATCCATCACGGCTAATGTATCTTTGCTCATCTGTTCCATGGCGTTGGTTGATCGTCTGTTCCTCAGATACATCACACACAGTGTATCTTCTTTGGCTAAAGTGAGCTTTTCGTCACGACTGGATAATGAGGACAGGACTTTTTTTTCCACAGAAAATATAGTGTGTGAAAAAGGCACCCAAAACGTTTGGACATAAAAAGTTTTTGGGGGTTTTTTTCAATTTAAACGAGCTGATATCAAACTACTTGTTCATCATTCCCTTGAAAGATGGTAAAATTCCAGGCATACTTCATGATATGAATAGATACAAAAATACAATTCAAGATTCATTTTTACCCCTCGGTCCAAATAAACCCGGGGGTATTACTATCGCCTGCGTCTGTGTGTGTGAATCTGTGCATCCGTGTGACCCTTCTTCTTGCGCCCGATTTCAGAAGAATCAGACAAGCTGGGATCATGAAACTTTTTTAGTTGATCACACTTTTTGAAGTTCACGTTACGTTCGAAGGACAATGATCTTGACCCAATTTTAAGGTTACCTAGGTCATTTTTCTATGAATTTCTTGCGCGCAATATCAGGAGAAACAGAATTGCCAGGTTCATGAAACATGTACAAATAATGTACTCTTGTAAGGGTCTTCGTCAGGTTTGAAGGACAGTGACCTTGACCTAGCTTGAAGGTCACCAAAAGCAATTTTTCTCTTTAATAAATGTCTTGTACATGGGATCTTAAGAACTGGATAAAATAGAATCATAAGACTTACAGGTAATGACCCTTGTAAGAAAGTCTAGTTCAGGTATGAAGGACAGTGACCTTGAACTAATTTCAAGGTCACCAGGGTCAATCCATTTATAAATGAATGCAAGGAATATCTGAAGAACCAGATAAGCTAAAATTGCAGTTGAAATCCCTTTCGAAATGTGAATTCAAATACATTGATCATGTTTATTTAGTCCCTTTTGTGGGCGGCCGAGGGGTTTTAAGAGGGTAGCCGTTATGTTTTCATTTGAAATGAAAAACTGCTCTGATTATGTAGGTTTATGTAATTTGAACAGAAAGTCTCTGTTTATTCTCGAAGTTTGGTTTCTCAGCATTGTCAGTAATGTTGACATTTATTAGTTTATCTACTTAAACTGTTCATATGCAAGACATGCAGTTGGACATCATGTTGGCAGCGCCATAATCTTAATTATACAGCAACGACCTCAAACTTTCGAAAAGTTTCAGAGCAATTAGCATTATTGACTTCAAGGTTTTGTGACAATCTATGTCGATTATGTTCATCGAACGACATTTTAATGAAAATTGTTACATTCACATGTTTAATCCCTCCCCTGTTTTCATTAGATCGTTAATTTTATAAAGGATATGGTGTTTAATTGGCCAAAGGGCTGAGGTACAGGAAAAAACCAGTATGGACAACTTAAATATGTCAGCAACTTTGGTGTTCAGGGCCTGTCTGTCTGCATTGTGGAACCGTTATAGTGACGTATTTTGTTTTGTGACTCTATGACCTGCGAAATTAACAGTCGAATAAAACTATCGAATTGCATTGCAGCAATCATTTCTACTTGTACAACGAGTGAAAAACCAACTGGTTCCCCAAGTTACGTGTGAATAATTCTTTGATTTGTGAATGCGAACATATGGCTGATCCAGTAATAAAGACCTTACAAGTTTCTTCACAAAGAGGACACCCATAGTTTTAGATTCGTTTACAAAGCTTAAAGTTTGGCTGACAGAAGTAACAAAAATCGTTCTTTATTCCTGCCAATGCGTAAGCTGGAATAATGCTATTTGTGTCTCGCTCCTTCCTCTAGGTAGGACCTGCCTGGTAACGGGAGAGGAGAAGGGATCACTGGCACCACCATAAACGCAAGAAAGCAAAGAAGGAGACTAGGTCCTGTTCAGGGTCCTACACCATCACTAGACTTCTGTTTCCCGGTCTACAGGACCCACCAACCCAACATGGAACGTGGCAAAATAGAGGGACAATTTCTTTACACGTCCAGTGCCTCCATCATCTCTGGGTCATCAGCCTTTACCAACCCCGTCAATGTCCCGCCCAGTTGCCTTCAGGTGACCTCAAGCATTGGTCGATGGCCGAGAGAGTCTATTCACCAGTCTGGTTTCCTTCCCCATCTCAAGACCCCTCACCTTCACTGGACAGGTCCCCCCTGGGTACAAATATTCGCAAATATTTATCGACTTACGAAGATTTCTTCCTCTACCACGGACTTTCTATTATCAGTTCAGTTTATTCAGGACAGATATGGTATTCACGCCTGGGAATATTTGACATATATTTACCATGGTCATTCTATGCTCAGCTGAACTATATAAGCCTGATGGAAGAAGAGATTGGACTAAGGAAAAACTAATCCGACCTAAACTGAGTGAAATTTCGCAAGCTAAGAAAAAATGGAAAATACAAATATTTAAGATAAAAAAATACCAGCAAACACAAAAAAATCAATGTTCATGTACAAAATTAATCATCAGTTCGTGCGTGGAAACGAATATTTGCAGAACATTAGTTCGGGGGGGGGGGGAGACAAATATTTATTGGTGGGAACAAATATTCGTTCCCCCCCCCCCCCCGGCCAGGAACACATTGCTTGTCGAATATTTGTTCCAGGGGGAACAAATATTCCTTTTCACCAATGACAGACCTCTCCAGGCTGAACACTTTTCTCCACAGGGAGAAATTCAAAATGGAGACACTGGCTTCCATAAGTGAGTGTAGTCTGCCTGAGCGACTGGATAACATCACCAGACTTGAAAGACACATATACGTATTTTCATGTCCCGAAAGCCAAAAGCCAGTTGAAAGTACCTGTGCTTCACAGTAAGTAAAGTAGTCTATGAGTTGCAGATGCTCCCTTTGGTCTAGCTCCTGCACACTTGGCGTTCACCAAGGTAATGAGCGTGGTATCAGATTATAGGCATACATATTTTCATTTACCTCGACAACTGGCTGATAAGCTCCCTTTCACACGACAGTCTTCAATTGGACATGACTCTCATACAAAACGTTTGCCTGAATTTAGGCCTACCCCTAAAGGCAGTGAATTATCCAAGGTCGAGCCTCAAACCTCATAAAGGGCTCGTGTTTCTAGGCACGCTTTACAGACAGTTCCATTCATCTTCAGGCCATCAGAAGATCACTTCTTCAGACTTCAAACGATCCTAATTTTTTTGGCAATGCTACCCTAATATTAAGTGGGTGGCAGAGCTTGATAGGTACACTCAAATCCCTGGATTTTCAGGTCCCCATGGGGAGACTTCACTGAAAGTGAGTTCAGCAGACGTTCCAAATTCCAAGGGACAACATCCCTGGGCAACAACACCTAGAGATCTCCAGCAAAGTCCATCAGTCGCTGTTGTGGTGGCGCAGCAGGAACAAAGTGATGTGCTGGCAGTCACTAGTCCCTTTCAGTCTGCAGGAAATTATTTACATGAACGTGTCACTTCAGGGGCTCACATGGTCTCAAAGACTGTATAAATGAGAGGGGACCTGGTTGACATCCCTCTTGCAAAACCCAAGACACTCTGCTCTGGTGTGCAGACAGGGGCATAAGGCTTCAATGCTGTATTTGTGTCTTTTTGTCCAAATCCACTTCCTAGTAGTTATTACCCTATTCCGCAGTACAAACTCTTTACTCTCCATAAGCTAACCTGTCCCTGTCTAACTTATACACACAGAAGTACTGTTGTCCATATTGTACACGTTCCTCTGTAAAATTTTGACATAGGCTGTATTAGCCCAAATAAATTAAAAGGTCTTCAGCGGGTAACTACTCAACATGTTTCGGAGCCTTTTACCCGTACATGTCTCTCCGAGTAGCGGCTACTTGTCTAAGCTAAATATTCAGCAAAGACAACACACATAATAAGGAATAAATATGAACGTGGCAATTGATGAATTAGCTAATACATGAAATTTTGCTTATAAATGCAGAGCTTCATATCAAAGAAGAATACCTGTCAAACGAACCATAATTACTAAATTTGCATAGTACAGGTTCAGATAAGAACATTTTGACTTACCCCTGAACCAATATGTACCCTTTCTAGCTGGACAGCTTATCCTAGTTAAACCATCTGCCAATGTTTAACTGAAGTGGAGACAAGCTGGGGCATTATATTCAGTCCCAGTGATTGTAAAATAAACAGTTGCAGCTAGACCACCTGTATACCAAGGGAAATCCCAACAAGGACTGCAGCAATGTACATCCTGCACCAGAGATGTAAAACAAACTCCATGATGACAACTACTCCTCAAACAATTAAGCTCTATGTCTCTGCCAACCCTGAGTCAATGTGTCAATGTAATGTGTCAGGTCTGTGACATTTGAGAAAATACTGTCAATTTTGAGGTTTTTTTTAATATTGAGTAAATGTGCATTTAGGCATATCAGAAAAGAATGAAAGTCATTGGCATTTATGCCAAGAACATGCTATCAAAACAATTTTTCTTAACAGGTTTTTAAGTACAATTAGGCAAACATGTAACATGCAGTGGGAGTCCTTAACATGAAGGCCAAATAGCTATTATGATGGTACCAGGGATTCAGCACAGAGCAGTCGCTTCACCCGTTTATCATTAGGACCTCTTGGGGACTTCTCATATTGTCTTTTTTTGTGCTCAGAGACAAGTGCAAGTTACCAACATATGTCTTACTGAATCTGGACTGTCAAGTTTGGCCTTGGAGGCTGTCTCCATACGTTGAGAGAATGTGTGGGTGTATGCTTATTTCCCAATCCCCCTGATCCTGAGAGTTCTGGCGAAGGTCAGAGCAGAACAAGTGGAGCTAATCATGATTGCCCTCTGATGGCCCAATAAGCCATGGGTGGTGGGTATCCATAGACTCAGTCTGGAGGCTCCTTATGCTCTTCCACTGTGGCCGTCAGTATTGAGACAACCCAAGTCCAGCACATTTCACCAAAATCGGGTTGTTCATTTTTGCATTTGGTGATTGTTGCAAAGAGAATTCCAGATGCTGGATTCTCATTCAAAGTATGAGCACTATTTATAAGAGGCAAACTGTGTGCCACTTCCTTAGAAGAGCAGGACTGCAAGTGGTCCAGGTTTGTCATGTGGTGCGCGAAACAGGGACTGGGAGTACATCCCTGAAAGGCCTCCATTCAGAGTATAGCATATTTGTTGATGCATCTGTTTGACACATGTCTGGAGGTGCATTTTGTAGCTGGCCAAATGTCGGCAACTGCTTCGTCTCAAAGCATGAAAGAAGACAATGTCAGTTTGAGCAAGGTAATATCTCAGCTTATTAAGACCTTTTTCATAGACAGACCATTAAGATGAAACATCTTTCCTCAATGGGACATATCAGTGGTTCTCACCTGTTACCAATATCTGGCTTTCGAACCTAAGAATACACTCACTTGTGTTAGAATAACTGTCTTATAAGTCTTTTTGGTAATGTTAGCCTCTGGAGGCAGGAGAGGCTTCAACCATTCTAAGGATGGTAAGAGGACTGTACAGAAGCATTTTTGAAATCTCACCTTTTGTTCATGACCAAGACACATGCTCCTGAGTGGCTGATCACCTTTCTGGGCTTTTCCATCAAGGCTCTGTCTGCTAATCTGGGTCAAAAGGATCCTGATCTTTTTGCCCAGTTAGAGCACTTAGTTCTGCTTGAAAAGAACAGATCCTATCAGAAATCTTAGATGCTCCTAATTTCTACCTCTAAAAAAAAAGACTACAGTTTTGGCAGATTCTCCAGGAACACTGTTTTTAGCTGGGTCAATAAGGCAACTAAATTGGCCTATTTAGTGGCAGACAAGATCCCAGAGAGCAAGCAGTTGCCCCAGATATGTGTTCATGGGGTCAAAGCCATCACCTCCTTTTGGGATGCCCTTAAGCAAATTACATCTAGTGACACAATGAAGGCATGCCAGTGGAAGTCCCACACTACTATCTCTGATTCTTATTTGAGGGGCCTGTCCTGTGTTGAAGGACAACTTCTGATCATCTGGCTACCACATCTTCTGGGTGCTGGGTTATTTGGTCAATATATCATGTATTTGTCCCTTTAGGGGATCTGGTCTTTTTGTGGAGGGCTTTAAGGTACAGTGCCTCTGTCCTGAAGTCGGAATGATCTTCCTCCTCCACTCTGCTGGTAAATATGCCAAATGTAGTGGATAGGTAATATGGTATGACTCAAATCTGAGAACTCAAATGGCATTTCCACGACGTTAGTAATACATACCTATCCACGACACAAAAGCCCACCAAGCCGACCCTGCATCAGATTGTTCTGCTGTTATTCTGTCGTGAGAAAAACTGATTTGATTTTACAACACCAGAGGTCAAGTATGGGGCATGGAGTCAATCCCTGGAGGTCCCCCTGTTGCCCTCCGGTCCATAGTATCATGTCCGGAGAAGAGTTTTGCGAGGGGATAAAATTTATGGAGTGGATACGATCTAGGCAGGGGACAGCATTTCATGAGACCTCTAGAAACGGCAAAGCTTATACTATATAAGCAACTTAGCTATAATTTACAGACCCATTTTAGTGTATCCTTAATCAAATTATATCCCCATTAAGACCACTCCCCTATTATGACTTGATTATACAATGGAATCTCCCTATTAAGACCACCTAAGGGTCTAAAACATGTGGTCATAATAGGAGAGTGGTCTTGATGCGGATGAAATTTAATTAAGGAGGAACAAAATGGGTCTGTAAATTAATGGTCTTAATATGGGAATGGTCTCTGTATGGAGATTCTACTGTATGTATGTATATATATATATATATATATATATATATATATATATATATAATATTTATACATATGTATTATATAAATGTCATGTATAATATATATGTGTATATATATTACAACATTTAGCCATCAGCTAGACCTGTTACATATTAGAATGAGCAAGGCATGTTGATCCCCATTTAAAACATTATGTGGCTGACAGCTGTATTAATGAACATACCTTGCTGTATTGTGGCTAATGCCGTCCAGAGTTCATTTGCGTTACGCAAAAAGTAGAACCTTGGTCAAAAGTAACCCAACTTCACTGTCCAGAGCACCCAGCAGTTGAAGACATTCTTCCCGCAAGAACGAGCAATTGCGAGAAAATGACTGCCACTTTCGTTACGTTTAAATGTTTACGAACAACTGCGAGAAAAGGACTCTTTGTCACACTTTCGTAGTGTTACATTTAAATATTTAAAAATGTCTGATTTAGTAGTCCTGAGGTACAGAAAACATGTTTTCTCCAAACAATTAAAGAAAAGAACAAATGGCGTAACTTCAATCTGCACTACTTTTCTAAATGTACCTTGTCGTGTAGCCTTACAGGAAAAAGCGCTACAGCACAATGGCGCACTGAGTTAGAAAAGACAAACAGTTGTCTCATTCTCAAATTCATAAGTCAGCTGCAAGTCATGCACAGGCTAACTGATAAATACGAGACATGTTAAGTCGTTATTAATTAGACCTATTAAATATTTCAAGCTCAAGGTAAGACTACACACGTAGTGAATTGTTGCAGTTAAAATGGATTTCAATATTTTTCAGACAATAAAACCTAGGCCTAAATAGCCCTATAAAAATGTTCGCTCCATAACCATACACATTATTGCTTTGCCTATGCCGACGATGGAACATTGTTTTCTAGTATTGTAACAGAATTATAATCCTTAGTTAATATGTGTCACTTGCATGCTCTCAAATGGCGCTTTTCTTTGAATGTCAGTAAGTCTATGGTCTACTGTGGGTAAATGTAATTTTATTGATGAGTCAGTTTTATATTTGCATAAGTCTTCTGCAGTTGGTAAATGACTTTGAACTACTGGGTATGACTTTTTCTAGTGATATGAAATCAGACTTACATGTCGCCAATAGAATATCGAAGGCTAGAAGAGCTATGTATAGATTCTCTAGTGCTGGAGTCTCATACCCTGGTTTATTGTCAGATGCTAAGTCGTACATATGGAATACTGTTGGTGTGCCATCTTTAACTTCCGGAGTCAATGAGTCAGCGCGCCATCTGGAGACGGCTCAAGTTAATACTGTCAAAAGGTTAATGGGTCTGAAAAAACGGTCACGTACTTCATCTTTACTTGCGGCATCGAATATCCCTAAAGTCAGTGAAATTATTGCTCATGACACTATTTCACTAGCACAGCGTATCTTCTGTGTTTCATCGCCGATCCGAGATCTTATGGTCCATCTGATTTCTCAGTGTTGTATCACAAAACAAGTTGCTTTTGGGTCCTTAATAGATAGAATCTTGAATGTAGGTGTATCTCCTATAAGCATACTTTTAAGGCAAAAGTGTACATCATTTAAGACAGATATTTGTGAGGATGTGTCATCTGGCAGCATTGCGGATTCGCTTAGCTGCATACTATTTTATGAGAATTTTAACAACCGATACGGTGAACTTCGCAAACTGGCGTTTTTCCAGCATGTCTAAATCCTTTTGTAGATATAATTGAGGAAAAGCATTATTGCGCTTTTACATACATTATCATTCCTTTGGTTCTGGTTGGACTGTTTTTTATGGTACATTTATATTAATCTGGTCGTCTCTCTGACCTGGTGAGTTTGCTTGTTTGTGATTCATCACCATGTGATATGACTATGTAGCTTTTCATATATGTTATCATGCTTGAAAATATGGTTTATTTATCTTAATGTATATCTACTTTTATATTTCCTTATTTCTTGAGGCTCAATAAAATAATAATACACATGGAATAAATAATAATACATTCTCTGTAATACGCAGATGTTTGTGTTTAATTGGCCGAAACAGAAGATAATCTGCAGCGTATGTTACATTTTACGGAATTAAAGTAAGTCGATGTGATAAATGATTATTGACGGTAATTATTTCAAAATGAAATGTAATGCATTTTAGACACAAAAGACCTGGAGGAACTGATTGTAATTTTAATATATGGTGAACAGGTTAACACGGTCCCAAAATATAAGTATTTAGATGAACACTGAGATTATTAAGAAAATGCACGTATTTTTATTTAAGAATTTCTTTACCCTGGGTAGCCCTTTCACAGAGCAGCTCTGTCCTTACAAGGGACCCAGCATACATCTAGATGAAATAGAAAGATAGTGTAACATATATAATTAAACAGTAATTAAAATTTAAGAAATGTAAAAGTGTCGATACTAAGACTACGAATAACTAAAGCTATACGAACAGAGCACTTAGTATAAACGACCTATAATACCAAAACTGTCAATGCAGAGTAAAAAAGATAATAACAGAACTATCAAAATCATTTTTAAAAAGTGAGATTTGTATAGACGTTACAGTATCTTGTCAAGTTCAGGTGGGCGGGCCTAAGGTACTGTAGCTCATCAGTTAAAGGACATCAAAATCATTTGTTATCAAACTTTAAGTACCTATATGACTGTGGAGTTTTGTCTGTTTTGTAAAGTTGTGCTCGAGTCTGTGATGGTAATGATTTTGGTGAACTGGTACGTGTTCATAATTAGACGGTGAGACGATATGGAATGGAGAAAAATAGATGATAACTACGTTCATATTATGAAATTGTGGAACAGATTTTTGAACATGAAAGATGGAAAAGCTATTTAATTAGGACCACAAGATTTGCAACTGATATTAGTCAAGTGATGTCTACAATATATTAGAACAAGTGGGATATGAGTGTATATTCATAAACATGACAGTAATTGATCTAAATGGATAACTCAAAAGATTGAGCTCTTGCAAGAAAGGAAATAGAAAGTGGCGGTGGCATCAAAACCAAAATTGCGGACCTATGTTTTTTTATTCAAAGAGCTATTCAGTATGAAAAAAAATATGTCAAAGTCCATAATTGTGTGGGACAGCGATCCGTAATTGAACAATTTTGTTTAGATAGTAATACTGACTCAAATGCTTTCCTTTGCAGCTCAAAATTGAAAGCGGTCGATATAGAAACCTGACATCAGAAGATGGCATGTACACGTGAATTATGTGCTCAGAATATTGAAGATGAGTCACATATTCTTTCAAGACATGTCTTTTATATGATGATTTGAGAGATTATTTATCAGAAATATAAGATCACAATACTCAGCTTTCTGGTATACCAAAATGTAAGTATATAATGGCTAACAATGTACTTTTGTTTGACAAATTCACACAAAAAATGTTGAAGGTCAAATACATTCTATAAGTCAAACTAGAAACTTTTAAGAAAATGTCCGTGCTCCACTAAATGTCACCGTTTTTCATGTCCATTTTCTTTCTTTTCTTCTTTTATTATTTTTTTGTTTTGTTTTGTTTTATTTTGTTTGTTTGATTGATTGTTTGTTTGATTTTTCTACCTGACTTACATGCCCAAAGGCTGGGCAATGTGAAGGTTTTTGTATTTTATACATGTGATTGTGACTATATACATTGACGGTATGTAATTTTATATATTTATATTTGATCTGCAACTTCCACATGTGGTATTTACTTCACAGATTACCCATTTCCCGTTCAAAATGGCCGTATGTAAAATAACATGCTTTATATGAGCTTTTTGACGTACATTTCATCTGTTCATGGCCAATTATATTAATGACAATTGTGAATAAACCATACGGGGCCATCATGTAGAAGATCAACAGCTTTCCTTGGTGCGGGTTGAGCGCATAGAAAAGCTGTTGACTGAGTCTTATCTTAACCAGGAAAGGGTTGAAGATAACAAGAGGGATTGGCTTAAATCTTGGATTGAATATTTGTATGACTGTCTACGTATTGCATCTATGTTGTGTAATTCCGGTAAGGGTTATCATCCTCGAATTTCTTCAACTTCATTGTTGAATGGTTAGCATAAAAGTCCTCTTCACTTTCATCGAAAGAATCATCTGAAGAATTCATCGGTGGTGGAAGGTCTTCCATCAAATATTCGTTCTTCGAAGCCTTGGCGAAGGTGTCGCCTGTGTGCCTCATCGCAGACCCTCTTTCAGCAACTCCTGACAAGCCTCTACATTCAAGTTTCGCGCTCCTGGAGCATTTGCGAAACACCGCGAAGCAACTAAGCAGTGCAACCAGAGTTACCGATCCAATACTAATCCACATGATAATACCTATACAAACAAATAAAACTGACTCTTATCAAAGGGTTTAAACATACGAGGTATCGCTACTATACCTCTTCACGAGAGCTATGTTTTTGTATCGCCTTTTGACACATGAAGAGCATTAAAGATCAAACTAAGCTACTTCCAGGCGACATCTTATAGATGTCACTGGCAACGTAATTAGCAGTGAGACCCTAGCATATGTCTATTCTTTGTTACAAATTAGTTTGAAAATAAAATATAACTAGAAAAGATGATTTGCTGCACATCAAATCAGTGTGTGTGTCTTCAAAGCATATTGGTATGGCAATGTACAACTAGTCCATAACACAGGAATAGAAGTTGGAATGGCATCTCCATGTATTATGGCTTTGAAGTTATTCAAGATTTAAAATTTCAGATGGTGCTACTTAGCATAATTTAAATTGCTACAGCTTTTGTTTTTAATTCATTAGGTGTGCAAGGGTCAACAATCCCCTAGCAGAAGTTGGAATGACATCTCTATCTATCATAGTGTTGAAGATATTCAAGATTGAAAATTTCGAATACTGCTAATTAGCATAACAAATGGCTACAACTTTGGTCTTAAATTCGTTACATGCGCAATGGTCAATAACCCCTCGAGTACAAGTTGAAATGACATCTCTATGTATAATACTTTTGAAGATATTTAAGTTTTTTAATTTCAAATGCTGCTAATTAATATAATTTAAATTCTACAACTTTTGTTTTACATTCATTAGATGCGCAATGGTCAATAACCCTCTAATAGAAGTTAGAATGGCTTCTCTATCTATTATACTTTTGAAGATATTTAAGATTTAAAATTTCAAATGCCCCTAATTTGCATGATTTTAAGCATCCTCTGCATAAAAAGGCACAACTCCTTGTATGGAGGTACAATCATGCCAAGTTTGGAGTTTCTGTGTATAATAGTGTCAAAGAAAAGTGTCGGACAAATTTACTGGCTAAGGAGAAAGAAGAAAGAAAGAAAGAAAGAATTGGGGGAAAAACACAAAAGTGTGTGTTGACACACACACTTTAATGAGAAGTACCTAATTCCAGAGGTAGCAACGTCTTTTAATAGCTTCGGCGCTCTCCCCTGCCCACGTCCAGTATGTGTACATATTCCGATGTATGGCAAATTTGTTTTAAAACGTATATAAATTCGGTATTGTCATGATTTTGTACACTCCTACACGCTGTTACAATGTCGAATCAGGTGACTGCATAGAAAGGATCTGAAATGACTGTAAACCGACCTGGCGACTGGCAGCATCGCTCACTCTGACATTACATTTCTTAAAGAGCTGGTTAAACTATATTTGCATCAGTATATGCCTGTATTTTGTACCCCATATAGCTTGATAAGACTAGGGTTAAGCCCCCCCCCCCAAAAAAAAAGGAACCACGGATGAATGAATGAATGTGATATTAATAATCACGTTGATAATAATACCCTGTTATATCATGTTAAACATATGAAAGTTATGAAATCTCTCTCTCTCTCTCTCTCTCTCTCTCTCTCTCTCTCTCTCTCTCTCTCTCTCTCTCTCTCTCTCTCTCTCTCTCTCTCAGCAGAGTCAACAAACGATCGACTGAAGTGCAAAAAAATTGTGTCGAAAGAAAATCCGGCTTTTCCTGACAATACGTGCGACAAAAAAGAATTTAATTACGAGTTTCGGGATGCTTCTTATGTCACAATATCAATCTATGATCTATATTGATAATTTTTTAGACACAATGGGGCCAAGATATGAACTTAACACCCTCGGTCTGAAGCAAGTTAACACTCTTAAAGAATTCAAACTATCAGCAACAAAGGCTTGGCCCCTTCCATAAACTCTGTTAATGTGTTTTATCTATAACAAAAATTTCGGTGTGACTTGTTTTGCCGGATTTCTCAGGACACAGAAAACGTATAAATATCCATGGGCGGCTTATAATGGACTATTGTATACACGGCATTCTTATCATTGTAAATTTCTTTATTTTTTTTACCCTTTCAGTTTACTCTACGTCGGATAACAGTGTCTTGGGGGTGATGTTCTGTGTTTCATTGTATTCGACTGGAATTAAAGGTTGTCATTATGAATGAAGTAAAGTGTCATAATTTTCCTGCATCGGCATAATTAGAACATTGTATAACCCCAATATGGGCATTCGCGTTGGTTGTTTCAATACTAAAAATTAGGTATATATATATATATATATATATATATATATATATATATATATATATATATATATATATGTGTGTGTGTGTGTGTGTGTGTGTGTGTGTGTGTGTGTGTGTGTGTGTGTGTGTGTGTGTGTTGTTTTTTTTACTTGGACTGTTGTCGTGGTTAAACACACACAATCTGCAACTAATTTTGGAATAAAGTGTCAACACGCAGATGCACATGGTCACCCCAAGAGATCACAACTGAAACGCCCTTTTACATTATGTTATTAATTGTAGCATACATTTGCCGACAGACAAATGGTTTTGCTTGTCTTTTTAAGCTATGCCAATGCTATGGCTGTAACAACACAGTGTTTTAATTTACATTCAATTGGGTTCTCTCTACCGTATACAACGTATAGGCAAGCAGCCTCCATCACATAAAAAGCATGTCCGTGAATTTAAGGCTGTGAAACATGCTTGATGGTTTCTCGCTGACGACTTGTTTATAAATTCATTTGGCTGTTGAAGCCTAGGACTTTCTGAATTTATAAGCGAACATGATTACATTTTAATTAATTTCTAGTTTTACACTTAGACAGTGACTGGAACGGCTATGGAGCGTGGATGGAATGCGTATTTGGGGGGTTGAGAACATCATGGAAGATGTGTCATTGTTGCTCCTGTTTGCACAATAAAGCGAGAGCCTAGTACACGATTATAAATATCAGTAAATATGTAGATGTTCTGTTACGTCATTCTCAATAGAATTTAGGAAATTGCATGTTTCCCCAGTCTTTTGTAAGTTTCAAATAGTATTCATTTAAACTTTTGCATATTTCAACATAATTTATCTATGCACAGACATCCGAAAAAACAGCTATAACATATTAAACCACTTCAGAATGTCTTGTACAATATGTAAAAAATAATGAATGCGAGTCCTAGAAATATAGGACGCTCTCTTGCAATTGTCATAACCCATCGAAAGTGAAAATAAAAAAAAGTGAACGTACCACCAAGGAACGAGTTTGATCGTTTTTCTGTTCCCCCAAGGGATTCCCCAGTCGAATTTGTTCCAGCAGTCGTGCTGAGATCCATCCACGAATTCGGTAAAGTGAAAGGTGCAGTAACTTCACGCACAGGTTCAAACGTTACTGAAATAAGTACAGTGTAGTCTCCTAATTCAGACCACTCATGGGACTAGAAATACGTCTTATAGGCAAGTGGTCTTAATACGGAATACTAGTACAAAATGTTAGACATAAACCGGAGTGTAACAAGATAGTTGTAATTGAGGAATGGTCTCTTTGTGATGATGTCGCCATGGTAAGATTTTATGTTTTTGTCACACTTAAGATGCCACACTTTCCACATTCCTGGCAAAATCAAATACGACTAAAGCAGGACTGTGCGTTTATACGTTACCGTCAGCTACGTCAGAAGCTATATTGAATGTGTGTGTGTGTGTGTGTGTGTGTGTGTGTGCGTGCGTGCGTGTTTTCAACATACGCGAAAATGTTTAGTTATTTTGTGTGTGTGTGTGTGTGTGTGTGTGTGTGTGTGTGTGTGTGTGTGTGTGTGTGTGTGTGTGTGTGTGTGTGTGTGTGTGCGTGCGTGCGTGCGTGTTCTCAACATGCGCGAAAATGTTTTAGTTATTTTGGTCTACTGAATATTCTTGAAAGGAGGTACCGGCTTTGACAGTAACAATGTCTGAGAATTATACGTGCTTATTAAAACATGACGAACCGTTGCCTGACTCACTTTTTTTTTTTTCATTTCAAACAAACACATCAAATTTGCTTCATCATTATTTTAAAAATTCACATCACAGGTTTGACGAAAATAATAGCGACATAGAAATGCTGGTTCTCATTTCTATTCTTGTCTCAGTATGATTTATAAACTTTCATTATAATCTTCAGAATATGCTATTTCAATATATATATATATATATACATATGTACACTTTGCTGGGTGATTTGGGAGTGTAGGACCGTGAAACGCACATGACAACCGAGCCTATTCCCGTTAATGGCCCTTAGATAAAGCATAGATCGTCGAGGCATAGATCATCGACGATCTGCGGATAAAGGTTCTGTGATAGCAATCGATGACTGTAAAATTTTGCTTTAAATACAAGTGGATTTTCTATAATCCAAAAAGTGGAAAAGGATATATTCTTGAAAGGCTTGTTCTGTGACATGATTTGCTTTTTTCATCAAGAGTGCGTAAATAAATGTCTATCATACATACATATATATATATATATATATATATATATATATATATATATATATATATATATATATATATAAATTTATACATGGTGAGTGTTTTTCCTCTTCCAAAACTTGAAGTTTTATAAGGCTACCCAGAAACATTTTGCAACGGAAATAGATGTTCCTACATGTGTCAACATGCATGATTTTGGCCCATCTTTGTTCATTGCTAAAAGAGAAAACAGAAATAGGCTTATAACAATAACAATATAATTTCAAGTCTACTTTCGAGCTGAGCTGAAGGGAGGGGAAGCATGCGGCAAAATGTGTTGTCAGCTAGACGTTAACAGGGTTCGAAATTAGCGGGTGTCTGGGTGCCCCGGGTAACTTTCATCGAACAAGTTCGCCAATTTGGCGAGGATATAAATTCTGCATGATAGATTTTCTTTTAAAATCGCCCTGCAGAAAAAGGAACTTTCATCATCAAAGTAGTGGAAAGAAAACTTTATTGAACGTCAAATGGACTTGAACAGTAGGAAACCTATTTTAAACACATAAATTGTTGTTTCTTTCCTAAGTTCAGGTATAAACGTCTCTTTCTTCTCCCCTACCAATGTCACAATGTCAAAGGCAAATCAACCTGACCAAAAATACATGCTTGTATTGAGACCGTATTGTGACCTCAAACTTCCAATTTTGATCCTCATGATAGCTAGTCTGTTGTCACAGTGCTGTATTTATCCAGAGACGGTGTTTTTATGAAACATTTCTGCCCTAGAGGGGCAAAATTAGGTGAAATATACGAGTAAAAATTAACATGTGCTCGGCGGCCATGTTGAATGTACCACTGTGTACTGCCATCTGGTGGCCAAAAAGGGAAATACATGCAGAAGCTTGTCTGCTTCAAGCAGTCTCATATAGGCCTACACATACTTAGTTAAGAAGCATTTTTTCCTAAATTAGAACTTTGATAATCAAAATCTATTTTTATTCATGCTGATTGAAAGGAACACTTAATTTTATGCTGCTGAGATTTTAAATGCTATATGCAAATCACATTACATAATTATGTATATTAGTTGAAGCTATCATTCTGCCAGTATAAACATTGCATTGGTTTTTTTGTTCCACGGTCTGCGTGCATTTACTTTCAATCTGAGAAAAATGTATGTTTGTACATATTTTCATTATTTTCTTTTCAATTTATTGTATTTTCTTCCAAATGGAGATAGCCAAGATAATCTTCAAATCAAATGTTCATTTTTAATATTTTCTTCTGAATTTAACCACTTTATGCAAGCAGCCATTTGAAAATCAATCATCAATTGTATTTAGCAGTTGATGAAATAAAATTTTATTATCATGGAAAAAAATATACAATAAGCTCATACTTGAACGTGTAAAACCTTAAAAACCAGTAAAAAGCACCATTACACATAAAACGATACTGAGTTCTGGCAAGTATCTTGGACACTGATCTTGTGTTCAAGTTTTATCAATTAAATACTTGCCAAAAATTTGTTTGATGTAACTTTTTGAGGGAGGTCTTTTTCAAGTACTATCTTTAATAATAATAGTAATAATGAAAAAACAAAATGATAATAATGATGATGATGATAATAATAATGATGATAATAATAATAATAATAATAATAATAATAATAATAATAATAATAATAATAATAATAATAATAATAATAATAATAATAATAATAATAATAATAATAATAATAATAATATATGCATGCATAGTTACTGAACATGCTCTATCAATTACCTGCAGGCCTTCATGGAGGTGAGCAGGGATACACAGTTTTTTTCCTGGAAAGGGGGGGGGCGTGTCGAAAATGACTGTACATGTCAGTTTAACAGGAGTAAAATTTGGCTAAAGAAAGTTTGCAGCTATAGCCAAACTGGCTAAAAGATAAACATTCCTAGCGCTATCCCAGCGCCTAGGTGTACACCTCCCTGATTAAATACAGTTCCTAGAATCTTCATTTTTTGTGCAGAAACACTGTTTTCATAGTGGTGACAGATATACCTCTTGTTCATCTACATTTGCAACATTTTAAGTGTCTTTGACAAGGTAACTAATAACTACAATTCTCATGTGGTGGGAAACTGGACAACTTTCTGGAGGCTTAGGCAACTTGTAAAAATGCTGTGGTTGCCCAGGGGAAACTTGGAAAAAAAATCTTAATTTCTACCTCTGGTTAATGATGACCTCGTATGACCTTAAATGTAACTTAAGGTCTGATGATTCAGTGAGGTTCTGGTCTGGCGCTACTTTGATGAGATTTGGTGAATATCATCCATAAAGAATCCAGACATTTATTTGTGAGATACAGTGTCACATCCGGCAGAAGGTAAAAACAACAGAAGAAAATCTGGAATTTCAGGAAACTGCCCCCCCCCCTCCCCCCATGTGGGAAAGTTTAATCTAAGTAGATTTAGGCAAACAAATAAATCTTATCTTATCTTGTCTTGTCTTGTCTTGTTTTATCTTGTCTTGCCTTATCTTATCTTATCTAGGTGGATTGAGTCTTCTCTCAATGCTGCCGGGACCTATAGGTCCCTGCCGCATAGTAACATTTACTGTTCCTAAAATACTTAATATAAAGCAGTTTCAATCATGCATCAATCTGTAACTCACTGTCTGTATCACATTTGTGCTCGTCAGTCCTGTGGAATGTCACACCATTTGGACATCTACAGGTGAATCTTCGAGAAGTGGACTTGACACGTGGTGCAGGTAGACAAAAATGAGAGCATTCTCCGTTGTCATTCCCACACTGATTGGCGGCTGTGAGCACAACGAACAAAACAATAAATTGCGTTTAAAAATAACACACACAAAATGAGCGCCTGGGCCAGCTTTAACTAAAATAAGTAATTACTCAATAGAATCTACTCATTCCAAATGTACATGGGCCTGAAGCATTTTGTGTGGTTCATTGGCATATGCAATTTATAATGGACATTGCAAATTATTTTTGAAAGGTTATTTATGTCCCCACCTTGCCGCAGGTTGACATCGAGCATAACCTTTTTACATGGCTTCCTATTTGTCAAAAGATTAATCTTCTATGAACATAAGCGTACTTGCAACTTGTGTGACACATCGTTTCAAATGGAATTAAAATCAGTTTGCAGTTGGAACAATTTATCATATACCGCGGCCCGTGTGCAAGAGTTCTGTCTCTCATTATATCTGTGATATGTCCCTGATTTTATTCTCGTTTTGATCGTTTATTGGCCTATTAATTGAATTGTCAAAAGGCCAACTTTGTAAGAAATGAAAAAGTCTCCACCAGCGCCCCTTTTTAACATTTACTAGACATATATGCATATAAGGAAACCCACCATTTGGCTGTCTCACTAACTGATGAAAGACCTGCAAGTTTCCGGGATTCTCCAAGTGCTTAAGGAATACTTTTGGCATTGTACCTTTTCGCAGGAATTTGTCTATTTTCAGGATAGATTTTTGTGAACGATCTGACCAATAGAGAATGTCCTGGAAAATGAGATGAGGTTGAGAATGAGGTTATTTGATATCATATCACAATTCATTCACATTTTGTTTACAATAATCGTTTTTGTAGATCCGTTCTCTTTGTGTCCGCTCTCGTCAGACGACTGACAGTGTTCACCCTTGTAGTCTTTTGAAATTTTACTGCAAAGCAGTGATAATTATAATTATGTCTGTGTGCTGGCACAGATATACCGTTTTTTTTCTAAGAATTCTTTAATTATTTCTTTACAGCCAATTTTATCCGCCGTGTTTGTCGGGTAGCATATCACTGACAGATACCAAACTTAGCACAGTTATTGATACAGCAATGGAATTAACCTCCTGGTTTGGAAACAATCATAGGTAGAGGTGCCATTTCAACTTTCATTTGTAGGTTTGTGACTTAGTCGATGAACCGTGAACAAACGTTGTGGCATTTTAATTTATGCAAATTACCCAAACAAACAAGACTTAAATTCGGAATAGCTTCAAAACTAAATATATTGTAGATAGAGATGCCATTCCAACTTCAAATGTCGGTTTGTGCTACAGGTGCATCCAATGGACCACAAACAAAAGTTGTACAAGCTAAATTTATGCTAATTAGAGACACCTGAACAAGTTTAATGAGTTACAGGTGTCCGTTATTCCTTAACGTCCTAGGTTTGTGCGACAGTAGCATCCAATCAAGCTTTAAAAGTTCATAGATTTGCGTTTAAAGCAAATCTTCTTTTCTACTTTCATTTGTAATTCAAGGTTTGCATGTGTAATTGAAGCTTAGCTTAACAAAACTCACAATAGAAGAATGTTATCATATGTATATAGCGTCATATATATGGAAGCTGATGAATCTAACTTAAGGTTTGCATGACACTAACTCGAGTAACCGACCACACTTTAAATATCACACGCTTATACTACCATAATATATGCATATGTATTGTAATCAGTGGTTTATGGCTACATGAACATGCACACCCATATACGAATTCATTTCCTCTATGGAAAATATTTGTGTATGATATGTTAAATGGTCCGTTACCAGTGACTGACCTCGTGGATAGCTAATCCGCCCGTCAACGGGTGTTTTACAGAAGTGAAGTTGACAATATTGTGTCGGTTATTTCCGTCTAGATCTGATCTTTCAATGTGTACCCGCTGCATTATTTTTGAATAGCCAATCCAGTACAACTTATTGAGTGTATAATCTGCAAGTAAAGCCACAATATGCATTATGGTGTACAGATCACTTGATACAAATTAATCTAAACCAAATCCCTCAGATGGTGGGAGGACTGATTTGTATGTTGCTCGGAGGCCCTCTGCAATTGCTTTTACAGTCAATTCTCAAGCTAGGTGCTCTTAATAAATGTCCCGTACTTCAAATTAAAACATAAGACAATAATATATTTTCAAACTCTGGTTCCATTTCCAAACATTGTAGAATGGTACAAGCTTGGATGTGTGGGCAAGAAGAAAATTGACGGGAAGGAATTTTGCAGAATGTGTATGCATTAAAACCATACTCCCTTTGCCCTTCAAGTAGTCCAAAATATGTATACAGCACTTTTACACATGTTCACATTCATTCATAATTATGTCGTTTGTATTTGCAGAATATTTAGCCTAGACAAGGAGCCGCTACTCAGTGAGACATGTGCGGGTATAGGCTCCGAAACATGTTCTGAGTAGTTACCCGCTGAAGAAACAGCCTATGTCAAAATTCTACAGAGGAACGTGTGCAATATGGATAATAGTAATTGCATATGTATATAGGTTAGACAGTGACAGGTTAGCTTATGGAGAGTAAAGAGTTCGGACTGCGGAAAAAGGTAATGACCAATAGGAAGTGGTTCTTAACAAAAAGACACAAATTCAGCAATATTGGTTGGTGCCCCAACATTATAAGCTTCAACTGACACCTCTCCGTGCAATATATACGGTTGAACGTAAAGATAAAAAATATAACTTATGTAAAATTACAAAACTAATGAAAATATAACCTGTGTAAAATTACAGAACTGTTGCAGAACTTCATTGATAACTGAAATGACATAGGCTGCTACTTCAGATAAGTTTAGAGTGGTACATTGTATGCAGTGAATGCCAGAATAGTAATAAAATGTTGAATTCAACAAAAGAGACTCATGTGTGGCTGCAAGTTTCCAATTCAATAGGAATCAATAATTGCATAAAAAAAACAAAAAACAAGAAGCCCCATTCCGACACAAGTTCCCCGGAACGGTGGTTCCGCTCCGCCTTTTACCCTGAACCGCAACATAAACCAAATTTACCCTGTTCCGAGGGTATGCCATGCCAAAAAACAGTAGAGAGTTTCGAATGACGATCTGCTTGACTCAAAATGTGCCGAGAAAAGATACATTTTCGTCTTGACACTATTTTCGTTTGTTGAAAATATAAAACAATATGTCGGAAACAAGCTAGTGCAAGCTTGCATCCGTTTGCTATATCTTGAGCATGCTGGCAAACCATGATAAATGAACTCTACTGAATATTTCATGTACAATCATAAATTGAATGCTAGCGCGTCATCATCTTTGAATGAGATGCGGATACATAGAATGCAGGCAAAATGAAGAATAAAAGCCAAGGTCAGATAACTGGTAATGAATAATAATAATAATAATAATAATAATAATAATAATAATAATAATAATAATAATAATAATAATAATAATAATAATAATAATAATAATAATAATAATAATACAGTGAAAACTCATTATAATGACACCATCTCTTCCCTAAGAAATGTGTTAGATAACTGAATATGTCAGATAAATGAATCAAATAACAAAGAAAATAAACTTTTTCCCCTGAAAATTTGTGTCATTATATTGAATATGTCGGATATCTGAGTGTCGTTATAATGAGAGTTCAATGTAATGATAATAATGATAATAATAATAATAATAATAATAATAATAATAATAATAATAATAGTAATAATAATAACAATGATAATGATGATGATGATGATGATGATGATGATGATGATGATGATGATGATGATGATGATGATGATGATGATGATGATGATGATGATGATGATAATAATAATAATAATAATTTATTAGGAAAACTACCCCTTTACATCGGGGGCACCGGAGGCCTCCGGTGCGTCCAAGTTAAAAACGGTTAACACATACAAATACGACTATATACATTGCATAAAACAATTAAAATACATGTTTGGTTGGTATCGGCTGTGCCGTGTCAAGCACGCCTTCACTTAAAACTCTTCACAAATGTTATCGAACAGGGCGCCCACGTACTAGTATAGTATAAACATATTTATTTTCTCTGGATTGCCTAATAGTACACAAAGACTAATCTGGAGGCTCTCCAGTACATAAAAGGACGCACAGGAATATATACAATACACACTGGACGAGAACAGAAGACTAAATTCACGGCTTGTACACGAATAATACAATTGATGCCAGATAGTGGAGACTTATAATTAGATCATATACTAAATTAGTAGATGAAACGTCTAGATTCTGATAAGAATGTCTGAACAGCCTCAAAGATGAATACATTATCAGTGTCTGGCAAGTCCTCACTACCTTTCAAGAGAATATTTAGTAAAATGTCACTAGAGCACTGAACTATTAAAGTCGGATTTACACCTGGAGCGAGTAAGTGACACACAGTGTTCAGTAGACGGACCCTTTGCACAGTGAACTTGGGGCAGAACAAAAGGTAATGTTTCGTATCTTCAGTGGTATGAGAGCATGCACACGTTGAGGCTGGAAGGATATTGACATGATGTAGATGGGCGTTTAAAACAGAGAAGTTAAGACGTAACTGCGTGTGGCATATGTTCAGAAAACGACTTCCATGTTTAAAGTATGTGGGCTTTTTGTCAACACTTAAGAGTAATAGATTTAATTTAGATTTAAACTGCGGCAGGGAATTGGTGAGACGAGTATCAACCGGGAGGTTATTCCATAATTTGATAGCAGACGGGAGAAATGAATCGCCGAAGCGATTGGTGGTGAACCTAATTTGGCGTAATTCAGTACGATTTCTCAAAAGGCGCCCAGTAGTGAATGCAACGTCACGAGGAACGAGATCATGTAGGTATTGTGGAGTTAACCTATTGTACATTTTAAAGAAAAGAATAAGTTTAAAGTATTTCCTCCGATTTGCCAGAGTTTGCCATTCAAGCTCTTCGAGAAGTAAGACACGTGGAGTGTATCTAGTTGCGCCAAGGCAGATCCTGGCTGCCTCATACTGAACAGCTTCAATAGATTGTGACAGGTTTTCAGTGCAATTGTCAAACAGGACACACCCATATTCGAGGATAGGACGAATCATTGTACTGTACAGCCGTATGAGTGTTTGGCGGGAGAGTTTATATTTGAGTCTGCGTAAAAGAGCAAGCCGTTGGCTGGCTTTATTAACAATACGTGTTATATGCTGGTGCCATGACAAGTTACTTGAGAGTGTAACTCCAAGGTGAGTATGTAGAGTGGCCTCAGGTATCGGTGTGTTTCCAAGAAGTAGGGGAGGATGATCTGGCTTATGTCGTTTAGCTGAGAAGGTCATTGAGATGGATTTTATGGCATTAAATGTCATACGCCAGAGCTTGCCCCAACGATGAATTTGTATAAGATTATAATTAAGGTTTTCAGCTGTGGCCATTGGTTCGTGGACAATTTCAAGAATACTGGTATCATCTGCGAATAAACGGATGTCACAGGTGATGTTGACAGTGATGTCGTTAATGTAAACGAGGAAAAGTAGGGGACCAAGGATCGAACCTTGGGGCACTCCAGCCTCTATAGGGAGCCAAGGTGAGGTCTGTCCTCCAATAGTAACACGTTGAAGTCGGTTTGAGAGATAGCTTTCTATAAATAGTAACACAGGATCTTCAAACCCCAATTGTTTCAGTTTAAAAAGTAGACCAGCGTGCCAGACTCTGTCAAAGGCCTTGGATATGTCCAGAAAAACCATACGGGCCTCATGGCCCAACTCAAGGCCACTGTAAATAGTATGAAGTATGCTAACAAGTTGATTTATGGTGGAATCGTTTTTCTTAAAGCCAGAGTTTTTAGCAGAAAGTAAATTGTTAGAGGTTAGATACTCATAGAAAACGTTATAAACTAGACGCTCAAGTACTTTAGAGACATTACAGAGGAGTGAAATAGGCCTATAATTTTCCTTTGACTGTTTGTTACTTTTCTTAAAAACGGGGCACACGTTGGACCTCTTCCAGGGATCTGGAAAATATGAGTTGGATAAGCAGAGATTGAACAGATCAGTGAGAGAACGTGAGATTGAGGGGGCACAGTATTTAAGAAGGGTGTTGCCTATACCGTCAGGACCACAAGCAGAACTGGTTTTCAGAGATTTTAAAATCTTTTCCACATCATTTACTTGCACTTGAAATATAGACAGGCGGGCCTCTGTTCGGAAGGCAAGGTCGGGCAAGGGCAAAGGATTGTCATCATGTGGAGTCTTACACTGATCAGCAAAATACTTGTTGAAGGTCACTGACTTCTCAATATCAGAAGAAATATTCCTTCCACCGTCAATAAGAGTTGGTATGTTTTGATAAAGTTTGTGACCGAGAATAGATTTGCTAAGGTTCCACCACCTTTTAGAGTTTATCTCTCTTGAGTCTAGTTCAGATCGGAGTTTGGTAAAGTAAAGACGAATGGAGCTTTTAATAGCGTTGACTGTAAAGTTACGTTTCCGTTTGTATAACTGAAAGAGGCGTTCAATATTTTGAGTAATGAGGAGCGTGTGAGGCCGAGGCTTTTGTGTCTGGCATTTGTATCTGTTCCACGCGCGATTGCGCTGCCTTATTAGCCTCTTGATATTACAGTTGATCCAGGGCTTGTCCCTGGGTCGAATAGTGACCACGCGGAACGGAATAAACTGTTTACACGTGTCAATAAATAGGTCTGACCAGTATGACACAGTGTCACTTATGGAGTCAAAAACTGTGAAACCAGTTTCCCAAGGAGCATCAGGGAGTACATTGTTCAAGTTGAGAAAATCAGCCCTCTTGAAGTTCCAGACAGAGCGTTTAAAGGGGCGATCCTTGTAATGCTTCACAGAAAAAGAGCAAAAGACGACAGAATGATCAGAAGAGGATATAGGAGGAAGTATGCCGGAGTTAAGGATATAACCAGGGGAGTCAGTTATCATGAGGTCTAGTAGGTTTGCAGAGTACTCCGACACACGAGTAGGTTCGGATATGAGCTGATGCAGGTTGTTTTGAGCCAACAGATCAAAGAGGCGCTGTCCGAGTTCACTGTCGGTGTGGGGAGAATCCCAGCTTACACAGCGATCGTTAAAATCACCTGTTATTAGGAGTATTTTAGGGTTAAGTTCCATAGCAGAGGAAATGGAGTGAGATAAATTGTCCAGAAATAGGTCTCTGTCTGCGGCAGATTGGCCTGGTGGACGATAATAAACACCTAGAATCAGTTTACCAGAAGGGACAGTAATTTCAGCCCAGATACATTCACTACTGGGAGTTTCCAGCTCCGCACATCGTCTGACAGGTAGATTGTCTTTTACATACAGGGCAACCCCTCCCCCTAAACCAGTTTCACGATCCTTACGTAGCGGGGTTTGAAAGCCTTCAATTGCCAATAAAGCATCAGGGTAGGAAGTATCGAGCCATGTTTCAGATAAAGAAATGACTTCCAATTTTTCAGACTCCGCCAAAATACTTATTTCTTCGAGTTTACCATCAGATTTTAAGCTACGTACGTTTGCATGGCACACAGAAAACTTATTAAGGACAATATTATGAACTGGACCAGGGTTTGGATGAATACTCGTGGAGAGCACCCTAAATATAAGAACCGTCACATGTCTCAGATGGCATAGACATTCGGTAAGTAATACTGCGGCAAATACTATGAGGAACGTAAAAGAGAGGATGAAACTATGATCGTGATATGAAAATGTAGACACGTTGGCAGACATGGACAGTACTTATTGTGTAAAAAACCATGATCTAAAAATAAACAGAGTTTCGTTAAAAGAGATGAACCACAGTACCTTGCCCACAAATATGCTGCATCCAGTTTTATTAAATTGTTCTCCAATTTACTGTAACATTCTTTTTTGACATTTTTGAGGGCCGGACAGAGGAAGAGGAAATGAGCCAAATCTTCTTTAGCTTGTTTACACAGTGCATACTTAGAATCCGAAATTCCCCACCGTTCCAAATTTTCATTTATGCTAAGGCAACCCGTGCGTGCTTTAAATTTTAGGTGTGTTGCATAAAAATCGTCAATCTTAAACAAGTGATCTTCCCGAAAAGTAGATCCTTTCACCGCATGGTACCAGTACAGTGAAGGACCATCATCAATAACTTGAAAATATGATACTTTATAACTTTCAATACTCAGTTTCATGTAAGGTACCAACCAAAACTTATCCCGGCTATGAAAAGCAAGATCCAATCCTACATTTTTGAGCACATTATGTACCTCAGAACAATATGGCCAGGCTACAGTTTCCCCATCTGGACATTGTGCACTTGTTTGCAGAGCCTTTTATCAGGTAGGTCGTACCTTATTCTGTGAAAAAAATTTATACGGTGTCCGTTCCATATAAGGTATATTGGCAGCCAGCCTAATTCGCCAAAAGTAGCCGACATTGCTGGAGTAGATTTTATGCGTACAATCAATCTAGCAATGGAATATTGAAATGATTTTAGAAGAGACAAACTTTCTTTAGTGTTATTCACCCAAACTGAACATCTATCACAGACGTATCATGGCAAAGTTTAGGCAGAGAGTCGGTCCTGGAAAGACTCCAATGGCAATCATATCTTTTTGGAGACTAAGCCACAAATATTAAAATGGAATTTACGACTAACGTACAATACATAACTCAGTGAAACATGAAAACATCAACTGTCTCGTCCTTCCATCCAACAAATTTTTTTTAAAAGCATGTCGACCCCAAAATTGTGATCCAGAAAGAAAAAAAATGTTTTGGTCAACTGGCCAAATGTAAACAAGGGGTAGCATGAATAATTCCCACACATAATTATGGGACCAACGTGCCCACATAAGAAAAAACAAAAACAAAAAGCAGCAGGACATTCCTTTGACAGCATTTTCCAGTAACATTTAATTATAAAATAGTAACTTGGGTACAATGCTTCTTGGTGTTTCCAACCATATCGGTACCCTGTTCTGAGGAACAGTAGCTCCTGTTCTCCTACCTGTCCTCTAATACTTAGCATCCCGCACTCGCGACTTAACACGGACAATTCATGTCTAAATTGTTTGCCATAATGGTCATCAACACCAGGGTAATAAACCAAACAGTTGTGATACTAATTCAGGCTGGTAATACTGTACTCTCCATGTTTACCTCTATTACTTTCAAAATGACCTAAATATAGACTGCACGGTTAGGCACATCGCACGCTTGGAAGTGCTATAACGTCGACTATTTACATTCAATTTAACCATTAAATTGACATAGTGCTGTGATATTCCACAACAAATGCCTTACCTGCCGTAGATATATGTATTGACAAACATGCGTGACACTAATAGAGAATCTATACATCCACGCACACATGCCACCAGAGCTGAGGGGGGACCAATTGAGTCACATGGAGTCAACAAAGTTGAATTAATTTGTGATCACGCAGAAGTCCATTTAGTGGACTTGTTTTAAGGCAAAAAGGGGGTGATCACTGCATCAGTGCAAAGGTCCCACTTGGCACACTCTTCCCTGGGGGCAAAATGAAAAAATAATATCCAAAAAGCCACCCTGTTTCTATGCTTTAAGTCATCTAAGTAGCATAAATAATGCAAATTAACACCTGAATGAAAGGACCGCCTAACTTTGCAACTGACTACCAAAAACACACACCTGTGAATAGTTGCAACGAGCTAATAACGTGTAAAGAATACGTTTCTGATGTCATTTTGATGCTTATCGGCCATTATGACCTTCAAAATTCAAGATGGCCACTGGTTACTATCTTTTCTTCACACATTTTGCGCAACTTTAGACCCGTTTAAGCTGTAGCTATGTGTAATATACCAATATATAGTATTTGGGGGTTGGGAACTTGGCTCTGGCACTGTACTTGTGATTGAACGTGAAAGGCATTTAACATTAATATCCACAAACAAAATGTCTTCTGGCACACTCGTGAATTTAGATATATTAGTCCCCTGTGTTTTTCCAGAAGTATGCATACAACAGATTTCTTAACCCTGAATAAGTCTACAACTCTGGTCTGTGTGTAGCCTAGCTGTCTTATTACTGCCTCGATTTCCCACTTCTGTCCATCTCTAAGACTATGTCTTCTACCGAGGACATTGATGTGTAACCACTAGTTTCTGTCAATTTTTATGCAGGACCGTGCACATTGTATTCATTTTTTGTGGGAGGGGGGTTGTTTGTTTTGTTTTGTTTCGTTGTGTTTTTTTGTTTTTTTTTTTGGGGGGGGGGTGTTTTTGTTTTCTTTGTTAAAAAACCAGCGTTACTTTCAACCTAATAGTTTTTCTATGTGTATTCTGCCTATTCTGTGATCTTTGTCATTGGTTAAATGTATCTTGTATAGCTCTACGACCTTAGTCATTTAATTCCGATCATGATACTTCTTGACCGAAAATGATACTTCTTTTGCGTATATTTGTTTCTTTATATGTTCTCTGTTTCATTTATGTTGTATGGTCCACATGTTGTGGATTCCTCGGGTAAAAAAAAGACAGTTTGATATTATATACCCATACTTTTTTGTCATATGTCTGTTTCCAGGTTCAAGATATTCAAAAACCAGCATTCCGTAACCCTAATTACGACATTCAATTTGTATATCACTTTGATTATGGCCAGCTGCGTCCAATATCGACTTCAGTACTTGGAAGTACACTTCATGTGTAGTCATGTGTAGTTTTCACAACTTGTATTACAGGTATTCATTTGTTTTTTCTTACTCCGTATTTTCAGAATAATTTCACATGTAACGTCAGTTTCACCAAGGACTACCCTCCTTAGTTTTACTAACTTCCATGTCAGGAGTATGTACCATATTTTCTGAGTGACTTCTGTATTTTCGTGTTATTCGTTTAGTTACCATGGTACATGTATATCGTCCGAATTTTTCCATACACCTATCACCCATAAACTACAAGATACATCCACCTACCGACCTATTGACGCACATCCAAATTAACCCCTGTCTTCTGCCACTCACTTCTGGCTTTTCAGTGCTTATTGCGCATTTACAGCAGGCCATTGTTAATGCCGTTTTTTCCTTGCCTCCTGTCATTCGTCATGGGGATTAGCATTGATCATTATAGAGTGGCAATTGGACTTTATCACAACAGTTGGTAACCCCGTACGTATGTTTACTCCAAGTACGCTGCTGAATCCAAAATAATCCTTTCTTTCTGTTTCTTGTCCTTAGTTCCAATGAATGTGTGATTCTGCTAGGTTTCACGTGTCTGCAACACATACTGTCATTTTTGCGAATTTATTTTCATTCCTGCATTGATGTGCATCCAAAGCCCGGTCAAAACGAGCCCTCTGCGAAAAATTACTTGAAACTTTGCCATTCCAACGTCCTTAGTATTAAGAGTCACGTTAAACTTGATGAACTTAAATTGTTAGAGCAAGCCGAAAACTTTGACGTCGTCACTTTATCAGACACTTAGCTTGATACGAATTTTTCTGATCAACTCCTCTTTATTGACAACTTTCAACCTCCTTTTAGAAGAGACCGTCCCACAGGACGAGGAGAAGGGGTCCTTTCATATGTTTCTTCTTCGCTACCGTGTCAAATGCCCACTGATCTAGAGGATCTTAACTCAGAGTGCATCTGGATTGAGATTACAACAAAACATGGGGCTTTACTGATCGGAAATTATTATCGACCTCCTGGCCAGCCTGCTAAAATATGGGATGTCTTTCTTGAGGCTTTAAATACCTCAATCTCTATAGCGCTTGAAAGTAACCCACACTCTCTCCTTATTACTGGCGATTTGAACGATAGATGCTCAGACTGGAATTCACCACATCAGGATAGTGGCCTTGGCTTAGCGCTCGTCAACCTGGTTCTTCACCACAACCTCTATCAGCTTATACAGGAACCCACAAGAACCACAGAATACTCAGAAAACTTGCCTGATCTTATTACACTGGCTTTCCTGGCCTGGTACTTAACAGAGGTGTTCTCTCTCTCTCTCTCTCTCTCTCTCTCTCTCTCTCTCTCTCTCTCTCTCTCTCTCTCTCTCTCTCTCTCTCTCTCTCTCTCTCTCTCTCTCTCTCTCTCTCTCTCTCTCTCTCTCTCTCTCTCTCTCTCTCTCTCTCTCTCTCTCTCTCTCTCTCTCTCTCTCTCTCTCTCTCTCTCCATCTCTCTCTCTCTCTCTCTCTCTCTCTCCTCTCTCTCTCTCTCTCTCTCTCTCTCTCACACTTTAAAGACCAGCGCTCCAAAAGTCATGTTTGGGATAATAAAGCCAATTTCCCCGAACTTTATTCTACTTTCTTATCAGCCCCTTTGAACACATCCCATGAAGTCTTTGATAACCTTGACTACATCGTTTCATACCGGTCAAAATTGCTTCTTTCCACTGCCAAGGAATTTATACCCTTTAGAGAAGTCACCGTAAGACCCTCTGATGAGCCTTGGATTACTACCGAGATAAAAAAAAAAAAGCTCATTCGTTTCCGCATTCGGGCATGGAAGCGTTTCAAGTATACAGCTAACATGCCACGTCCCTATACACTCGGGGTTTCCACGAAGGTCGAAAAGTTTTACCAGTTTTACAAGAGGTCACGTAACCATGTCCTTAGCAAAATTCGAAAATCTATGCGATCTTACTTGAATAAATTACGTTCTAAACTGGACAATTACGAAATAAATCCAAAACAATGATGCAGCTTATCTAAGTCTGTCTTGGGATCTAAAATCCACCAGGATATTCTTCCAATAATTGAAGACAACCAAATTATATCTTGCAATGTAAAAAAGTGACTTTTTTAATACCTCGCAAGTCAATGTACAACTTCTTCTGACATTGACTCCCCACCAAAGCCTGAATTTAGTCACCGTACTGAGTCTAGACTAAATGAAATCACGTTTGGTGAGCAGGGTGTTTTGAAAGGATTATTGTATCTAAGAGTTACTTCTGCAACCGGGCCTGACAATATTGGCAACATCCTTCTCAAGAACACTGCTCCCTCCATCTGTAATCCTCTTACAAAAATATTTAAACTTTCTCTTAACCAAGCTTACTTTCCCTTGTCCTGGAAACGTTCCAATATTTGTCCTGTCTTCAAAATATCTAACAGACAAATAAAAAGTAACTGCAGGCCAATAGCCTTACTCTGTAATGTATCTAAAGTGTTTGAACGTATAATGTTGAATGTCTTCTATGAATGTTTTATTGTAAACAATCTCCTTACATCTAAAAATTCCGGTTTCAAGGCAGGCGACTCAACAATCAATCAACTTGTCTACATACTTCATATTATCTACAACGGTCTAGAGTTATCGAACGAGGCCAAAATGGTATTTCTCGACATCTCTAAGGCATTCGACAAGGTATGGCACCCGGGACTCCTCTTTAAACTTAAGCAGCGTGGCATATCCGATCATCTTGTTTCCTGGGTCGAAAGCTATCTTTTTATTCGCCTCCAAAGAGTTACTATTCATGGTCAATCTTCTGCCTGGCTTTCTATCCAGACTGGGGTACCCCAGGGCCCTATCCTCGGGCCCCTCTTATTCTTGGTTTATGTAAATGACCTAGTGGACAATATCACTAGTGAAGTGAGATTGTTCGCTGATGATAACAATCCTGCTCAATCCTCACGCCACCTGAACACCAATCTGTCTTTAATACATTACTGGGGTGGGCTATGGAGAGTGTTGTTCAATGCCACCAAATCACTATCTGTTGTATTTTCTGTGAAACAAGCGAAACCTCATTAAAGTGTGTGTGTGTCAACACACACTTTTCTGTTTTTCCTTTCTTTCTTTCTTTTTTCTTTCTTTCTTTCTTTCTTTCTTTCTTTCTTTCTTTCTTTCTTTCTTTCTTTCTTTCCTTCTTTCTTTCTTTTTTCTTTTTTCTTCCTTCTTTACCAGCAAATTTGTCCGACACGTTTCTCGGACACTACTATACATGGAAACTCCAAACGTGGCATGATTGTACCTCCATACAAGGAGTTTGACCGTTTTATACAAAGGAATGAAGATGTTTAAAATTATGCACATTAGGGGTATTTGAAATTTTAGATCTTGAATATCTTCAAAAGTATAATAGATAGAGATGTCATTCCAACTTTTACTAGGGGGTTATTGACCCGTACACATCTAATGAATTTAAAACAAAAGTTGTAGCAATTTAAATCATGCTAATTAGCAGCATTGGAAATTTTAAAACTTGAATATCTTCAAAACTATAATAGATAAAGATGTCATTTTAACTTCTACAAGGGGGTTGTTGACCATTGTGCATGTAATGAATCTAAAGCAAAATTTGTAGCCATTTAAATTATGCTGATTAGCAGCATTGGAAATTTTAAAACTTGAATATCTTCAAAACTATTATAGAGATGTCATTTCAACTTCTACTAGGGGGTTGTTGACCATTGCGCATGTAATGAATCTAAAATAAAAGTCGTAGCAATTTAAATTACGCTAATTAGCAGTATTCGAAATTTTCAATCTCGAATATCTTCATACCATATTAATATATGCTTCGGACACACACACACACACAGACACACACACACACACACACACACACACACACACACACTGATTTGCTAAGCAGCAACCGTACCTGGGAAACAGCAAGCCTTCTGTCTCCTCTGTGATATAGCTTGTTTGCACTCTTTTCCGCTGTTTTTTTTTTGTTTTTTTTTTTTTTTTTTTTGTTTTTTTTTTGTTTTTTGTTTTTTTGTTTTTTTGTTTTTTTTGTTTTTTGTTTTTTGTTTTTTTTTTTTTGTTTTTTTTTGTTTGGTTTTTGTTTTTTTGTTTTTTTGTTTTTTTGTTTCTTAAATGATGTAAGGTCTTCGGAATTACGCACCTCAGCAGGCAAGTTATTCCAAAATCGTACAACCGATGAAAAGTAAGAAGTTTTAAATAGGTTTGTTCGTGTTCGAATCACAGAGAGATTCGTACCAGATCTGACATTGTACCTGTTTCTTTCATTGACCAGGTTAGGAATGAGATTGCATAAATATGAAGGAGCTACACAGTGCATGATCTTATAAAATAAGATCAGGTTGCATTTTTCACGGCGCCGAGATCATGTTTCAAAGCCTGTTTCTTCATAAATTAAATCATGACTAGTCCTAGAAATGGCCCCAGTTATAGCTCTGGTTGCTGCAAATTAGACGTTTTCAAGTTGCTGAGACTCCTGCAGCATGCAGTTGTCCCATACCACTGATCCATACTCCAAGAGAGGTCTGATAAATGAAAGATAAAGAATCTCCTAGGATTTCCTAATGAGACGAAGCTGCAGAGAGTTAAGAATATTTACCATTTTAGTTGGTTTTAAACATATTTTATATTTCTGTAAGGATACAATTGGGAAACAGGACAAAGCCCTATATAAATCCCTCTTGCACATGAAAAAGATTAAAGAAGAGGTGTTACGTATCACAGGTTCAGAGACAATTCACCATAAGAAAAAACGCCACAAGACGAGGACAGGTAGAGTGGCGGCGCCACACGAGCATAAGTGGAACGACACAAGACGTCACAGATAGAGGGTAGGGAGATGTAGTCCGCCTTCGCTTAACTTTATACACAGATGATACATTTCTGGTTTCAAGATTTTGACCATAGTATGAACTACGTCACAGCTCCCAGTCTGCCTGTTGTTTGGATAAAGTTATGGACTTCGTCAAAAATAATTTCATTTTGCTTGGAGGTACATGTTTTGGACCCATATAATAAAGTTGAAACCGTAAATGGTGCAAAGGACATAATTTGGTTCTGAAGTGTATTTCTCTGAGTTGTATAAAAGGGACACTCGCAACAATAATTAAAAACATCTTCATTTCCGTTTCCACAGGCACACTGAGGGGAGTCTATCAGACCCTTTGTGAACAGATCTGAGTTTAGCTTGCTCCATCCCATACGCAACCGTGCCATTTTAGTTCCCTTAGTTGTTAGATTTTTGATATGGTTAGACCATGACAGATCACTGCAAATTGTTAAGCCTAAATGTTTGTGATCAGAAACTTCGGGTAGCTTTTTATTCATGAAAACAAGATCGGGGTAATTGAAAGGATTCCTCTTCTTGGAGATGACCATACTGGTAGATTTCACAGGGTTGAAAGACACAAGTCATTGCCGCGACCAACCTTCAACTGCCTGCAAGTCAGTATTAAGAGCATTGGTAGCAGCAAAGGCGTCATCCACTTTGATGAACAGAGTTGTGTCATCGGCACAGAGCCGAATGGGTGAACGAACTATATGTTCCACATCATTTATATATATCAGGAACAGAAGCGGTCCTAAAACAGCATGAACCTTGGGGGACGCCTGCTTTGACTCGTCCCCGACGCAATGTCGCACCCTGGACAATAACTCACGTCCATCTAAGTAATCACCGAACCACTGCAGCAGTGGGCCGCTTATTCCCGCTTTTTCTAATTTATGTACAAGTCCCGGGTGATAGACGCGATCAAAGACTTTAGTTATATCACAAAATATAACCCTTACATCCCTCTGAAGACCTACTGCTTCACAAAAATGATGATACAGAAAAAAAGTAGATTGACAGCACTATCACCCAGTATGAATCCGGACTGCGATTCGAATATAGCGATGTTGTCTCGGGAAAAGTTAAATACGTATTTGAATACTACTCTATCGAAAACTTTGCTTACGGAACTTAATAATAATATTGGTCAATAATTTTTACAGTGGTTCGGTTATCTCTTTTTAAGAATAAGGGCTACATTAGCCTTCTTCCATTCTCCTGGGAATTTACTACTAATCAAAGAAATGTTAAAGAGATTTGCCAGAGAATCTGTAATATCAGGGGCACCTTCCTTGAGTAAGCGTGCACATATACCATCTGGACCTTTGGCTTTTGAAGTATCCTAACTTTTCAGAACCCAAAACACTTCGTTGCTACTTATTGAGACAGTTTCTAATGTAACCGGATTATATGGTTGGAACGTTGGGGGCGTAAAATTTGTATCATAAACTTTGGTTTGGTCAAGAAAAAAATCGTTTAGAATTTGAGCTTTAGCTTCGTTGTCAGTGAACGTTTTATTTTCAAAGAGCAGTGCTGGGATATCAGACGCTTCACTTTTGTGTAAAAAGAATTTAACTGTGCGCCACCAACTTTTCCCTCTTTAGTTTGCATTGTCAATAGAATCTCCCAGGCGCTCGTAATAGTGTCCTTCAGCGAGTCTCAAATCTTCAATATATTTATTTATTTATTAGTTGCCTAAAGTATGGCCAGGGTTGCGGTCTGAGTTAGGCACGCTTATGGATTCGCTGTACTTTTCGCTTGGTGGTGCGGAGGGCTAAGGTGTACCAGGGCACGTCACCTGGACGTATGATTACAGTGCGACAGAGTATGTAGTCCTTAGCTGCGGATAGGAAGGTATTTGACCATTTCACACAGATTGTATCAATGTCGTCGGAGTCAAAGCAAGCGTCCCAATAGGCAAGGGCAAGAACAGAAGGTTCAAGAACAGCTTAAAAGAGAGCACTGCAGTCAGTGGAGGGCTAGGGTTGTGTATTCCCATTACTTTACATTGTAACTTGCAACATGATAACCTGAAAATTACTGCACATAGAAACACCAAATTACAGACAGTAAATTGAGATGCATAACTAAATACCTCACAAAAATCATATAACCACAGCTACATAAGTGATTAGTTTATTAAAGGCTGCTTTAACATACAAACTAATGAGAATACACAGCTCTAGCCCTCGGAAAGTTTGTGTATTCAGTTGTGTATCGGGGCGAATACACACCTTAGAGCTAATTCTGACCTTTCCTATTACCTGACAATAGTTCCTCTCTGAAGGTGGCAAAATCAGCTTTTTAATAGTCCCACAGTAATCTCGAGAAAGCAGGAGTTTTCTTAAGTCTGAAAAGAAGACTTGCGCTCACAAGGCAATGATCACGGTTCGCTATAGCTATCGGAGCTGTTACATTTATATTACGAACAAAATTTGGCATGTTACTTATGATTTGGTCCAGGCATGTCGCTAGGTTTTCTGTAATTCGCGTGGGTTCATTAACATGCGCAGTAACTAAATTTACAATACAAAAAAGTCTTAGTTTCACCATGATTTCCAGTGGGGTGTGCGTTTAAGTCCCCTAGTATTGTGATCTTATCTATGTCTGATGTTTTCGCATCATCTATGTTATCTTGCAACTTGTCCTAAAATTTACCGGAGAATTTGGAGGTCGGTATACCACCGCTAGAAGAAATTTATTGTTGTGTAATCGAACTTCGACCAATCCAAAGATTTTTTTTTTTTAAGTTGAGAGTGTTACCAAGCGTTCAGCTCGCTTGAATTTATCTGCTATTGCATCTGCATCCACCACATTGCGTGACTTTTTGCCTGCCGTGACATTATACTTGTACAGTTAGAACTTAACATTCACAATACGCTGAACCATTGTAAAATAGTTGGATATGGACAGTGATTCCGTGTGGACATTTTAGAACATTAACACAGCTAAACCATTACCCCCAAATAACCATCCTAATTACATGATTTTTGCAGTCTATTCTGTGTACATATACGTGTTATGTGGCAGCTTTTCATATCTTAACTCTAGTATTTCACTTTTTGCTGTCGATGTTGTAGTTTTCTCTCTTTTTCGTTTGTTTGTTTGTGTGTGTGTGTGTGTGTGTGTGTGTGTGTGTGTGTGTGTGTACACACATAAGCAAATTCCAAATGAGTACATACTTGAAATGTGCACGTCTTTACAAAAAAATAAAATAAAAATAAAAAGGTTTGCGTCTATTTTGCAGTCCTTTGGTATTGTAAGTACCTGGTAGGTCTACTTACCAATTGCAAGAGCCCATGCAGAGTAGTTTAGCTGGTGGAGGATCTGAGGTAAAAAGCTCCCATCCATACCAATTTTTTTTATCCCCTTTTTGCGTTGACCAATCCAGTACATCCACCTTTCGGTAACCGAAAAAGACAGTAAGAAGTGTATTGGGTGACGATTTAAATAAACATGTTATGTCTAACATTTTATGACGATTTAAGTACAGACATGTTTTGCCAAAAATTTGAAATAGTTGTATTTAAAATCAACAGTATATTGCGACTACGTTGAAAGTTAAGTAGATTGCATTTCCAAACACACAAAATCATATTTTACTTAATAGTGCTTGCCAGCTAAGCAGCCTAGCAGGTCTTCTCACTTTGTCAATGGCGTGAAGGTACACAGTAATGGGTTTTCCGTAACTCGCTTATAGGGTCCCCACACACTAAGGAGCGAGATTACGCGATTTATCGTCGCATCCCAATCGCGGGTCGAAAAAAAATCGCATCATCTCGCTCGCTGGTCTGGGCCATATGCGTGCGATGAAGAGATTTTTTGTTCCCATCTCCTCATGATCGCAACAGCATCTCATAGCCATGCGATGGTTTTAGGACTGCAATAAATCATCGCATCATCGCACTTCGTCGCCGCTTATCTCATACCGATCTCCAGTGGCCCACACCAAGGAGTGCCATGACGCAATGTTTTTTAGTTTCCGCTTTTTGCCAAAGATGGCGCTTTGGTCGTCTAGCAGCTGTTTAAAATTCTGACCCACAGATGTCGCTACATGAACTTCCCGGCCTGTCACTTTCGCAAAACGTGCCTCCGACACAGTGTTTAATACAGGGACCCGTACTGTTGTGGTCAACTCTGGACAAGCTGGTATGCCACCCAAAAAGGCTGCACGTAGACATAAAAAGGCCAAGACGGTCGAGAAGATTCGGAGGGCTGGAAATAGTAAAACACCTGTGAAATCTAGGCCGCAGAAGAATAGTGGGAGTGGTTCTGAGACTGAATCTGAGCCAGGGAGAGCATCTCCGACTATTAAGACGCCGGGAAAATTCCGAAAACTGCAGGACACGCATGGTCATGGTAACAAGCAGAAAAATCTACGAAAACATGGACAGATATAAAGGCCTTATCATGTTTTAAAATCACTGAAAACAATTGTCTGTGTGTTTATTTCCATAATCAGGCACATTGGTTTATTAAACCAAAGTTCTTTGATTACTAAGTTTTAGTAACGTATTCTGGTGAAAAACAACGTGTAGAATTCATTTTTACTTTATTGTTAGCCATGCCCTATTATTTAATTAAGGATGCACATACAAGCACTAAAATGGGAGTACCATTCGTATGACATATTTTCAATCCGTGAAAAGTATATAATATTATTTTGACCAGAACTTGGTCAGTTGTCTTGAAAGGGATAGCTGGCCCATTGTTTAATGATGATACTAACGAAAGATAGAAAATGTCGACCCCCAGTGCCCCACCCCTGCCATGATTATTAATGAAACTTACAGTCAAGAATTCTTTGTAGAGATGTAACATGGTGGTTCTTTGCTGCTCAGGGTCGTCACGCCTTCGCAGCCATTCATGCATCCAAATTCTCTTAGCTCTTCTCTTCTTCCTTAGCTTGGCATTTAATTTATACATGATCAGCAGGCCCATATAGGACGTTGACACTGCAATTTGTTGCGCCATCTTTAAAGACCGTGTAAATAGGTCGCATACACAATTCTAGTGGGTCACCAACAGATGTCACTGTATTCATACAGTTGCAAAACCACCTTGTTTCATTTGCTATACAAATAGGCCTACGTACGTTGTGGTGGACTGCATTCAATCTCGGCTATTGGCGAAAATCGCGCGCACTGGTGTGGGCTATTGGAGATAATCTCTCGCACGATCGCAATCTCAGTGATGTGGGCAGTTCGCGATGGATATCTCAGGGCCTATGCGATGAGGAGATTTTTCATGCGATCGCCGTTTCGTTCCACGCGACATCGCATCAAAATCGCGTCGCACTATCGCGTTAGTGTGTGGGGGGTCTTAGGATGCAACTTCTGCATTTGTCGTCGTCGTCGTCGTCGTCGTCGTCATCATCATCATCATCATCAGTGTATGTTTGTTTTACTTTTTCAGCACTACTTTAAGGAAATTTGATATCATGGGGGCCAAAGAAATACATGCAGCAATCTTCAGTCTCAAGGCCAAGAACTCATACAATATCTTAATTTGGTTCGTTTAAACACCAAATCCGCCAGAAATGGGAGTTGAATGGTTGGCTAGATGTAGCATAAGGAGTACGAAACTATGGCCATCATGAATTGGAAGGGTAACAGTTAATTAAAGTTACAATTCAGTTCTAAATATTTGCTAACATGTGTTGCTCATGCAGTCAAATTATGCAAGCAATCTATCATCATCATCATCATCATCATCATCATCATCATCATCATCATCATTAAGTGTTTGACTTTTAAGGAATGTTTTGACAAAAAGGCAGTTTCCAGTTTCATTTTATATCCCATCATGGTTGCCTGAACATTTAGAGTTATTCAGTCACAGATACTAAGACGATAAAAGAATGCATTGGTTAACCTGTAGTACAAGCTCATTTGGCTAAAGTATATATATTTGTCTGCAGCCAGCACCAATTACTGCACATAGTTGCAATTAAAAGTTCCTCATTTGAGAACAAGAAAATTCAAGGGCAGGCTGGTCTGGTAAACCTTACCCATTTCGCGGATCCAGTACAATACTTCTAGGTCTAGAACCATCCACAAGAAAGGTTTTCTTCTCAGACCCACTGAGTTTGGCCACATGGATTCCAGCGGAGTTTGTCCAATAAAGATTTTTGTAAATCCAATCCACAGCTAATCCGGTGACGCCTTTAGTGTCACTTAGCACCAAGTGTGACTTTCTATCGTGTACCTTAGTCCTTGAAATAAATGAAAAATAACAATTTTGATACAAAAAATACAATCTGAGAAAAATAGCAGAAGGGTATTTTAAAATTAGTAACTGTCATCAGTTGCTTTCAAAGACACAAGAGAAGAGGTCCCCAAAGTGGGTTTCCCTGGGTTAAATAAAAATGATAAGGAATAAAGCCTTCTATGTAACATTCCTGTAATGGGCTACAGGGGTCGAACTCTGTGTTTGTCTTCAACGACGTTTTGTGTTGTTGAAAAGAAACAGTGTAATTGTTTAATCATTGTCATGGTTCGTTAGATTTGTGTCGGGTATAGCAATAAATGATGGACACCCGAATCGACAAATTGCTACCCGTAGAATGAAGAGACCGATGTGAAATACCAAACGTTGTTCGGTACCAGCTTTGATGTGCTAAATGCCATGCAGGCTTGCTTATCATATACTTTGACACAAGTTTCCTTGACACCATTAAAACTTGTATTGTTAAAAACGTTAGCTTTACCATACCATTATTCTGAATTCTACATAATCCCGAATGTATACATGTATTTTTTGTGTTTGTGGGTCTGAGCTCTGTACTTAACGTAATGACTTATAGATTTTACGATGTGGCGGATAATACCAGTGGTAGGTATCCAGTTGTCACAAATCGACACCTGACAGACTACGAGAAGAGGCTGTTTAGCCTTACTCACCAACACTCAAAAAATAAGGTAAAAAAGAATTTAAAGTATACATTTTAACTCAAAGGGTCACGCAGAATAACCAATCCATAAAGAAATGCCATAAATTCAAGCATTCTGTTTGTATTAACACGCGTTTCATTATGAGGCCTAGCTACTTAAAGACTGTCACCTGAATATATTCGCATCAGCGTCACTCCAGAATACCTGTTCAGATGCGATATCAAAGTCAATCCATCCAGCTTCACCTGTTGTGTATTCTATATCTTTGCGCCTTGACTCCATATCCATGCTAACTGCGAATATGGTACAGTTGTCAGCGACTAAAAGATATGGGTCGTTTCCTGTGTATGTGGAGAGCAAAATTAAACCGTAAATCAGATTATTGATTACTTTAAAAAGTCAAATTTTATTTCATGAAGTTGACTGTACGCTGTGCTGACTAAAGACACCTGTCTTAATTTTTCGCTGGTAATTGTTCTTCAAATATGAAAATACAATCTATGTGGTCGCTTTATCTTCATGGAAATATGTTTGTAATCTGATACGTTTTTTAAAACCATACATATGCTTCTGTCATATGCAATTCAAGGACACACGCACTCCTTCCATTTACTGCAGCGTAGTGTCGCGTTTTGGGGTGCGGTTATAAGCGTACTATTTCCCCCAATGAAACAGAATCGTCAAAACACATCGTCGAAAAGCGTGTCAATGCTTAGCTTAAGAACAGATGAAACCGCATTGAAATGCATGCAAACGCATGTGAGGGCAAGACACCAATGTTTTCACGCGGTAAATTTTTGAGCATGCTCAAAAGTTCAAGTGCGGATTTTAGACCCCCCCCCCAAAAAAAAAACGCATCTTGAAAGTCCAACTATGCCTGAAATCGCTAGTGAAAGTAAGCAAATGCATGAAACCACATGTAAATGCGTGTAACCGCACCAACGGGACGCCCAGTTCGATCCGTGTTTATTTTGCCAGCCAAAGCAGAAACAAATCAACACGGGCAAGAACGCATCAAAAAACGCGCCAAAACGCATGAGATCACACAAGAACGCAACACCAAGAGAAATGCAAAGAAACGCGTAATTTTGCAAAACACATGCAACCCGCACCTCGAAATGCAACATTATGCGATACCACGCCAAAATGTGTGGCAAGTTTTATAAGGCTTCACCTACCAGTGGCGCGACAGTACCAAGGATTCATGTTGTCTTTCTCGTATCCATGCCTGCATTGGCATTCTGTGGTGTTGCCTGTTCTAACACAGTCATGAGAACACACGGGTGAGCATTCCTCTGGAAAACAAAATAAGTGCTGTCTTGCCATATTAAGCAAAATTGAATGACTACATGTGTAACATTGTCTCGAGGATAACATTTTTACGAAGAAGCCGCATGGAAAAGCGTGTCATAACATACGTATATTAGAGCTCATTCCAGCACTATAGCGTTGGCTGGCTTGAGAGCTTAATGCGGCAGCATGATAGCATCAGATTACATCAATTCTAGCTTACAAATACCAACAATAGCCAGTGTCATTTGTAGGGGTGTTTTTTAATTTGCTGATCTGAATTGTTGGTCACAGGGTGTACATTTATCTACAGTTATTTTATTTATTTATTTTTTTGGGGGGGGGGTTAATTTTTATTATCAGATAGAGCTCATACAGTACATAGTATGTTATAATCATACATATAGATACAATAAGAGACATGGACATGAGAGGTATGTTTTACAAAAGTGATCATTATTCTGACTATATAACAAAATATTTCCATTTATCATCATGTTTTTCAACCTTCAGTTTCTTAGTTGCAATATTCCTTTCTATTCTTTTTGTACCCTCAACAATATTCTTGAATCCAGATATATTTGGAACAATGTTCCCATATTTGCATGCATTGATGTATTTTTTGCCCAAAATAAATATGAGATTATATGTTGGTTTTATGTTTTTGGTTCCCATAAGCACTTCTTTTTTATCAAAACTCTCAATAACAACATCATTTACTTTACAATGACTGAAAACTTGCTGCCAAAATAATTTTACAAATTCACATTCCCAGAATAAGTGTTGCAGAGACTCTATCTCCTGATTACAGAAGCTACATAAGTTTGTTTCAACAATATTCCATTCATACAACCTTTTTCTTGTATAGATAATTCTGTGAAAAAAATTTAAACTGGAAAGAACGAATTTCTGCAGATATAGTTGATACATATATATCAAGTGAAAGCTTGTGTCAAGTTCATCCAAGAAAATTTGGCAATCTAGTTCCTTTTTCCATTTCTCAACTATTAATTGAAGGTTTCCAACATGAGGTTTGAGCAGTTTTGGGTAAACAAATCTAGGTACCTTTCCTATGTCTATGATACAATCTATATTTTTTCTTTTTTCAGAATTATATACAGCTGAGGTCTTGATCATGTCTTTCCACTCAGCTGGAATTGCACATATGACTCCATAATAAGTAACAAAATCCACTTGGATATTGAAATTTTGTGTAAACTCAGCATAAGACATTATTGTTCTGTTTCTGTTCAGTAAATTTTAATATATCGAACATCTTTATTATACCATTTTCTGTGAAAAAAATTGTTTTCTTACCTATCTTTATGAATGAGTTAAACCAAAATTGTTTGACCTGTTACTTCAGTTGCACTTTCTGGATTTTTAAAATTATAGTTACTCCAACTTTCAATCACTTCATACCAAAATTTACTTTTCATATTACAAAATATGTCCTTAACACTATCAGCATGAACGTTGCATTCCCATGAAAATTTGTCTTGGCAGGGGAGTTGCTTAAAGACTAAATATTTCCATTTTGCATTCATATCAATTTATCTACAGTTATATGGGAGCTGCATCTTTCAAAAATTCACTTTCCTTTTTGAACAAAACCGTAGATTTTATAATAAAACTCACGGTCCTGCTCTTTTAAACATTTTTCCATTAATATTTGCGAAATCCAGAAATTGTGACCAAAAAACATGGGATTTATATTTACACGTGCACTTTAACTTTAAAAAAAAAAAAAAAAAAAAAAAAAAAAACGAGAAAAAGAAACAAAACAAAACAAAACAAAACAAAACAAAACAAAAAAAACCCCAAGAAACCGAGGGTCGAGATTTTAAAATTAGGGAAAATGTGTATTTCATGTATGACATTTTAAATCTTTCTTTAAAAATTATCATAAAACTCATAATTTATGGTAATATGGGAATAGTATTTGTATTGTTTACAAAAAGTACAAAACCTTGGGTTCTGCGTGAAAAAAAACACAGTTTTGTTTCTCTATAAAAAAAGTGGGTTTTGTTTCTTAAAAAAAATGGTCTTAGTCAGTACCCCACGAACATACCATTAGGTCAGATACCACCAATTAAATTTTTTTACTTTGTGCCGAGTAGTCAGATTAATTTCTACACAGTGTGAAGTAGGAAGTCACGTGAGATCATTCTACAAACCGTGCCTCTGCAGGTTTCTTACAAATATCCGGGAATTGCTGAATGCCTTGTTATTCAGAGTTCCAGCATGGCCTGGTCCGTACAGTAGTGCTATGAACGCTCTTTGTTTTGCAAGGACATTTTTCAATTACAAGAATTATATGCCACATAGGTTTTTTGCCATTTTGCGTTGACCTGGACTCTGGTACTGTGTGACAGACTTGCAATCATCCGGTAGGTCTGTCAGAAAATGGGTGATTATTTTAATAGTTTAAATTTAAAAATAATGGTTATGTTTCCTAATTTTTTATTCATTTATCATGTTCATTTTGAAGCTGCATTTTGAGTTTTAAAGATACAGGAAACTTTATAACTTTGCAAATCATTTGCATTACAGAAAGGCATGTCCGCTATTATCGGACTAAAAACACCAGGGTTTTTACCAAAATTAGAAAAGCTGCGGTTCCTTAAAATACCAAAACCACAGTAATTGTAAAATTCTCAAACCTTGGATAAAACATTGAAACCTTGAGCTTTTTTAAATGCAGACTACAAAGCATTTTTCAACAAAACTCGGGGTTTTGTACGAATAATACATTTATGGAAATTGATCCGTTATTTCAGTCTATTTTACAAAACCCGGGTTTTGGTTTTAAAGCAGGGTTTTGCAAAAAAAAAAAAAAAAAAAAAAAAACAAGTGTTATTGATCTCCGAAGACTGATAACTTTCAATAACACATGGACTCCCCTGCACCATTTCTTTCATAAGAAAAGCAACCATATAGTATATCAATAACAGGAAAATCGAACAATGGTAGATAGGTTCGGACATCAGTAAACAACAAATTTTAATACCATCAGAAAGAGGTCTGAAGTAACAAATAGCAGGTAGGCCTACTAGTTAGGCCCACAAGCATCCTTGCAACTTTGTGAAGTCAACAGCAACAATAAAAATCAATACATTTGTAGGCTTTTTATAATACCAGTAGGTTAAACATTAAATGATTCACCTTATGAGGTTAACAGTAAGTAAAGTTCTCGACATTAACTTAAAGACTGAAGTGAAGGGGGTTGTCTGCTAAAGGTTTGCTAGACTGCGCGTCATTTGTACTATTCCAGTAACGCGAAAAGGCCATTGTTTACAACATCACGTAAGACTAACGGGAAATACTGTGCACGTGTTATTGATCTTCAACACATGGCCTGTAGAGACCCACCGGCCAATTAGTGCTCGTCTTTCAATCTAATTATAATAAGCTTATAAAGATAATATCTTTGTATGTAGGCTATGTATGTATGTGAGACATGGCAGCTTGGGGCCGAAGAAACTCGAAAAACACATCGGCAGGTATGATATGGTGTATGGTGATTTATTCCATGGTAACGCAGCTAGATGGATACGTTGCAGTGCACGTTGACGGACACACCGCGTGCCACACACATGTAACCTCATAATTTGACGGACGCCTTTGAAAGTTGACGGACACACCCCGAGTGCCTCTCCAATTTTCCACTTTTATGTCACATAACTGCTATAGGCCTATAACTAATCAGCTGTAGTCTTAGCCCCAAGGGACCTCCCCACGCTCTTGTAAGCTAAGCGCAAGCTTACAGAGCGTGGGGAGGTCCCTTCGGGCAACTGTAGCTGATAGCCTGATAGCTGCTAGCAAAGTAGCGGAGTCAAACGCGTGCATATGTACAGTGCAGTTCTGCAGAACAAGTATTTTATCCCATGTATGTGTAGCCCAGAGTCACCACGGACGGGCCGTTCTGCACCGTGTAGAATTTATTGCCGATCCACACGCCCGGGAAGAACGGTCGCGTGCATGCCCTACTTTCGCGCTGACCACTTTTTCGCACCTAGGCCTAGGATGTTGATTTATCGTCTGATCTGATGCAGTATTCGTCGTTGATTGCTGTTTCGACACAACACTATCATTCTTTTTATGTAAAATGGTGGAGAATACTCTGGACTACAATACATGGGATAAAAACAAAACAACACTCTTGCAATTACCTTGCCGTAAATTCTGCATGACACTCGCGTACCCGTGGAGCGGATGGATACAGTCGATGGCCCGCCTGCGGCGGGCTGCATCTCGTGTATCCTTCCACTCCACGGGTACGCTCGTGTCATACAGAATTTACGGCCAGGCACTCACACTCGTGTAGTTTTATTATTTTTATCCCATGTATGTGTAGTCCAGAGTAACCATGGAAGGACCATTCTGCACTATGTAAAATTTATTGCCGATCCGCACGCTGTGTTGCCAACCTGCCAAACTTAAAATCCGGGAGATAGAAAGCAAAATTACGGGAGATTGATAAATTAATATGAAATATAGAAGGAAAATATTGATGAATTTCCGGGAGGTGACTCAAACGTGTCAAAAATCCACACTTTTTCAAGAATTTTAAGCACGAAATTCCGGGAGTCTCCCAGTTAATTCGGGAGGGTTGGCAACACTGCACACGCCCGTGTAGAACGGTCGCGTGCATGCCCTACTTTCGCGCTGACCACTTTTTCATGCGTGCGCACCTAGGATGCTAATTTATCGTCTGCTGTGGCATTTGTCGTTGATTGCTGTTTCGACGCAACACTATCACATGTGAAATGGTAGAAAATACTCTGGACTACACATACATGGGATAAAAATAAAACAACCCTCTTGCAATTACCTGGCCGTAAATTCTGCATGGCACTCGCGTACCCATGGAGCGGAAGGATACACTCTATGGCCCGCCTTCGGCGGGCTGCATCTCCGGTATCATTCAGCTCCACGGGTACGCTCGTGGCATGCAGAATTCTGCATGGCACTGGCGTACCCATGGAGCGGAAGGATACACTCGATGGCCCGCCTGCGGAGGGCTGCATCTCCTGTATCATTCTGCTCCCCAGGTACGCTCGTGCCATGCAGAATTTACTGCCAGGCACTCACACTTGTGTAGTTTTATTATTTTATCCCATGTATGTGTTGTCCAGAGTAACCACAGATGGGCCATTCTGCACCATGTAGAATTAATTGCGGATCCACACGCCCGTGTAAAACGGTCGCGTGCATGCCCTACTTTCGCGCTGACCACTTTTTCATGCGTGCGCACCTAGGATGTTGATTTATCATCTGCTGCGGTATTTGTCGTTGATTGCTGTTTCGACACAACACTATCACTTCTTTTAATGTGAAATGGTAGAAAATACTCTGGACTACACATACATGGGATAAAAATAAAACAACACTCTTGCAATTACCTGGCCGTAAATTTTGCATGGCACTCGCGTACCCATGGAGCAGAAGGATACACTCGATGGCCCGCCTGCAGCAGGCTGCATCTCGTGTATCCTTTCCGCTCCACGGGTACGCTCGTGCCATACAGAATTTACTGCCAGGCACTCACACTTGTGTAGTTTTATTATTTTATCCCATGTATGTGTTGTCCAGAGTAACCACAGATGGGCCATTCTGCACCGTGTAGAATTAATTGCTGATCCACACGCCCGTATAAAACGGTCGCGTGCATGCCCTACTTTCGCGCTGACCACTTTTTCATGCGTGCGCACCTAGGATGTTGATTTATCGTCTGCTGCGGTATTTGTCGTTGATTGCTGTTTCGACACAACACTATCACTTCTTTTAATGTGAAATGGTAGAAAATACTCTGGACTACACATGCATGGGATAAAAATAAAACAACACTCTTGCAATTACCTGGCCGTAAATTTTGCATGGCACTCGCGTACCCGTGGAGCAGAAGGATACACTCGATGGCCCGCCTGCGGCGGGCTGCATCTTGTGTATCCTTCCGCTCCACGGGTACGCTCGTGCCATGCAGAATTTACTGCCAGGCACTCACACTCGTGTAGTTTTATTATTTTTCTTCACGTTGTACCAGTCACCGCCAATGTAGTATCGCCCAAACAGGCCTAATGACGCAGTAGAGCACGCCCTGTTAAAGTAAAGGGTGCATCGGCCACGTATCAAACATTCTCACCACATTCGATCAAAGCCAGTGTAACAAACTTAAAGCTGCCCTTTCTGGGCAGGGTATCACGTGTACGCCAACCAAACCATTGGCTGAACACTTGACTGCACAACCTACAGCCAGCGTCAACCCATGAAACAACGATACAGTCGGTCAATGAAATAATCACCATACATATTTTTATATATTATGAAATTACAAAATCAAATTATTTATTTATTTATTTATTTATTTATTTATTTATTCATTCATTCATTTATTTATTTATTTATCCTTATAGGCCTATCTTCAGTTATTCATGAAGGAGTCTTCCCCACGATCTGATAAAAACTGAAAGTTAAAATGAATTTGAGAAACACTAAAAGAAAATAAACCCCATCATTTGCGTTGCGTTGCGTTGCGTTGCACTACGATGTGTTGAACTGTTTTGGTCGAAAGAAGTTGGATTTTTAGATTTCATGCTGGAATGAGGACGAGGCGCAGTCAGTTGAATTCTTTGTTCACATGAAATTTCTCCTAGGGGCTGTTTTCACTTTTTTTTTTCTGGCAATGTATTAAATATATGCGCACCGTTCAAAAATGGAATTTCTAGGTGATATTAACCTAATTATTTGGATTTTGAAGAAAAAAAACAAACAAACAAACAAAAAAACAAAACAAAAACAAAAAACAAAAACAAAAACAAAACAAAACAAACAAACAAAAAAACACACACAAAAAAAACACCCCCCCCCAAATCCATAATGTCAAATACCGCTGCAATTCAATAGGCCCTCTGATGTCTGCTAATGCGAAATCACGTGAAACTTGTCCACATAGAACATATACATGTGTATATAATTTTGTTCCATGGGTGCTTGATTAACTTTCCTGTGTACCACACAAACATTTTGATTAAATAAAATTTCATCTCAGGGCTGGTATCTTGTTGAAATCATTTGTGATCCTACAGACATACAAATGTTTAAAAGAAATTGTTTGTATGCGGGTATTATTTGATTACAGGCATAATACAGCATTCACAAGAAAGTAAAGATAGACAAACGAATTACACCCAGAAAAGATTTGATCAGCCGAAAATCTGTCATCTTGCCTGCCAAGATGGTTAAAAATATGAATAGCTGTCACACTGTCATCTCTATCTAGTATGATGGAGGTGTTGCCCCCTGCTAGTACTAAAGACATTGAAAATTTGAAATTTTCAACACTCATAATTTGCTGATTCTTCATGATACAAAGTTTAGGAACTTTCGTTGAATGTGCAATTAATCATAAACATATGGGCGCAAGTCGGAAAGACATTTTATGTCTTATGATGTTGTATGGGTTGAAAATTTGAGATTTGAACCATCAGGAATAAGCACAACTTCAAACAGTATAGACTCTGTTCAATATTCTGTGGGCGCAACGGGTCACCATCACACGGTAAGAATTCTGAATGGTATCGCTGTCTGTCAGTCAACAGTAAAATATGGCAGGCATGGCCAATGCATACACCTTTTGTGCATTGATGGACAAATACAAACATGCAAATGTAGATTGTGCAGATTACAACAAGGTGACGCAAAATATATAGAACAGAATGACATATCACATTTTACAAGCTGGAAAGTTTGTGAGCTTCACATTAGTAAAAATGAAACGTTAATTTGGGTGCAAAAAAAGAAAAACTCAACAAAGTCCAGATAGAAAAAGTATGGCAAGCCGTTTTGACATCTGGTCCTACTTGGCGATATCATTAAATAGACTTAGACATAGACAAATTTTATTTATACTCAGTTTTTCACAACATAAACACTAGCCGTGGACTAATATCTCCGAGTTTTGATAAAATATATTAACAGGAAATAAGATGTCCGGGTTATGATGATGAGAATGATACTGATACTGAAAGGTATTTTTTGAGATAAGAGCTTGAGGTGATCAGAAATATAGTTCAGTTCGTAGCACAGTCATTCATTTCACACTCGTTTACAAAACTGGCACTTGCAGGTAGGGCTAGACCAAAGTTTAATGCTGCTTTTGAAGTCCTCAAGGGTTAGTTTGGATTTTAAGTCATTTGATAGATCACTCCAGACTCGTGCAGCTTCACACCATATTTTGTGGTCCTATTAAAATTGTTACCACTCAGAATACTAGAGTTCCGCATATTATAGTGGATTTGTTTGACAGTCACAAGAGTTTTTAAATATGAAGGAGCCATGGAATTTATAATTTTGTATGCTTCAGTGGCTAATTGCTGAAGACGTCGTATCGTTAACTTTAGGAGTCCAGCTTTGGTTAAATGATCTTCGTAAGAGGCGGTAGTGTCTTTATAAATAAGTTTCAGAGCTCGATATTGAATTTGCTCTAGTTCAGATGTGTAATCATTGCCGCATTTGTGACACACGGCAGGACAATAGTTAAACTTTGATGAGATAAAGGATATGTACAGAAAAAAGAATAGCATTTGCATACAATGAAGGGGCAATTCTGTAAATAGCACTGAGCTGCCCCTTCATTGGATGAAAATACCATTCTTTTGATATCATTAAATCATTTAGCGATATCGCCAAATCATTTATTGATATGATAGATAGAGAGACAGACAGACAGACGGTACAGACAGACAGACAGACATAGATAGATAGATAGATAGATAGATAGATAGATAGATAGATAGATAGATAGATAGATAGATAGATAGATAGATAGATAGATAGATAGATAGATAGATAGATAGATAGATAGAGTCTCCAGGGTCCTCTTGCACGCGCCACGCAATCAACCATTCAAAACGCACATGTGTTCAGTGACCTGTTTTGAGTGAATTTCTTGTAAGCGGCCACTGCTGAACCAGGAAACCTGCAGTCCCCGTCTTCACCGCTGATATAATCAGGCACAGGTAACCCAAAGATGCCCAACTTGAGCAGTTATTAGTGGTCAGTGCATGTGAAGAACCAAAGACATTCAAGTCCCTGGGATTGGCCGCACAGAAAGGGAGGACCGTAACCATTCGGCCACGGCGACTCTTGAATCATTTGGTGATATCCCTAAATCATTTAGAGATATCCCCCACATGATTTAGCGATATGGGTAAATGATTAAAATGAAGAATGGAGAATAGGGCAGCTCCAAATTCCAGAATGTAGAGAACAGTTGATCGAAATTGGGAAGGTTGACGAGTATGAATACCTATGCGTTAAGATAAAAGCAAAGGGTAAAGGCATCTTCAGGTATCAGGTGGAGAAGATAAAATAGAAAGTGAATCGTACGAAGGGGATGATAAAGGCTACGGCATTGAACAGCTTCAATAGTACACGGGAAGGGTATTATGGGATAGAGATGCAATACCAAGAATGATATATGGCTTAGATGTGATCTCAATATATGAGGGAGATATCCAGGGAATGGAGCACAGAATGAGACGGGAAATTAATACTGGGGAGCACCACCATGTACAGCAACAGAAGCAGTCCTCAGATAGTTAGGATGGAATAAAATCACAGACAGGATTGCCAAAGGGGGAATCTACAAGCAGTAAATGAAGATCAGTGTTGCAGTAAAGTTTACAATGAGGTAGTCAAGGAACAAACATTAACAAGATGGGTCAAAGATAAAAGTTAGCAGAGAGATATGACTTGAAAGGCTATGATGAGGTTGATGATTGGAAAGTGTATATAGGTAAGACAGTTACAAAGGGCTGCAAGGAGGAGTGGAAAGGAGGAGTCAGGGAAAAGAGCTCATTAAAAGCGTACAAGGTATTACAAAAGCCAAAAAGAAAGTGTGTGTTGGGATGGAGAGAATGGACCCAAGCTTCTTTCAAAGTAGGGCAGGAGTAATCAATTTAAAAAAGAGAAAACAAAAGTGGATAGCAGGTAGTAATGCAAAATGTAAGGTGTGAAGACAAGAGGCAGATTAGACAGTGGATCATTGGCTGTTGTGGTGTGATGCATATAGAGAGATAAGGGAAGTGTGTTTTTTTTCAGAAAGTGGCATAGGAAAAATTATAATCATCAGGGTTTAGAAGAGGTTTGGTGTTTAGACGAAGAGGAACGTGTAGCATGGGTTTTAGGTTTGAAGGGTGGCTTTCTGGGAGGAAGGAAAGGTACAAAAAGTGTACTGGACTACCTGGCAGGATGCTGCGACAAAGAAATGAACCTAGAAAAATTGATTTGCTTGTCAGCAAATCAGTCTGTGTGCCTAGAACACTTTTAAAGATTGCCTATTTAGTATTTATGTAACTCCAGCAACAATATATTTTTTCATGAGGCTGTTTCAAAAGCCTATGAATTGAAGATGTTAATTTTGTGTATTTGCCTATTTTGCATAAATCAAACTGCTATAACTTTGATTCATGGTTCATTGGAAGCAATTATTCTACAATCTATCAACTAAAGTTTTAAGGCCACCATAGTCTATAATAGTTTTGAAGTTATATTAAAGATTTAAATTTTATTCACCTAATTTGCATAAATTCAAATGCTACAACTTTGGTTCATGTTTCATTGGATGCGGCAATGTCACAAACCTACAGATTGAAGTTGGACTGACACATCTATCTTTAATAGTTTGAAAGTTATTCAAGAATTCAATCTTATGTATTCCCCTAATTTGCATAAATCAAAATGCTCAATTTTGGTTCATAATTCGTTGGACGTGGCAATGTCACAAACCTATAAATTTAAGTAGGACTGGCACCTCTATTTATAATAGTTTTGGAGATATTCATCTTTTAAATGTTTTAAGTGCTGCTAATTAGCATAATTTAAAATGCTAGAGTTTTTGTTCACTGTCCATTAGATTGACAGGTGTCACAAACCTGTATGTATAACTTTAAATTTTGTGTCTATCTCTAATAGGTTGGAAGACACGGAGCTTTCAAAATTTTAATTGCCTGTTATTTGCATAATTTAATAATGACATTTAAATATGATGCTAAACCCATTTATAATGTGAAGTAAAAATTACTACATCATCACCAGATTCCCATGCTTTGTAAATATGGAGCATAAAATTACTGCAACAAGTGAAACGTATACATTGATATACATATACATGTATTTGTAAGTATGTGTATTTGAGTTTCATTATTTACAGGGACATAAAAACATTCGTGACAGTCTCTACTAATATCACCTATTAGGCTCGCCTTATCCACTGTCATACATAACGTTCAACTTCACATAGCTCCTAACAAAAGTCTATACCATGGTACATGAACATATTTGACTATCAAGGTTCAACAACCAACTAAAGGTGTGGACAAACTTAAGTTTCAAGTTTGCACAGGCTGAAGAGGAATGAAATAAGATGAATCTTTGTTGGGAGTCGGCAGTGTTTACAAAGGTTATGAAACAATGTTATAGATATTTAACTGATGAGAAAATGTCAATGCTGGGTCCAGAAATACAACACCTTTGCCTATGGGAGCTCTGCTTTCCACAATGTACCCACTGCCTTGACCAAAAATCCTTCCATATTACAGTTGGTCATTACATGCAGTTTGGATCTGTGATTCCTGGTAGTTGATCTGAATCTCCCTTTACAAAGACATGCTAAACTTTGGTTCATATTTCACTGTATGCTGCAATGTAAAATGGCACCTCTCAGTCCTCACTAGCTTATTGTGATGGGGAGTCACACTAAAGAGGCTTCAGACTATATATAGCCCCCGGTGACACTCCCCCATATCTACAAAATCTTATTCCTGGCCCTGTTAGGGACAGAAACAGGTACAACATCAGATCTGGTTCGAGATTGTCCCATACTATATCATGAACGAATTTATTTGACTCTTCCTTTCTCCCATCTGCTGTTCGACTGTGGAACCATTTACCCACTGAAGTCCGTAACTCGGAAGACCTTGTAGAATTCAAGAAAAACTTAAGTCGGGGAACTGAATGTGTCAATAAACTGTTTTACAGGGGCGAGAGACGACTTGCTGTGTTCCATGCTCGTCTGCGCATGGGATGCAGCAGTTTGAAATCTGATTTATTAAAAAGGGTCTTGCAGATTCTCCCAGGTATGCCTGCAATAATTTTAATGAAGATGTATTCCACTACTTTTGTGAATGTCGTTTTTATATCAATCAACGAAACACATTACAGAGCAAAATTATTCCTTTTGCACCCTTCACTACTGAAACTTTACTTTTTGGCTCCAAAAGGTGAACTTTACAACAAAATGAAATAATCTTCGACGCTGTACATAACTATATCAAAACAACAGGCAGACTGGAAGCAGTCACATAGGTTGCTACATGATTATTGAGCTATGTACTGATTAATTTGCTGGCGATATGCCTGATAAACGAGGACTTACTTCAACCATCTTTACCTATCTGTGGCGTCTTGTCTCGTTACATTTACTCAAGCTTGTGTGGCAGTGCCACTCTATCTGTCTTTGAAACGTGACGTATACCTTAACACTGACTTGTCTGATGTTGTTATCCAGTCTTTTCTCTCTACCTCTCTATGTGCAAGAGGAATTTGTATAGGGCTGCGCCCTGTTTTCCAATTGCTTTCTTTTGAAATAAAAATATGTTTAAACCATAGCCCCCTTGTTTAGGCAATGTAGACAACATGTTTTACCAACACAGCCAGTCTCCCTACGGATTGAAGGGTAAGCCCACAGCACTGGGCATTGGTGCCTGTGTACAGATAAGTATGGAGGCCAGCTCTCACAGTTCAGATATGTCTGGTTGCATAACAGCCTGTCTTTGGAAACAGTTACCAGCTTGTGGAGGAAGGAAATATGTGTATTCTGAGGAAATTCAGTAAATTTTACATAAATTAAACTTCTGAACCTTGTTTGTATGCTATAGGATTTTGCTTTAGCAATAGACCCACATTTTAAACTTTGAATAGCAACTCTATCTCGAAAAGTTTTGAAGTTTAAGAAAGTAAGTAAATAAAGAATAAAGCATTTGCGGAAAACACCCAGACTAATGATGAAGTTACACAGCAACAGGGTAAATTAGAATTCCAAGGTACATGGAGGAAAGGGAATGGTGGTAGCCCTTATAAGGGCTCCCATGGGAAATGCCTGAGCCTTAGAGGCGGGAATAGGGTGTGTGTGGGAAAGTTATTGTTGTTTTTTGTTTTTGTTTTCTTCTTCTCCCAGGGGGAAGAAAGCACAAGCGATGAGAGTAGGGGGAAATATCCAGGACTAGGGGCCCACCATAGCTATGACAGAGTATGTGGTGAACCCTTTGCCTCCGCTCCGGTCCTGGTAAGCATGGCAGCCCAAGCTGATGAGGATTACTATGGTTTGCTCCGCCTTATCCCCTCCTATTTTTCCCTAGGTCACCTGTGTCACACAGGACCGCAACAGAAAGACGCCACGGACAGCCATAGAAGTATTACTAGAAACAGCAACTAGTAATTTTCTAAAATTATCAATAATTTGGCTCCCGAATACTTGCGAGATAGGATTCCAGAGGTTATTGCCACCGGTAACGCCACAGGGCATAATAACGAAATTCCCTTAATATTCTGCAAATTCAAACAACGTGGCGAGTCCTATTTGCCTTTCACTGTTCACGGCTGGTGAAACTTAGACGAGCACACAAGGAACTCTGAAACAATTAAGGTATTAAAAAGAACCAAATCGTAACAAAAAACATGACCCCCTGCAATTACGGGGGAAAAAACAGACTTACTTAAATTTACCATACCGGAATGCATCTTAACTATTGTCCCTTTCATGAACTTCTGTTTCAGTATGGGTTACATTGATTCACCAAGGTGTGCGTATGGAGCCCCCGCGGAAAGTGTCATCTATTTTATGACTGAACGCAGTAAATATGGCACATTATGCACAGAAATTCCATGACTTTTTCAGCCAGAGATCATTGTAAACACAGATATACTTGTATTTGGTGATGCTAACAAATTGACAGACTGGAATGGATTATCGTTAGAAGCATATGAATTAGACTTTTTCCAGGAAATAGACTTTAAAAAGTCTTTAAGATGGTATCAAATGTTTAAACGGTCCTCTTTCGGTGAAAGTTATCTGTTTAATGTAAATAACTTTGCCGGTGCACGATTAAAATTTTTGGCCCGCACTGGATGTCTGGGTGTCGGGGAAGATCTGGAAAGATGGGATTTATCAGACGGAAGTAGTCCTTTATGTATAGAAAGTAGAGAAGATTTATCACATTTTCTACTTGTCTGCCCAGCACGAGATGATATCAGGTTACAGGCATATAGAAATTTGGAAGTCAACTCTCTGAATGAGAATTGTAAATAGGCATGGCAGCGTTTTTCCGCCTCCTCGCTGAAAAATAAGGTATGTTGGTTCCTTGGAGACCACGCATATGATCTTGGACAGGACATTGTGAATTATTTGATCAAACATGTAAAATATATTTGGTTGAGGCTTGGCATTACAGGAGACAGTCACTTAATGACTTCTCAGAATGACAGATTGTATGATCGTTCTACATATACCTCTTGTAAATAGACCTCTTCCTATGTATATATACCTGATTTTTTTCTTAATAATGACGCTGGAAGCTATATATTCTGCATTGTATATGAAACAGGTATAATGTACATGTCTTCACACTTTCTAGAGTTTTGTCCCAATGAGTGGTTAATCTCTAGTTTTGATGCAGAGGACATAAATTATAACTTATATTTACTATACTTATTTCAACAAACGAAGATTACTTGATTGATAATTAGGATGCCTGATTATTTGTATATATTTTGGAAGCGTCATGGAATTTCCCCCGTTCCGTTGGTGCCCCCGCTGTAAAGGGAAAATTTTCCTAATGAATTATTATTATTATTATCATCATCATCATCATCATCATCATCATCATCATCATCATCATCATCATCATCATCATCATCATCATCATCATCATCATCATCATCATCATCATCATCATCATCATCATCATTATTATTGTTATTGTTATTGTTATTGTTATTGTTACTATTACTATTACTATTACAATTATTATTATTATTATTATTATTATTATTATTATTATTATTATTATTATTATTATTATTATTATTATTATTATTATTATCATTATTATTATTATTATGTGTCAACACACACTTTTTTTGTTTTTCCTGAAATTCTTTATTATGTCTGTGTGCCAACACAGACATATTGTTTTTCTAGGAATTCTTTATTTCTTTCTTTCTTTCTTTCTTCTTTCTTTCTTTCTTTACAGGCAAATTTGTACGACATTTCATTTGAAAATAATTACATGTAGAAACTCCAAACTTGGCACAATTATACTTCTATGGATAAAGTCTGGCCTTTTTATAATGAGAGGTCATGCTTTTCAAATTTATGCAAATGAGGGCTAATGGAAGTTTTAAATCTTCAATATCTTATATACTATAGTAGATGTGGTTCCCAGTGTATAGGAGTTTGATCATAGCAAGGTAAAGGTCATCTCAAATGTCAAGGTCATGTCAAGGTCAAAGGTCAATTTTAGGGCAAAATGTCATTTTTGAGGTCAAGGTTCACTTCAAGTAGAGGTCATCTCAAGCTCAAAGGTCAGTTCAAAGTCAAAGGCCACTTTCGATGGTGGCTTTCTTCTAACCATAGCTTAGTCAATTTTTATCCAATTTTGATCATGTTTGGCTCAAATTGTAGCAACTGTAACACTGTACATTTTTACAATTTACATGTGACCTGTAAAGGTCAAAGGTCAAGGTCATTCAGATTTTGAAATTATCATCCAGCCATAAGCTTAATGTAATGTGAAGTACCAAAGGATAAAAGTTGTAGCATTTAATATTTACAACTTTTGAAGGCACACAGACAGATTTGCTTTGAAGCAAATCTTTTCTCGTTTCTTTCTTTCTTCTTTCTTCTTTACCAGCAAATTTGTCCGACACTTTTCTCGAACACTATTATACATAGAAACTCCAAACTTGGCATGATTGTACCTCCATACAAGGTGTTTGACCGTTTTATACAAAGGAATGAAGATGTTTAAAATTATGCACATTAGGGGTATTTGAAATTTTAAATCTTGAATATCTTCAAAAGTATAATAGATAGAGATGTCTTTCCGACTTTTACTAAAGGGTTATCGACCATTGCGCATCTAATGAATTTAAAACAAACGTTGTAGCCATTTAAATTATGCTAATTAGCAGCGTTTGAAATTTTAAAACTTGAATATCTTCAAAACTATCATAGATACAAACGTCATTTTAACTTCTACTAGGGGGTTATTGACCATTGCGCATGTAGTGAATCTACAGCAAAAGTTGCAGCAATTCAAATTATGCTAATTAGCAGCATTTAAAATTTTTAAACTTGAATATCTTCAAAACTATTATAGATAGAGATGTCATTTCAACTTTTACTAAGGGGTTGTTGAGCATTGCGCATCTAATGAATCTAAAACTAAAGCAATTTAAATTATGCTAATTAGCAGTATTCGAAATTTTCAATCTTGAATATCTTCAACACTATAATAGATAGAGATGTCATTCCAACTTCTACTAGGGGTTTTTTGACCATTGCGGACCTAATGAATTAAAAATAAAAGTTGTAGCAATTTAAATAATGCTAATTAGTAGTATTGGAAATTTTCTATCTTTAATATCTTCAACACTGTAATAGATAGAGATGTCATTACAACTTCTATTATGGGTTGTTGAGCATTGCACACCTAATGAATTTAAAATAAAAGTTGTAGCAATTTAAATTATGCTAAATAGCACCATTAGAAATTTAAAATCTTGAATAACTTCAAAGCTATAATAGATAGAGATGCCCTGCCAACTTCTACTCCTGTGTTATGGAATAGTTGTACATTACCATAGCAATATGCTTTGAAGACACACACACTGATTTGCTATGCAGCAAATCATCTTTCCTAGTCTTTATTTTCCACTCTACTGCATTGTTATAAATGTGTCCGAAAGCCGGTTTCCTTGCGACACTTTGCAACAATGGAACCATTCGCAAAAGCTTCACAGCTTGTTTCCCGATCCACATTCCTTACGAAATAAAATGTTTAATCCAGATATGCTGGCTATGGCTGTTTTCACGTTGACGTCTTATTTATTTATATATATATATATATATATATATATATATATATATATATATATATATATATATATATATATATATATATGTATATATATATATATAAAATTGGTAGTGAGGGGAAATTGTGCCACTTTCTTTTGATTCTTTGCTTTTGAATATAAATAGAGTATATATGTTAAACAATTATGATAAAATTACCGTTGATATGCACGTATGGCGCACAGAGTAGCGACGGCACTGACATTAATTATCGCTGTGTGCCATAACAGACATTCTTTCTTTCTTTCTTTCTTTCTTTCTTTCTTTCATCTTTACCAGCAATTTGTCCGACAATTTATTCGGACATTATTACACTCAGAAACTCCAAACTTGGTATTATATCCTTCTTTCATCTTCTTAACCAGCAATTTGTCCGACAATTTATTTGGATACTACTACACTCAGAAACTCCAAACTTGATATGATTATAGGTCTATACATGGAATCGAGCCTTTTTTACAAATACGATCGAGTGCATTTAAAGTTATGCAAATTAGGGGCATTCGAAATTTTAAATGTTGAATATCTTCAAAACTATTAAGGGTAGAGATGCCTTTCCAGCATGTATCGACAAGTTTATTCTGAAGCTGCATTTAGTTAACCAAAAAGAAATAAAAAGTTTCAATTTATGCTAATTAGGGCACTTGCAATAGCTAAATGTTGCACCAAGTGTAAATATCTTTTCATTGCGTGTCCATTGTACATATCATTTTCCATTCCTCAGACGCCATGGTCGAGTAATAGTACCTCGGCACTAATGTTTCAATATTGTACTGTGTTCAACTTGAAATGATGATGATGATGATGATGATGATGATGATGATGATGATAATGATAATGATGATGATGATGATGATGATGATGATGATGATGATGATGATGATGATGATGATGATGATGATGATGATGATGATGATGATGATTATTGTTATTATTGAATATCTTCAAACTGTTTTAGGTAGAAATGCCATTCTAACTTGTGTTAATAGGTTTGTGCTCCAGATGCATCCAATAAACTGCGAACAGAAATAGTAGATTTTTAATTTTGGGAATTAGGGGCACTTGAAAAGTTTAAAATGTTGATTATCTTCAAACTTATTATAGATAGAGATACAATTCTAACTTCTATTTTGTAGGTTTGTCTTATAGATGCATCCAATAAACTACAAACAAAAGTTGTAGAATTTTAATTTATGCTAATGAGGGGCACTTGAAAATTTAAATGGATATACACTTTCAAAACTATTAGAGGAACAGGTGTCACTCCAACTTCTGTCAATAGGTTTGTGTTTTGGATGCATCCAATGAAATACAAACAAAAGTAGAAGCATTTGAATCTATTGTAATTAGGGGCACTTCAAAAGTTTAAATCTTGAATATCTTCAAAACTATTTTCGGTAGATGTGCCATTCCAAATTTAATTCATAGGTTTGAGCTGATATACCGGCTATAAAATTACAGAAAAACATGGATTGTGATGTCACTAAAAACTTGTACGATGTACGATGCAGGAGATGAATTTGTACAATGTGCATGTTACGATAAGAATGTGAAATTGTTAAGTTCACCATATCGTTGAAAGTGTCAGTAAGTACCGTTCGTGTCATGTCTGATTCACTCGGGAATTTAATAAAGTGACTGAAATTTGAGTAGATCATGCAGTCCCCTTGTTATCTAAATGGAATGAGGAAAACAGTGTTACAAATTCGTGGTATAATGTGTCATTTCTTCATAATAGAGTCAAACAACATGATGCACTTGATTGGGCTCCTCATCACAATTAGCATTTTAAATTTTTTTTAATCCTGCTGAAGTCCATACATATCTCATATCTTTTACCCCCCCCCCCATATATATATATATATATATATATGTATACATAATCCGAATAGTGTCTAAAATGATCGTGGAAACAAGTGGCTCTAACTCATTCCATACCAGTCCCTGATTTTTCGGCATATTTACCTAGATTTAAGACGACAGTTGCATATTTAAATTCTTCATGAAAAGAACCTTCGTTCACGTACCAACATGCCTATTAGTCTGAAGGCAGTGGTTCTGGTACTGCCTGGGAAATTACCATAGTATGGAAGGAGTTAATCAGAACACTTAGTTATACGGAAGCTTATGTTGTCCAAACAAAGCAACTTCACATGCAAAGGGAAAATGGGATATCATTATGTTAACAATAGCATATTTAACAAGAATGTGAGCGGAAATTTCCTGAACGTCAATTTCAGATCAATCATTTTCTTATAGCCTCCATCCTTCCCTTCCCCCAATTTTTTGGTGAAGTTCACAGGCAAGTTGTGTTTCAAGGGACACAACAAAAATGCTGTTTTCCTCAGCATTTTAAAACGTACAATATACTTGAAATACTTATGATGACGTCTGAACGATCTTGTCTCTTAGTTAACAGCATATTCATCATTAAATTTGAACTTTCAAATACTCAAATTAGTAGCAATCCTAACTTCAAGACAAAATATACATGTTTATCTGATTAACTTGGGGGGAGGCCTTGAATGATTACATTGTCACACATGGAATGATGCATTAATTGTCTCAATACCAAAGGCAAAGTCAACCAAAAAAACAAGAAGACTGTGACTGTCCTGTGCTCTGCCAATATTGCATTAAAAAGACTAATTGCTTACATAAATGAAAAATCTACGGTAGCATGCATTAATACGGTGAAAGGACAATAACTTTGACCATTATGTGTTTCAATCAATCAAAGGCAATTTGAGATGGATGCCTCTGCAGAATGCGAAATACAAAGGTAGACGGGTATTTAAACCATACAAGCATTGCCTGGGTCCTCAGGAATGAGGTCTAATTTATTGCATGCAGTTGTGGCTTGGCCTTTATAAATAATCACCATATAATACCATGTCATAGTTTTCTTCTTTTTTTTTCACTTGTAGTCGGGAACCAACATTGCCTTATGGAGGATTATCAGTATATATTATAATAATCTTTATTGACATACATCTTTTTACAAAGATAGAGTCCCACACAGACAACAAAAGGACAAGCGAAATTTTAGGCTAGAGAAAACACACACCCACGCGCGCGCTCGCGCACGAGCACACAAGTAAGGCTCGGGTGCAGCCAATTTGATTAGAGTAGTTGAAAAACGAAAGGAAATAAACAAATTTCAGCCAATTTGTTTACACTCTCACTTACATCACAGTTATCAAATGTTGTATCCCAGTCAACCTGCCTCAGTGAGTCGTTTACGCTTTCAAAGTTACCTCGATCGTACAGCCAAATTTTTGCGATTATGTCTATTAAAGTGCACGTAGTCTCTGTAACTCTCGTAGGTGAGGAAATAAGTTGTGTTAGGCCATGAGATTCCAAAAAAGAAGTCAATTTTCCAAGTCTATAGTTCTGCGATAACTGATCATCATTAAAGTTATGATTTATTATTATGATGTACGATATATTATAATTCCAAAGTATTGCAGTTTTATTTCTCCGCACGAGGAGGGCCAATAAAGTAGTAAGATGTTAAAAGAATAATAAACGGGTTTGCTGCGTCCTTGTATCGTAATATGAAACAAATAAATGTGTGACACATGTACCAGTCATCGCTAATTTCATATTTTGAAATACATGTACTTGATTTCTTCTTGGGGCAGGAGGGCGGGAATTTAGATTTGCACAGCCATAGGCAAGCCTTGATCTGAAGATGTCCGTATGTGAATCAAGTAGAGTCTCAACAAAGTAATGAGTTAAAAAAGTTAAAACCAACTTAGTTCTTTCATATTTTTTACTTTAGCTGATGTCACAAATCTGGCTATATACCCAGTTAAAATCAGGTGGATTATCCGGTAGGTACATATTCCCAAGGATCCATTAGGGGCATGGTATGTGGTCACTTTGAAAACGAAGACATAATACGTTTCATGTACATGAAGAATGACAAATTTTGACACTCGTGCGATTTTAAAAATCAAAGACTATAACTGTCAAGTTGTTGGGTTTGCCACGCAGATTTGTAATTGGAATTCAAAGACATCTTCTCTAAACTTCGGTAACTTAAGGCACACTCACCACTTCTTGCGGTGATTCCATCTGTGGAAAGAAAAAGTATCCAGACGATGAACTGTGCCCGCATCATGTACAATCACCGATGTGAAATATAGATGAAATGAATAACGTAAAAGTACACTTATAGTTTCCGGGTTTCAATCGGAGGTATCAGAAAGCGTGCAGACATATTTTATTCTGATATAGTGCATCACATTAAAATATCTCCAAAATTGCTTTAACTATTATTTGAAACGACAAAGAGATAATCTCTGTACCACACGCGGCTGCATTTTTTGTTTGTTTTAATTTTCTGAATTTTTCAGCAAAATCGCTCGCTGGTTTGGATGCAAACGTAAAGGGAGTTTACTTTGACTTTGGTCTGAATTAAATTTATTTACTGCATGCTAATGCTTTAATTTCGTGATTACTAAACGATTTCGAAACGTGTATCGATCAAGAGGAGAACAGATAAGCCCAGTATGTATTGTGATTCAAGGTTATCCCATGGCGAAATCAGTATCCTACCTTGTACAGCCGCATTCTCCCGGGAGCCGTGTCTTATGCAGCACCAGGGAGGCAAATTGCTCTGATTCGTCAATTGTTTTCAAGTTCCAGGGAGATATACAGGCCTCTGTTATTTCAATGCACAGCCCCGAACGCTGCCCTGTATGTTTCCCTGCTGTTTAAGTATTTGCTGTGATTCGTCTATATTTTGGAAGTGAATTGCTCTGATTGGTCAATTGTTTTCAAGTTCCGGGGAGACGCTCTGATTGGTCAACTGTTTCCAAGTTCCAGGGAGAGACAGGCCTATTTTATTTCAATGCATACCCTGTACTCTTTCCTACTAGTTATTTGCTATGATTGGTCCAAAGGTTTGAAGTCCAGGAAAATACGAAGGGCAGGTGTGATTTGTATGTGAATTCTGAATTGCACAGTATGCTACCATCAACACATGTCAGTATTGTAACAACCTCTAGCCAGGTTGTTTGTAAATCAGTTTGTTTCTTTGCAGTGTTCATATGTGGCTTATATGTCAACAGCCTGGGACTGTGCCTGTCCAGCTACCCTTTCCGTATGACTGGCAATCAGTCTTTATAAGTATAACTTGTTGTTTGAATAGGCTCTTGTTTCAGCAGCAGCCATCACGCATTGTGCTGTGGGGGTGACATGCGGGTACTTCCAGCCAAATTTCCATTTGTGTTACTAATGAATGTTCTAAGTGAACATCTTTTTGTGTGTATTTATAATGTGTATTTGATGTGCCAAGATCTATGATCACATGTACTGTTATAAGTTTGTAAAAGTAAGGGGTGCTACCAGGTTAAGTTCATTATATTTGTAATGTACTGTATGAGGAGCCCCCCTTTGCACCCTCACCCTCTCAGGCATCTCAACAGCACTTTGATGGGATCTTATGCAGAAATACTCCTATGTAAAACAATGCAGGAATGGGGGAGTACCTGGGGTAGATTTGCCTGAAAGACAAACCTGTTGAGTTGCTTCTACTTGGTAACTTGGTATTATCCTGCGCACCAAACCTGTACATCATGTAGAACTTGGCATGACTTTAATCTCCACAATTGTGGTGCACGCATATGTAAGAATTTTAGCATACAATGCCAGATTAAAGCCAATTTATAATTAACCCCTGCCAACCCTTGTGGTATCTTGGGCACATGGTTCAAAGTTGGGGGGAAAGTTAGCGTGCCCTGCCTCTTTGGTTCCTGCCTGGCAAACAAGTAAGTACATTTTTGGCCTGTCCCTTCAAAATTTCTTCCAAATTGCACCTACTTTCTTCAAAATTCAGGGTATTATCTCAGGGAAATGATGACAGAATGACTACAGCGTACTGAAAGTTTATGTATTTTTTGGATAAAAAGAAGAAACATTTGAAGCAGATTAAAACTAAAGTATCTGGAAAAGGAATGTCTTTGTCTTCACTGCAGTAGCTGTATGGTACATTGATCTTGCATGGCCCACATTATCCATATGAAAAGTTAACCTGTCGAGAAGGTTACAGTATCTATCTTTGAAATGCTAGTATACTCCGGGTTAAAAAAAAAAAAAAAAAAAAAAAAAAAAAAAAAAAAAAAAAAATGCAGTAGCTGTATGGTACATTGATCTTGCATGGCCCACATTATCCATATGAAAAGTTAACCTGTCGAGAAGGTTACAGTATCTATCTTTGAAATGCCAGTATACTCCGGGTTAAAAAAAAAAAAAAAAAAAAAAAAAAAAAAAAAAAAAAAAAAAAAAAAAAAAAAAAACCAAAAAACCAAAAAAAAAAAAACCAAAAAAAAAAAACCAAAAAAAAAAAAAAAAAAAAATGCAGTAGCTGTATGGTACATTGATCTTGCATGGCCCACATTATCCATATGAAAGGTTAACCTGTCGAGAAGGTTACAGTATCTATCTTTGAAATGCCAGGATACTCCGGGTTTTAAAAAAAATCAAACAAACAAACAAACAAACAAAAACAAAAAAAACACACAGTGCGGAGGAATTTTTGTTACTTATCATAGGATACACACATGCAATTCTGAGTTATTTCCCAAAGAGTACAATTTCTATACACATGCGTCTATAGACATTTTGGCGAGCTGCTCACTATACGTTTCGACTCATTTTCCCTTCAGTTGAAAGTTAGAAGAAACTTTACTGTTGTTTTTTTTCTGCTGCATAAAAATCGAATGTAGCTAAACCTTTTAGTGGCTTATCATTATATATTCTCATGGTTTTGTAATACAATATTTGGGATTATTGTTTTTTGTCGTTTCTTTCTCTCCTAATTTGGTTCCTCGTGAACTCTGTTTTACAATCCTACTTTAGGAGGAGGGAATGTGTCAAAACTTGAGATTTGCTAGATTGGTCTTTAAACACCTTTGCAAAGATGCAGTGCTTCTCTATCAACAGGTCAAATAATATAGCTGCAACATAATTGACTTTTATGCAAAAATTATGTTGAAAAACGATCCCTATTATTTAAAGCCTCACTGGATGTGTTCTTACATGTTTATGTTTGTTTTGTTGATTTCCAAAAAGCTTTTGATGTAGTGTGGCATGAAGGTTTTGTTATATAAGTTTTTGTCGTACGGCATTGGTGGATATATGTTTAACATTTTGACATACATGATTCTTATGTTCGGATCAAATTCTCGACAGGATGATCATCAAAATCTAAATGATGAATGGAGTAAAGCGTGGCTGCGTTTTAATCTAAATTATTTGCCATATATATTTGACCAGAACTTTGACCCCGTTACTTGGTACAACGAAAACCTAAACTGTTTATTACATGCAGATGACTTCATTTTGGTATAAGAATCTGAAAAGGGATTGAAACAATGTTTAGAAAAATTGTCTGAGTATTGCATGAATTAGAAGTTATCTATTAATGTCCAAAAATCCAAGGTAATGACAATTAATAAAACAGGTAAATTGGTTCATGGCAAATATCAAATTGGTGGTAAAGATCTTGAAGTAGTGAAAAATTATGTTTATCTGGGGATTGAAATTCCAGCAAACGGAAATTTGAAAGGAGCAATAAAACATTTGTGTGACAAAACAATCAAAGTATCGGGAAGATTAAAGAAAATTTTATACAGTGATCAAGTGGATATACGACTTTATCTGCACCTTTCCGGAAAAAAAAAAAAAAACATTGTTCCTATTTTTCTTTATGGGTGTGAAGTCTGGGGCGCGTAGATTGTTCAACCAAACAAACTGTTACTACCAAACGATCTAATGGCTAATTCAAAATGATTTTGATAAACTGCATTTAAGCTTCTTAAAATAGGTTTAAGGTGTTAATAGAAAAGCTTGCAATACAGCAATAATAAGTGAAACCGGTCAATATCCGTATTCGCTAGCAATTCTCAGTCGAGTGTGCAAAAATTGGCATTGCATTGTTATTTCAGGTCCAGAAACTTAATTACACGATACCTATCGATGTAATATGTGCCTAATGACAATCGACAAATCTCCATGGTTATCTCCAGTGAAAGAAACTTTGCTCAAAGCTCTCTCATCCGCGTATAGATGATAAATTCTATTGATGAAATATTTGTTAATTTTGTTTACGTAAGTGAGGAAGAGATTTTTTATGTGAAGATGTTGAAACAATACGTATTTTCGGCACTTTTCTTTTGCTTGTTTTTAAATTAATGGTACAATCTAGTTAACTTTTTAAAAAAATTATGGCACAGGTGCCCTTCAATGTGTATTGACATTTTTGTGTATTGTATTGTATTGTATTGTGTTGTATGGTATCACTTTCACTTGTTCTTTGTATTGTGGTATTGTGTATTTTTCGGCAAAATGCCTCATATTTTTGTGAGGTACAGCGAAATAAAGTTCATTTGTGTGAGCGGATTATTTCACATGATTACCATAAGCGCAATGTCTGTACCAAAATGTTCTGTGTCCGTTAAGGTTATGGCATACATTGCCTCAGTGTTCTTAATAGGGTGAGCAGATGTTATGTGGCTGCAAGTAAGTCAACAAATCTGTTTGACTGTCTTTGATTGTGAATATCTTATCTACAAATGTTCACGAGACTTCTTAAATAAAAAATAAGCTCGTTCAAAGCTGAATGGACGGATGGTTGCAGCTTCTTGTACCAGAAGTTTTGTTCTAAACCTGTCTGAAAGTGTAATAAGACCCTTTGTATAAAATGTTTTAACATTTTGGAAACTAATTGTACAATCTTTGTGGTTACATGAAAGAAGCTACACATGTGGGTAAAACAAAGGATGTATATATTTATGAGTTTACATGTCAAAGAGAGACACAGCGGACACTTTGTAGGGAGCTACCAAAGTCACAGGCGCATCACACCGAGCCATCACGCATCATGTTAAATCGCTGACCGATAGCCGCAAGCAAATGTGTCCAATGTAATCCAAATTTGAAGGAAGATGTGTCGTTGTCACAAGTCCTGTTTTATTTTATCATCATTGTGATCTGTTACAAGCCCTCCATTTATGCTCAATGAGTGACGTAATAAATGACCGAACTCTTTCTCTATTTCGCCGTATATTCCTAGTTGACTCCCCCCTATGTAAACTTTCAATTTTTCTTTTGTCCAAATATCTAGAAAACGGCGTAACTTTTGAAGGAACTATGGTAAACCGCATCATTGAAATGGGACATTCGCCAATTACCGCGGCTTTCAATAGCCCCAGGAACCATAATAGACATATTTTATCCCCAGAATGGAGTAGTGGACACTCTGAATTCATTATTTTCTGATGCCTTCATAAAACCCTGGTCAGCGAAACATTTTTTGACAGCTCTTTTAACCAAAGAGTTCTGATTTTTATTGCCCGGAGCACAGACTTGTCAGGTTATCAACATTCATTCTGTTTGTGTTTAGTTTAAACATATTTATTTTCACTGGATTACCCAATAGTACATGAAATATGACTAATCTAGGGGTTCTCCAGACACGGAGACGCACAAAATGATATATACAAGACGCATAGGACAATACAATGTACAAACATGTGACTATGTACTCTGGTAGACATGCTGTAATACAATTAAACAACAAAAACAATATCTAACATTCCAATCCAATTAAGAAAACATGCATATATACACGAATATGCTTAGTAGCAAGCTAATTCGTCCTCAGCACAGGGAGCGACTGAAGGGGAGGTTATAGCTTGCTGGGCGCGGCTGAAGCACCCTGGCTGCAAACTCACACTGCCACTGTGGAGCCGCGAGTGCGCCCAGTAGCTCGGGTGTTCCTTCCCGCCTTGTCATTGTCGACCCACCTGTGGAGACACGATAGAGGACATGGTACATACGTTGAACATACAAATACACTGCAATGGTATATGCTGGTTTCGGGATACATATATATAATAAGATACTACACGGTTACAATATAAATCGGCGTGTTTCAACAACAAAATTTTGCATTGCTCTGAAAATTACTGTATTGCATTCTTCTGAAAGTTCTTTACTCCCGAACAGTAAAATACTACATAGTCTGTCACTTGCAACATGCATTATAAGGTTTGGATTAACACCAGGGGCTAACAAAGGAGTGATGGTAAGCAGGAGCTTCTTTCTCTCCTGGACATATTTAGGGCAGTAGAGACAAAAATGTTTGAAATCCTCAGTTGGGTGGGAGCAGGCACAGGTTGGCTGTTGAATGATATTTACTTTATGGAGATCGGAATTAAGTCTAGAGAATCCTAATCGTAACTGGGTATGACAGATGTTAGCAAATCGCTGACCATGGGAGTAGAAATCTGGAGCAATGTCGGCCGCTAGCAGAGTGGCTTTGAGTTTCGACTTAAAGATTTGAAGGGAAAGGGAGTTACGGATATCAGTGGGGAGATTATTCCATAGTTTGGTGGCATCAGGGAGAAAGGAATTTTCAAACCGCTGGGTTCGGCATTTGATGGGGCGAAGGTTGCTGATAGGCCTATGGCGGAGCGTATGACCAGCCATGGCGGGGTTGCGAGGTATAAGGTTGGATAGGTAGGAAGGAGTTAAGTTAAAATACATTTTGTAGAAAAGGATTAATTTGAAATATTTGCGTCTACTGGCTAGTGTGGGCCAACCAAGTTCGTCTAAGAGTTTGTTATGGGATGTGTGCCTTAATGCACCAGTGCATATTTTAGCTGCCTCGTACTGAATCGACTCAAGTAAATCACTCAGACCTTGCCCACAATTATCAAAGATAACACAACCATATTCAAGAATTGGCCGAACCATTGAGAAATATAATCTTTCCAGTGTTTTTCGGGATAACTTAAATTTGAATCTTCGAAGAAGTCCAATACGCTGGCTGGCTTTGTTTGTGATGCGTGTGACATGCGCACGCCAGGAAAGATTGTTGGCTAGAGTAATTCCAAGGTGAGTGTGGGTGTCTTCCTCTGGTATGACTGTACCACCTAGAAGGACAGGGGGATGATAAGGTTTATTGATTTTGGCCGAGAAAATAACTGAAATGGATTTTAAGGCATTAAAAACCATGCGCCATAATTTACCCCAGTGGTAAATAAATGAGAGATTTGTGTTCAAGTGGTGTGCCGAATCGGTAGGATTTTGAACTATCTCAAGTAGACTAGTGTCGTCGGCGAAGATGCGGACATCACAGGTCAAGTCATCTACAATATCATTTATATAGACAAGAAACAATAAGGGACCCAGAATTGATCCCTGAGGTACGCCGGCCTGAACAGGAAGCCAAGAGGAGGTACGCCCGTGGATAATAACACGTTGAAAGCGGTTTGACAGGTAACAGTTTATCCACATAAGAAGTCCTTCAGATAACCCCAGTTGTCGTAGTTTGAAGAGGAGGCCTACATGCCACACTTTGTCAAAGGCTTTCGAGATATCTAAGAATACCATTCTGGCCTCCTTGGAATTTTCAAGCCCATTGTAGATATTGTGGAGAATACTTATTAGTTGGTTGGTAGTTGAATCATTAGCTTTAAACCCAGAGTTCTTATCAGTTAGTAGGTTGTTGCCTATTAGATATTCATAAAGAAAATTAAAGACCAGTCGCTCGAAAACTTTCGATACGTTGCACAGCAGTGAAATTGGACGATAGTTACTCTTGATTTGTTTATTCGATTTTTTAAAACACAGGGCAGATATTAGAGCGTTTCCAAGAGTCGGGAAATTGAGAGACACTGAGAGACAGGTTGAAAATTTTTGTTAAGGGCTTGGAGATCGAGTCAGCAGTATTTTTTAGGAGAGTGTTGCCAATATTGTCGGGTCCTGAGGCAGAGGTTAATCTCAAGGAGAGCAAAACTTTCCTGACACTTTCTTCATTGAGCGTGAAATCACTCATGCGTGCCTCAGTACGATAGGTCAAGTTTGGCAGGGGAGGTGCATCATTATCGGCATGGGTAACGCATTGACTAGCGAAGTAAGTATTAAATACTTCACACTTTTCGGTGATGCTAGAGATAATTTTACTGTCTTCAACAATAGGAGGTATGTCTTCATGGATTTTGCATCCTAGTAAGGACTTAGATAAGTTTCACCATTGTTTGGGATTCATATCATCTTTATCTAATTGTGTACGTAATTTAGAAAAGTAGGAGTTTATTGACACTTTTATTGCATTGACAACCTTATTGCGTCGCTTTTTGTAAAACTGGTAAAACCTGTCAATGTTGGCACAGACTTCAAGAGTGAAAGGGCGAGGAGTTTGAGTTAATTTCTTAAAACGTTTCCATGCAGTCGGTCTATTGAGTTTGATGTATTAGGTAGGAGATACTCCGAGTGGTGGCGCAGGTATCGCGGGGGTTCGGATGTGCCATCTATCTGGTGCCTCCGACTCTCGGCGATGCCTGCCAAATCGCAAGGACTTTTAATCCTCCCTTCTCTGGAGTGTGTCTCCGCTGGTGAGGGCCTCTTTGGTATTGACCGGCTCCTGACCAGGGGAGACACAATATTTCACACGATTGTAAGGTCTGCTACATTGTGATAATTATTCATGCGTGTATAGATTTTTATTTGGTTGATTGTGATGTATATTGTGTAAACTTTGAAACTTAGTCTGTAAAGTATCAGTGCTGTCCAGCTGAAAATCTCTGTAGCAAAATTCTCTTAACTTGTAGCATTTTTTCTAGTTCTTTACATAAGAAACACTTATTTTTGAGAAAATCTGTAGCAATTTTGAAGAGCTTTGTAGCAAAATTTTGCTACAATGCTCCAGTTGGACAGCCCTGAGTATATTTTTCCTCGTCTAACGGGGGTCTTAATAAATCATTATTATTATTATTGTTGCTGTTGTTGTTGTTGTTGTTGTTGTTGTTGTTATTATTATTATTATTATTATTATTATTATTATTATTATTATTATTATTATTATTATTCACACAATTGATTCTCGATATAATAGTTAATACCGGGCACCTTCACGCAAGGCAACATGAAATGTGAAGGAGTGGCCACCTTTAGTAGGCCTACCAGCTTTCGTCACAGGGGCCGCATTTTCCGGTAACTGGAATAAATAACGTTATCTTCTTTCGCCATGCATGTTTACTGCTTGCCATGCAGTGGGCTTAATTTGCGTTCTTAACATGTCGTCATTTTTTTCTTTTTCTTTTCTTTTCTTTTTCTTTTTCTTTTCTCCTTAATTTTTTCCGTAGGTATTGGAGACTTTTATCTTTATGGCCTAAGGTTTGCAAGACAGGAGTACCCTATATGTATATTTTAGGTGCAGGTTAATTTTTTAAAAAATGAACGTTCAATAAAATGCTTTAATTGAATGTAACTTTTTTGTTACAGCTATACAAGTGGATCTTTGTTGATCGCTTTGTGTACCCAGGCGCGCACGTTCTAGATTGTTGAGGTATCTTGAACCTGCCCCGACGTCCAAAAATTCACCTAAGCGTAAAAATTTGGATAATACTCTATCAAACATAAACAAGGGATCAGAAATTCATGTCTGGGTATTCTAGTTTATTCTTATAGTTACGCAAAGAAAAGTTGTTATCACATTTCAAGCTTTTTTTTTAACCAAAAAAGAAGAGATCTGTTTGAACGTGTTTTGGTTGAGAAATACAAATAAAATAAAGAACTAAAACAAAACAAATAGACAAAAACAAAACAAAACAAACAAACAAACAAAACAACAACAACAACAACAACAACAACAACAACAACAACAACAACAACAACACCCCCCAAAAAAGAAAAAGAAAATTTCTTCAATGTACCCGCACTTTGTATTTTATGGTTATGCAGTGACAGAAAGGGAATGGAAAGCACAGAACTTTTTGGAGATTGACGATATGGAATTGTTGCAGGATATTTTGACTTTTTGAAATAAATAAGGCAAACATACATTACAAACACAGACAAAACTTTTTTTCCAGAAGAGTGGTCCCGAGGGCTTGTAAAGCCTCTTCACAAAGAGGGACCAAAAGAGGTTCTCGGTAATTACCGTGGTATCACAGTAACTTCATGCGTCTATAAATTATTTATATCTGTATTTGAAGACTAAATTATGAATTTTCTCGAAAGCCATGAGGTACTTGAGGCATGAGGACCACTACTTTAGCTTAAAAGGGTTATGTGCCTTTTGGAAACATCGTAAGTTAAAAACATGGTTAGCTTTCCTTGATATATCCAAAGCCTTTGATACTGTTAACTGAGACATGCTTTTCATGAAACTCTGGGAAAAGGGTATTCAATGGAAAGCATGGCGCTTGATTAAAGGTCTCTACAGCCAAGTTAGTAATAAAGTCATTTTCGGTCCTTTTCAATATTCCTGGTTTGAAGGTACACGTGGAGTCAACCAAGGTTGTATTTTATCGCCTACTCTGCCGGTTTTCCATTGTTATGCAGGATTTGATCAATATGTTAAACGAGAAGAAGCTGGGTATCCTTTTTTATAGAACCGTAATTCCTGGGCTACTCTATGCAGATGATGTGGTGCTAATGGGTGATAGTGAAGAGAATATAATGAAAATGTTGAATGTTTCACACACCTTTCACACATCTAAATGGGGTATGTCTTTTAATTATAAAAAAATCAAAAGTGATGGTTGTTGGTAAACGCCATAACCCCAGCAGAAAATTGATGTTAGGAAATTCTGCCATAGATGAATGTACGTCATATAAATACCTTGGAATACTTTTTACCCAGTCTCTAAGCGACCTTGCACATGTGAAAACACCATTAAAACCAAAGGCGTCACGACTTCGAGGCTACCTCTGTAGTACTCTATCTGCTCATGATAATATTAACAGGGTCTCATTTGGTAATAATATTTGGAAAGGTATAATTTTACCTTCTGCTTCGCATGGGTATGCAGTGTGGCTGAACAGCACAAACGAAAGTAAAGCATATATTAAGTCCGTATAATATTCTATGGCCAAGGCAATAATGGAAGTAAGATCTACTCCTGTTGTTTCAGCAGTTATAGGAGAATTTGGATGGCTACCGCTCAAACTGATGTTGGACCGCATTCGCATCAAAAACTACCACAGGCTCAACTATGATTTGCCTGACAGCAGATTGTGTGAACAAATTTTTAATGAACTTCTGGGAGCCTATACAGGCGGAGCTAAGCTACCCTGGCCTTACTTTCGCGAAATTCACCAAATTTTGATTACTGTTCGAATGGATCGTGCATGAACAAGCAAAAACGAATCATGGCTCCAGCTAAGTTTGGAAAGTTATAAGATAAAATTTTTCCAAGATATTGACGATAAAAGTTCACTCTACTGATTTCGACTAATGATACGTTCTACGATATTGGGAATTTCAATGGAATTAGATTAAAATTCCTGGCCTGGGTCGGTTGCTTGGGGCAAAACGAAGATCTTGCCAGATGGGGGCTTGCAGATGAAATTTGCAGTGTGTGTGAACTCGAGAAGGAAGATCTTCCCCATTTTATGCTTAAATGTAGTAAAACAAATCATGTAAGAACGAAGTGTGTCTTTATGCTGGAAAACAGATTGAGGGAGCGCAATTTGGAGTACGTATGGCACAAGTACATGAGTTCATCTCTGATAGGTAAACTGTGTCTTATACTCGGTGACCAAGCCTTTTTATATGGGAACAATGTTGGGTCTTTGTTTGACTCTATTTGTAAACTATTTCTAGCTGCAGCATGGTGTTACAGGCGAGAGTCACTGGACGACTTGTCTGAGCCGACCTAAGTACATTTCTTTTTACTACAATCTACAGGTGATATATATGGATGTGTGTCGTCTGTGCTTTTAATTTGAGATTTTAGATCAAGACCTTGTATATATTTACGTGTATTCTACTAAAACGTGTCTTACACACCGTGGGTTCTGCCCTGCCAATGGTGACCCCGCTGTAAAGGGGTATATTCAGCAATAAATTATTATTATTATTATTATTATTATTATTATTATTATTATTATTATTATTATTATTATTATTATTATTATTATTATTATTATTATTATTATTATTATTATTATTATTATTATTATTATTATTATTATTATTATTATTATTATTATTATAAGAAACTATGAAAAGTAATTCTGGTTCCGACAAGAAACTACGTACGAGTACATATACTTAATTCAAAATAACTTTTGAGTTAGAGACATATCTATTAGTTATTAATATTATACGTTGAGCAAAAACATTACACAATTTAGAATAAGTTCACATGATTTGAAAATTCAAATTAGTAGACACCAAAGGCCACATAAAATTCCTTTAGCAGAAATAAAGTGCGAAAAATGTAATATTTTAGAAGACGAAAATCACTGAATGAAAGCTTGTAAAACATATGAAACTGAAAGAAAATACCTATACGATACGCTGACCGATATTATTTTTGACAATCTAAATGATTCCGAATTTTTTTTATCCTTTATCAAGCTAGACAACATTGACAAATTTGCAATGCCATGGAAATTTTTCACAGATATACAGAAGAAGAGGGGATCTTTCTAATACAGAGTAGCATTGTAAATAACAAACGATTTTTCCCTACACGTATTATCATTCATGTATCACATGTTATAGTGCTGTTGTAACTCTAAATGTATTTGTTCTTTCTTGTATCGTGTTATTTAAATACTTGTCTCCTGTATTTATGTATATGTTATTTTTCTTTCTCAAACTATGATTTATGTATGTACATGATACAGCTAATAAAAGTTCAGTTCACACACGCACACACACACACACACACACACACACACACACACACACACACACACACACGACTCGCCATTTCTATCGCCGGTAATATGTATTACTTTCAGTGGTCTTACCTGCTTAGTCTGTTCTAAGTATATTTTCACCAATTGTCTTTGCAATCAGACAGATATAATGTAAAGGCTGAATTTTGGACGCAGTATTTGGCCACAATTGATCCAATCGTAGACTCCCAGAGTGTTAGCAAGTGGATACTGGCGTTGCCAATGAGAAGAATAGTATCCCAATGTTGAAGGTGCATTTGTGGGGCTCCAGACGGGTACCCCCCCCCCCCTTCAGCGGGTCACTCTTTTTAAGGTGTCCTTAGGGAAACTGCAAACAACTTAAAACTTATGAATGGTCTGACAGACGGCTACCAGATGCTGAGCCATAACGATGACTAAGTATTTGTAGGATAGTTATGCACAATGTAGTCTTTTATTTGACACATGTATATTAGAATGGACAAACTTTAACAGTGGGTTTTTTTATTTAAATTTGATCCCTTTTTTTGTCATTTGAAGTAAAAGCTGTGTTCATTCAGTTGATTAAATTATGTGTTCCAATGCTGAATAGTTGTTCTGTTTATTGATTCAAGTAGAAAAAATAAACTACAGTGGTATCTGTCTTGAGAGCCCGGCCCTTCAGCAGGTCAAAATATGGTCCCTCAAAACAGGTAATCTTTCATCGGAGGTACATAACATGGAAAATGTGGTTTTATTAAAGGGATTTGCAGTTTCTCATCAGAGGATTCTCTCAAGACAGGTACCACTGTATATAGTTCTGAAAACTTGAAAATCACCTATAGTGTATAGAATAATATAATCATTTTGTCTTTCAAATTGTTTAGAAATAACTTTAATGATTGTTTAGAAAAGAGGCAAATATTGACAGTGGTACTACATGTTCCATGACTGTTATAAACTGATTCACAATTTGATGCCCCCCCCCCTTGCCGCCAAGATGGGAGCCAATTTTACCCCCCCCCCCCCCATGTCAGTCATTTTGTGACACCCCCCCCACACACACACATTAGGAGCATGTGTAATTTTGTGCGCCCCCCCCCATAATTGGGTAGAGATTTTTTTTAGCCCCCCCCCCCCCCACACACACACACGAAATAATGACCGTCCCCTAAATAAACATAGTTGTGTGCATATTGGTCTTCTGATTTACCCAAATGATCTATTAAATCACAAGAAAATGGATTTTGGAAAAGATCTAGGACACGGAATTGAAAATGTAGGCCTATGCTAGTTGCCAGATTGAGCCCAAATGTGGGCGTGCGTAAAATGGTAAAATCTTGGAATTTAGATCGCATGACCTGTAGGACTCACATATCCATGAAAAAAATGGCAACATCACTTTTCGTATACCTTTCATACTAGTCAATGTAAAAATACATGTTGCCGAAAAATTAACATTCAAGTCCCACGGGAACTACATAGGCCCCTGCACTAATATGCAAACTTAGTTTTCCAGTAAAATTTGCATATATTAATGTTGTTTATTTAAAGAAAACTATGAAGCTTCTGGAAATTTTGATTCATTGAGCCAGTATTTCAATCATCCAGCATTATAACAATCAATGAAAACAAAATTCACAGTGTACAGAGTTTAATTTTTCACAACACAATACATATTGTCATGTTTAAGATTCACATGTACACATTATATACCAGTCATTGGCCTAGGTATAATAGCCACAGATAATTAAGCAAATCAGCGGTATTAATTGAAAAAATCATCTTCAAATTTACACAATTTGCAGACTTTAGTCCATAGAATACTTGACAGAAATGATTTGATTTAATTAAATACTTTCAGGATTTACAGCAAAAATTTACATGTTGGTACAACTTGCACTGTTATGCTGTATTTTTGCGCCGATGACAGATACCTGAATTTTAGCGAAAATACAGACGTGAAAGGGAGCGTGGGTCGTGGCAATTTAATATCTGTAGCTCAAAAGTTCACTAAACATGACCAGGGATATTTCAGTATATGTTTGAGCTAAGGTAGTACTATCAATTAAACAAAGTGTAGGCCTACATACCAGATAGGCCTACTAGATAGCCCTAGGCTATGGCTATGGACGACAGTTTGGCCTTTGTTTGCAGCAAATGTCTATGTCTATGTATATGTTTATTTTAACTTAATTGTTGAGTTTTTATTTTATGTGCACCATATGTCAACAGATCTTTATCTGAAAATGGACTGCAAAGCTTGTCAAACTTGTCTTCTCCCGAAATGCTAACAACATGAAAATGTATCACAATATTCGAAGTCGAAACGTCTGACCTGGTCTGGTACCTAGTGACATCTGGTGGCTGAACAGGTGCTGGGCAACGAATTCTCAGTAAGTGGAGGGGAAGCCAAGACCTGGAAAAGTCAGTACATGTAGTTCTCTTTCAAGTGTTGACGTGAGCATGAAACTTCGCATGTATGAAAAACAAAACATGCAACTAAAGGTGCAAATACACATTAATATCCCCATACCTCACAGTCTGTATGGTGGCTGGCAACAGAGAGGGGCCAATCGTGTGTAGCGTTTGTAGGCTGTAATTTAGTAAACGTAGAGTGTCCTGCTCTGCCGATGTAAAGCCACACTGTTTAGAAATGTACCCGGCGCATAAATTGTCATCTTACTTTTGACCATTGAAATAGCCATTTTTTCCACATTTTCGCAACAATGGAAGAAGTTCAAAATACATGCCACAGCTACACAGTACTTCACACCCTGTAGTGAGCTGGGACAAGATTGTTTATCAAATTCCCACTGTGTCTTCACCGTCTATACAGCAAAGAACCACTGTACTCCTGCACTAGATTTTTAAAGAGACATAGAGATATATGCTGGCCAAACAGCGAGCTGCGAGATGGTTCCCGAGTTCCAAGGCATCTTGAAGCCTGGGAACCAGTCTCGCCAGTGCCTGCATGGCTGAGTGGCTTTTGTGGCAAGTCAACGAGGAAGCCAGAAATGTGTGGTTCCGGTAACCTGACTGCACCCTTCTCAAAAGGCCCAACCCGAAATAAATTTTATGAAACATAAAAAAAAAAAAAAATAGTTTCAATCCGCCCTTCCATAAAAAAATTGATCAACCCTGGCTGAAAGATTTTATCCGGAGAGTGGCTTTTGTGTGCCGTTATTTTGCAGTAAAGTCTACCTCAACCACAGCATTTTATTTCAACTTGTCTGGAGCCTGGTGGGTTAACTTGGGCCGGGGAAACAGCATGCATACCCATGGTTGTTAAGTCAAACAGAATATCCCTGGTTGAAAGATTTTACCAAGAAAGTGGCAGTCACGTACCATTATTTAGTACTGAAGTCAACTCAAATACAGCATTTTATTACAGCTTGTCTGGAGGGTTAACTTGGAACGGGGAAACAGCATAGCTGCATAGCAATGATTGTTCCATGAAACAGCATATCCTTGGTTGTTCGGTGTCTTTATCGCAATATTTGCTAAGTTCCAGGTGTCTGTTCTCCTAGTTACCAGGGCAAACGGTTGTTAAAGTACTATTATACATGACTTACCATATTAAATTAAATCTGCCAGCTCAAACGTGTCTGAAGCAGTTATCATCGTAACTTGCAAATCCAAATATGACAGGATACCTTGAGCTGCAATGCATTGCAGGACAGTCACACAAAAATATATTTTATTTGGATGTCAAAGTGAACCGCGGCCACATCATATATCATATCATTATTGATGCTCTGAAATATTTGCTTTTGGTTTCATATATCATAAAACCCCAAAGATCACCCCAGTAATATCCTCATTTACAAACCATTGTGTGCAGAATCCACTATGTTCTAAATGGCAGCCAAGTCCATGGGTTAGTCCTGATTGGATATTTGAAGAGGTAGTATCCAAAATATATGTGTGATTGGTGTTCAGTGAAGGTCAATTTGTCGAAGGAATGTAATTTAAATATGTAATGGGACTTTTCCACTGTGAGCATTACCCAAATATGTAAATACAACGACTTGAAATTACCAGTTGGTGGTGGTGGAGGGCCCCAGAATAGGAATATTGTATCAGACACTGAAGTCACCCCCAGGCTATGAATTAAGTAGCAGCACTGTGCGGACGTGCAAGCACTCAGCTGCATCAAAGCATGAGCTCAGTGGAGAAGGTTGCCCTGATAGTGGATACAGGTCCGAAGGTACCGGCGGGCTTTTATATAATTGGTAACAACAGGAATGTAGGTACATGTAGTTACTGATAAGTACCCAAAATGAAAAATTTGTTAAAAATCAGGATTCCATAGTGCGGCCACCTAGCGAACAAACTTGTTTGGCCCTTCCACAAAATCATCCTGCAGCCTTCCAGAAAAATCTGAATGACAGTTTTGGAGAAGTCGAAAAAAAGCAAAAACATACAAAAATTCATAAAAAATTGGCAGCACCACCTAGTGAACAAATGAACAACTAGGGGTCCCTAGCAGTGTTCCTGTGTGACTTCAAAGCTATTGAGTAAGCGGCTTTGAAGATTTTTTAAGATTTCGCCAAAAAAGAGCAAAATATTCATACAAAAATCATTGGAGCATGATCATTTGAACAAACTTGGTGAAGCCCCACCGGACGAACAAAAGGCAGGCTTTGAGAAGTGCAGCTGTCATCAACTGCTTCACCTAATAAATAAATATATTCTCAACTGCAGGGAGATTTGTTTAACATTATCACAGAATGATATTGGGATATCTTCAGACATTTTGTTTTTGTTTTTGTGGAGTGAATTCTCTAACTTTTGTTAAATACCACTTTGGAAACCAGAACACAAGTGGCATGTGTTTTCCAATGCCATATTAATCATATACTATATGTTTTTTTTTCAGGTCTTTTGAACACTACATCTTAATTCAGCCATTAATTTAATATTTCTTCCTTTATCTGCTAGAAAATTGACATTAACTTCAAAGTCATTGGCATTTGATACCGGTACTTCAAATTATACATAATAGATCTCAAAGGTCAATATCCTATAATACTAAAAATACACTTGGCTGGCCCTGGAGGGATGTGCTGTTCAGAATAGCACATACCTGCGTGTCCCAAGCAGAAGGTCTTGGCCAATAAAGCAACCAGACAGGTTGTGTGTGTGAGAGAGCCGGAGAGAGAGAGGGTCACATATTTTGGTGGCTAATTCATACGACATCCTGTCTTCTAATGGAAAAAAATTGTGCTCATGTATCCATGATACCACGAGTGACCAGACACGAGCAGGTCCCTGATGTGAGTCAAACTCTGACTCAGAGGCAGAGACACATGCACGTAAGACACTATTCAGTTGACAAGAATGTCAAAATTATGTACAGAACAGAAACCAGTCCTGTACAGAACAGAAACCAGTCCACTTCAATTGTAATTTGTATCATGGCCCATGACAAAACGATTCAATTTGAATGTTTTACAATAAATATGAAAGTGAAACAGTAGACTACATTCCCACAACTTTCCTTCTTTACTCAGATGCTCATGATTCCCCAATTTTTCCGCTTCATCAAATATTCATTATTAATCATTATTACTTGCCAAATTAGCATAATAATGATAACTATTTAAGTTTATATCCATTTCTTTCACACAAGCTAACAGCATCGAGATTGTCACCATATTTAAAGTCCACAAAGAAGAATCCACCATCAAAAATTATTTATTTTATAATAATAATATCACTGCGGCCCTTCACTTATGTACCGTGGTCCTGTAAATAACAGATGGCCTGTTAAAAAAAGCAAAAAACAAAAACAAAAACAAACAAAAAAACAAAAAAAACAAAAAAAAACAAAATAAACAAAACAAAACAAAAACAAAAAACAAAACAAAAGCAAAAAACAAAAACAAAAACCAAAAACAAAACATGATTCCCAGGAACAGAGCGAAGGCGTAAGGGCCGCACATACTCTCTCACTCTCAGTCTCACAGCAGTGGGAGCCCCCTGTTCCCGGTTCTTTCCCCAACAATGGAACGCCCCATGACAGGAAGCCCTGCCCTTTGTCCCTAACCCCGCCTCCAAGGCTCAGGCATTCCATGGCCTGAACCTGCAGCCATCTGCAGCTACATGTACAGTCATTGCAGCCCTGAAAAGTCAATACCCCCTTTTTACCCATTATAGTTAACCCTGTTTTCTTCCCTTTCTAGCATTTCCCTCTTGACAAGTTTTATTTGCAGTCCATATTCAGTACAAATGACTGTTGTTCCATGGAGGCTCATAACAATTAATATTAAAACAAAGAGAATATAAAAGGTAAGTTATATATACAGAGAGATATAAATTAGGATAATAAGATGTGACCCACAATGATGGATGGTATGGGGTGATTAATATGGAAATGGATGCACAGGGAGTATGATAATAATAAGTTGCAGGTCAAATATAATTAAAACCGTTCTACATTTTTGAATATGTGACCCACAATGTTCTTTTTAAAACTGTAACAAGAGCGCACATCACGGACACCGATATGCTGGGGTATGGAATTCCAGGTCTTATTACCTATAACTGTGAGGGTTTTAGATGAAAATGATTTTGGATGGAGAGTTTTATAAAGCTGGCCCTTGGACAACAACTGTAAAAGTGTGAGGGCCTTTTATCCCAGCAACCTACCAGGTAGTCTTGTACAGTTTTAATACCCTCCCTACACCCTGGAAAGTCTCCCTTCAAGCCCAGAAACCAAGCAACATGGACAAGGTACCCCTCTTCTAGTGCCGGTCCTTATTTCCTTTAACTTAAAAGTTTAATCCCTCACACTTTTACAGTTGTTGTCCAGGCTATTCTGCCAACTTCTGACCTTATAATATATACCCATAAACGGTGTGTGTGTGTGTGTGTGTGGCGGGGGTGAGAGTAGGGGTGGGAAGGTGGCGGTTGGAGTCTCCCCAACTTAGTTGCCCAATAGCAAGATTTATTTTATTAAGTGATTGACCCAGGACTTCAGTTCAGAAGGGTACCATACCCCCGGAAGATAGGTGGGAATGTATTCTATAGTTGATCCTATATGAATTGTTTGTAGATGATTTGCATTTTCACAAAATTTTTAGCATGCAAAAGAATTCTGAAAAGTGAAACGCCGGACATGGCTTGGTCATCACATTCACAATCACAGCCTGACACAGGACAACTTGAGTTGTCAGTTGAGTAAACTTAACTTCCTCCATTCTTAATTTCTATTCTTTAGAAAATAGAAGTTTCAACCTGGCATGAAACTATTTTCGTTGTGCGGACGATATTCTCTTTTGTCGTGTTAAATTCATCCTAAGCAAGTATTGTACTTCCTGCAAAGTTGACGATAGAATTTAGAATCTGAGACTATGAGAAAACTTCGGAAAGCAAACAAACAAGGAATCCGCTATTAGTATTACAGAGCAGACGCACGATGTTGCAAAATACTTCTGATTATCGCTCATTGCTCCCGGAATGCGCAGTAGGTTCACACGCAATGACGTTCCCTTGTGAATTGTGGGAAACCAATCAATGAAAGTGACGTCAATATGTTATTAGCATACAGCTCTGAGTGAAAAATATTGGAAGAAGCAGACTTGCATTGGAAAATGCAGGTAAGGATTTTGTTCGTATTTACAGAATACTGTTGAAGCAGATTTGAAAATTATTTGATGAAAATCCATACAGTAAGGTATAGAGAGGCCATATGGCCAGACATATACAGATATAGAAGGCAGGTTGGCTGAGCACAAAATTGAGGTGGTTGTGTGGTTCCGTTCGCCCATCCCCCAGTCCCAGGTCGCCGGGATGTGAATTTCAGATCAGCCAGTGGCCTGTCATGTCGCTTCGACACATCGAAATAAATTGACATAACTGCTGTAAAATAAATATGGGTCCAAACTTGACAGTTATTTGAAATTTGTTCTTATTCGACTGTTATGATGGCGAAGAAGAAAGATCTTGTCATTCAGACAATCTCGTCATGACAAGACATGTTCAGTTGGAGCAGCGAGGACGAGGTAATATTACTGTGTGTAGTGTGGCTCTCCGAGGTGCCAGGAATGATGTGTATTGTAAAAATGCATTCATGATGGCAATAAAATCATAACATGACTGAGTTTGCTAAGCTGTGGGTGAAACTCACCGGAGTTACAACTTATATTTCAGGGCAGGCAAACGAGACCTACTCAGAGTGATTGGAGACTTGACATGCAGGCCCTGCAAATAAAAGCGTTGGTAATTAACAGTTCCTGAAAGCTTTGCGTGAATGGCGAGGAATGCAGTCACTGCCAGTCAGTGACCTGCTTCTTGCTAATCTTAGACAATTGAACAAAACACCTGATTGCTGAATTTTTCTCCAAAGGTTGCCGGTGAAAGGTGTGTGATGATGTAGAGTCAAATTATTAGGCCTTAATAACTAAGCCCTTTAAGGTCCTTAACAAAGATCTGTTGTTGGAGGAACCATCTGACAGATGGTTTCTTCGAGAATTTGCAGCAGTTTGATTTTGTGCATGAGATAAGGTCTCCTTAATAAATTTGAAATGTTTACTTTGATAGATAATATGAATGGCTAAAGTTATATAAACAAATTTAATGTTACTGTTAGAGAATTTAAGTAATACGATGAAATTTGAATCACACCTTACAATTATTAAGCATATATGACAAGACTAGTGCCTTGATTACTGGAGGAAATTATTATTATTTACAATTATTAAGGCAAATTTCAAATAGCATACTAAGCATCGTGATATATGTTGTGTATATTCTGATACACCATTGAAATGCTGTGAGCCATCTTTCACTCAAAACCACTGCAATTGCAAAATGCCTGCAGTGCAATGTTCTCAGTATCAATACCTTTACTGCAACATCTTGGCGTGAGAAAATATTTCAGTGAGGCCTGTGTCAAGGTATTATGATTTTTTTTAAAATAAATTTTTGTTTGTTAAAATTATTTTCAACTTCTTCTCAAAGACTACTACTCAGATACTCCGATTGTGCTGAAACTTGGTGGAAATGTAGCTTATGCCATGGAAGGGGTAAACAATTTCTGATTTTTATGGAATTTTTCAATTTAGGCGTACCTCAGATGCTCTATACCAAGTTTCGTCAAATGGTTATGCTCCAGTGATTTTGGAATTTTTTAATTATTTTTGGAGGGAGCAAAAATCTCTGAAGAAACCACAAAGCCAATTGCTTCGAAATTTCATAGGGACACTTCTGTGGATCACCCTCACCCCCACCACCACCAAAATGTCTTCACCAGGTGGCACTGTTTTTTTTTTTTTTTTTAAAGGCTATCAGCCTTTGCTCATCTTATAATTAGCCCAATTTAAGCAGCAGCTGGAGCTCAACTGGACTCATCTCCAGCTAGGCCTAAGCTGGGGTTTGGCATATCAAAGTCAGCTGAGGAAGGCTGTTCACACAGTCATCTTGTTTAATCATGTTACTGAATCCGTGACTGCAGGGTTGCAGTGAGGAAGTCTTGCAGATAAGATAAATAGTTGAAGTATGTACACATGTAAATGATGTTATGTAGAATGTATTGTAATGATTTGTTATGTGTTTGCCCTTGATACTTTCAGGAAATGGAGCCCTTATGTGCTGGATGATCTTCCTAACTGGATTAGGTACATTTACAGTATGAAATACACTATGACTTGACCACAAAAGCTCCATCCAAAACGACGTGGAGGTGATTGACATGGGTGTCCATATTGACTAACAGGGCATAATTTGTTGTCACAGTGTTGGGCAGTTCCTCAGTAAAATCTACATGTACTGACCATGGCAGAGTCACAGAAGAAGTATTTCTGTCCAAGATTGCTAGACTATATTGTTATTGTTGGATCCAGACATCCAAACAAAAATAACTCAGTTGCTCAAACTCCAGAGCTTCTGCGACGATATCCATTGGATGATCATGCAGATTTTCAGCTTCCTCCCGATGTTGTTTTCTTCTGCCAGCCAGAGGGATGCCTGAGTGTGGGTCCAAAACGCATGAGTCTGCGCGAATCAACATCATTTGTGTTCACTTTAACTGAGAAAGACACAGGTATCACTCGTTATGGTATCTGTGTGAACTTTTATAGACCATTTGAAAAGAAAAGTCACAGTGATAGGACTAAACCTGAGCGGAATGCATCTCAGTCATCAGGTAGCAGTGATCAGGGATCACTGGCTGTACCTGGTAATGATGAACATTCAGACAAACCAAAATCACCACGGACTCGAAGGAAACAAAAAACTGCTGGTCGTCTTCGGAATCATACATTAACATCACTATGTATTGTCAGTCATCATCCATTCTTCTCAACATTCCGAGAATGTTTATTTGTACTCAGGAAATTAATAGATGCATGCAACGAGAGGTCATGTAGCAGACGGATTGGAGGTTCAAAGTGCTCAACAAGGTCAGTGCTTACAAAACTTGCATTCTTTTGAACTTTGAGGTGTATGAGGGATGTTGGTGTGGAATGTTGTGGTGAATGGTTTGTTCTAAACTGGCAAAAATGTTTATCATCGGACCAATATACACATGTGTATTTTGTTCAAAATTTAAGTGAATTAATTATGTGGACAATGCTGCCAATTGTATGCATTTAATTTAATCATACCAGATTTTGGCCATGCTATATGTATCCTTACTATAGACCATCTTGGGCATAATAGACATATTGACATTTCATTTACAGGATTGTCTTGTGTGTGCATGTGTAGAAAACATTTTGTGATGTGACATATTTTCAAATTCTTTTTGTTTTTTTTTGTCTTAGCTGTCTTTCCCAAGATAAGCCACACTTTTAAACACATTGGTGTTCCAAAGTATTTACACTGCCACTAAGCCATATTTATAGGAAGGCTACTCTTCCTGTTCCCCTAGATAGGGGGACAGGAACCGGGACCCCCCCCCCCCCACTGTTCTCCGCTAGGCCCAGATATATGCACTAGGTGACCCATTGTGGCCAGTTGAATTTATTTTCCGTATTTGGAAAATGATTCTCAAAAAAAAAAAGGAAAGTCTGACGGCAATCTGATGTAAACAATAGAATTACCCATGCCAGCAATGCCGTAGCTACACTGTAGAATATATACTGGACGCCCAAGTGTTTGTTGATAGTTGCTCACAATACCGTGGTTTTCGAAACTGGTCAAGTCTATAAGGGAATTGTAACCTCCCATCACGATACTTGCCTTGTCCTTTTAGTCCATATTCTGCTTTATCACAAGGTGTGTGGTTTGGGTTTTACATTACACAATGTTTTCCAGTCCTCAGAAAGAAAAAAGATTAAATGAAAAAATTACACCATTGCAACTAAAAGATATATCTCTACAACCCTGAAGAACTTTTTGAGACATGTAAGACTGATACTGCATATAGTGATGACCATTTACATGATTTAGAAGGGTGAGTTTGATCCTGCACATACATGTAACCTTGATGTGACCTACATGTACTTCTAAGTCCTGAGGTGACAGGCCCGTCTTATTTTTCAGTTGATAAGTCATGAATTTTTGTGGCTACAATGTTATATGCCTTAGGTGGGTAGGACATGATGAGGGTTCTTTATGTAGGCCAAATTTAGACAGCCTATGGATGACCTTGACCTAATTATGAGCCCCTCCTACCAGTCTGTGAATGCAGTGTTCATACCTGTTAAAAGTCTCCCAAATTGGATGGGACCTGGATGGATTGACAAGGTAGCCATACAGACATGGATATATAAATGCTGCCAGTACAATTTAATATTGATACACAGTACGCTTACTCAACTTTATATATACAGTAAAACCTCTCTAACCGAACACCTCCATATACTGAACACCTCTCTATACTAAACACCATTTCTCGGTCCCAAATATATACTTTCAATGCTATCAAACCTCCCTATACCGAACACCTCACTATACTGAACACTTTTTTCCAGTCCCAAAGGTGTTCGGTACAGGGAGGCTTCACTGTATAATATATATATATATATATATTTATGTAGCGTAACAACGTAATTGTTACACCTCACTATCTAAGTGATGGTCATAACGAGATCCTTCAGTGCCTGATGAGAATCATTGGATTCGAAACACGTCGCACACATTTCGCCTCATTCTTTGGCTACTTGCCTTGTCATTATATATATATATATATATATATATATATATATATATATATATATATATATATACATTTGGGAGAGGAATGTCATAAATTTTTAGAATGCCAATTTTTGTTTGTCAGATGGGCTTTGAAACAATATATTTAATCAATAAATGACACAATTTCGTATATCATGCAGCAGGTAAGTGGTAGGAACTGTTTAAAACCCTTGCACTACCATGCACTTGCAGAACAAACTCGCCATGCCCACATCTTGCACTCTAAAATGTTGGTTGTGGCAACTTTTCAAACTACATTTTGTGCTAGACATAGTTAAAGTACATGTTCACTAAAATACCATGTAAATCTCATTTGGCTTGGTTAACCCGGGGGTGGGTGGCTGTACTAACAACTTTTCTTGGGGAACTTGAGGTGCTTGCACCCAGGGTGTGAAGAAGAAAGCTGGTGAATAATGGCCCATATCATTCTTCATGAAAAATATACTGAGGATATTTATTTGACACTGGACCTTTTCTGATAGTGATTATGAAAAAAGTGCCATGCCAATTCATTGGGCTTTAAGGCTTAAACATACCTCTTCCAGGTCTCCGGTTTGGCACAGAGACAAATGTGGTCTTGACTGTGCAGTATCTGTTCTGTCTTGTTCATGCATTAAAGATATCCAGAAAGTGACTTGTATTTTTGAGGCATATAAAAAAACAAAATAGTTAGGACCCACCCACCTGTATGTCTGCCTTGTCATGTGGCATGTTTGTGTGTATACATTCTTTTTTAATTGGCAAGTTGTCTGACAAGAGAGATTAACACAGGGCTGAGCTCCATAAACATGGTTCACTTGTACTGCATTATAATTGAACCTTGTACACAAATATATATCTAAGCTGAAGATTTTTTTTTTTTAAATCACGTTAATACCACAATTTTAGAATTCGCCTACAATGCTGGGTGGCAATGGCATTTAGGGCTATAGTTTTTCAATGAGCAGGTTAAATTTTTGCACATACAGTTTTGAAAAATTGGAATATTTGTAATAGTTTTACAATTCTTGTTTTACACATTTTAATACCTTTACTCTGTAATATCTTTTTTGATACCCAAAATTTGCAAAGAATAAAATGCACCACTGAAATTAAATGTTCTAGAAAACTGTTTTCACCTAGAAATCCTAGGATTAACCCTTTCCCATGTCATTTGACTTTAAATATATTTTCTAATATATACCATATTTCTGTACTGTGCATACAATCAAATGTTAAAAATTAAACAATTTTAGAAGTAAGCGTACTCTTTGCTAAAACATTTTTTTTTTTTTTTTTTTTTTTGTACATTGTAATTATAGGAGAAGGCTTGTTTTGTCCAGAAATGTTTCCAATGGTTCTTTTTAAAAATTTAACGGACGAACAGAGTTCTAGTGATTGAGTTAAAGAATTCCATGTTTTTGTGCTTGTTGTGGAAATTTGTTTGAGCCAGCCTTTGTTGTAATCAAGCTTATGCACATCCTTTAGGATGCATGTAATCCATGGTTATGGATACATGTATGTGTGTGTGGCGTGAGGCAATTTTGAAGAGAGGGAGGGACTATGTTGTTAAAATATTTGTAAGTCATACTACGTTACTACATTTAAGTGTAAATTTTGGCTGAATGGATGTCCAATGTAGTTGATTCATGACTTCAACAGAGGTGGTTCACAATGGGGCACTTAAGGCTTAGTTGCCCTGCTTGATAATGCAGATATTGCAGGCAGTTCAGTTGTGTGGCATGTGTTTTACTAGAGAAAGGACATCATGCAGTCAAGGTGTGAAACAATGTGATTAGGGAAGACACAGGCTCTCATGGAAACTTTGTGAAAGGCAATTCTCAGCAGAAGGGTGTGCCCCTCAAGTTAGGGGTTATAAATATCATCAAAGTACAGATCCCAGCAGAGGGGCATGCCCCCTTTATAAAGGGATTTATTATATTAAAGAGCAGATACGGGAATGTGTTCCGACTCCTTCTGAGCTGAAGAAAACTGAATCACTCAGGTTCAACAGAGAACACTGTTGGATCCAGCACATGTGCAGCATGAGGCCTTTTGGTGAGACTGCCAGAGGGAAGTAGTGTAAATTGTCGCAAATTGCTTAAGTTTCGCTGCATTTTGATTTTTGTTTATTTTTTGTTGATGGTGCCAGCACAAAACTGTGAAAATAAAAACACGGTGAAATAGTATTTAACATTGTTCTAAGAGAAATTCTGTCCAAAAAAGTGACATTGAAACTATACAGTGAAATGTCCAAAATGCAAAAACCGTGAAAATTTAAACACATTAAATAAAGCCATTTACATTATGCAGAACTGCTAGATCTTTCACTAATTAAATTCTTCACGTTCTGCACCCACTTTCCCTTGACATGATGTGACAAATTATGTAACAGAATTATTAGTCTGAACATGGATTGGTCACATCTATGTGAAGATTTTTATTTCTCCTGACCAGAGACCAGGTCATTTTGCATGTAACTCCTGATTGTATGACAACGGAAATATACATGTACACAAATTTTGCTTGTCCATAATTCTTGTAGAAATTGGTATTTAGTGATGTCTAAATTAAATGAATAACATAATGTTCTGTTTATTTTGTTGATAATTATTAGTTGTGTGACACTGTGCCACTCTGATAATTATGTAGGCCTACATTGAAAAATGTTGTTTGTTATGCAGAAAGAGCAATGCTAGCCATTACATTGGTGACTCGTTAGGTATTCATACACAGGGTGGGTCATGGTCAGTGCACACAATTTTTTATCTGTCCAGAGCAATACCCTGCCAGGCCTTGGACCCGGAGAAAGGTGAAGAGAGCTAACTGTCATATGAACACTGTAGGGTGACATCACACTTCAAGAGCCTGCCCACAAAGCAAAAAGTGGTCCACCTGTTTCAGCATGACTTCACTTGACCTTTAAATAGAATGTGGCATAAGATATATGCTTTTCTGTTTCGTAGTTGAACAACAATGTGTTTACTATATGAAACCCAAAACAGATGTTTTCCTTTTTCATGCCTGGCTTCGATTATATTGTGATAAATATTATATTCCATCAGCAGCTTATCAATATCAGGATATTTTGTAAGAATGTTTTGCATGCTGCAGAGATAGAAGACAAATCAGGTCACTTTCCACTTACAGAGCAAAATATGGTTTTGCTTTTGAAAACTGTTTTGGTGTAAATGTGGTGTTGGTCGCAAATATAAATAGAACCAGCTTCAGTGAGGCTAAATTGGACCCCAAAAACAGATGGGACCAGTTACTGTCAGTGAAATGATTAAAAAAAAGTTGAGCATTAAAACAAATAAAAGCCATGATTTCAGCAAATTCAATTTTGTACAAACATGCATGTTGGATTGAAAACAGTATTTTCAAATTCCTCAAGAGGTTTATAGGACCACATATCCACAGAAAATATTGAAAATTTATAGAATCTTTACAGTATATTCTCATGCTTGCAATTCAGCTTAAAATTCCATTTTACTGAAATATGAAATTGATACAGTAACCTAGTGACAGTAAAAATTTTAGTAGAGAACCTGAAGAGTCATGGGAATTAGGCTGCAGTTTTTACTTTGTAAATTAAATTTAGGAATATTGCATGCAGCAAGAAGCACAGCTGTACAGCCCATGTGTATGAGAATCACAGATCAATACAAGTACATGTACATTATTTTGAGTACAATAATGGTATGTTATTACAATGGTGACACAGTTAGAGAGATGTGACCAAGCAACTGTGTTCACTAGGTAACCCTTTGCATCTTGTGCAGTAAACATGTTTACTGGGTGTCCATTCTATGCTTTGTTTTCAACAACATGTTTGTTATGTTATGAACAACCAGGCAGACCATGATGACTGCACAGTGATGATGCACATTGAAACATTGCTAAATCAAAAGCTAGAAAAGAAGATTTGCATCACAGTAAATCTGTCAGGGTGCCTTCAAAATGAGGACAGTTTGAATAATCTAAATTGTGTGTATTAGCCTAATTTGAATAAATTTGAATGGTACAGATTTGGTTCTTGGTTCATTGGATGTGGCCATGTCACAAACTTATAAGCTGAAGTTTGAATGACACCACTATCCATAATAGTTTTTCAAGCTGTTCAAGATTTTGATTTTGTGTTTTTACCAAATTTGCATAAATTAAAAACCTACAACCTTGGTTTACGGTTGATTAGATGAGACTATGTTACATACCTACAAATTGAAGTTGGAATGGCATCACCAGGTATACTGTAATAGTTTTTAAGTAATTCAAGATTTAAATTTTGTGTATTCGTCTTGTTTGCATATATAAAAATTGTACACATTTGGATCATGGTTCAGCGGATGTAGCTATGTCAAAAACTCATAAGTTGAAGTTGGAATGATACCTTTACCGGTGATAGTTTTGAAACTATTCAAGATTAAAATTTTGCATATATTCACCTTATTTGCATATATTCAAATCTTACAACTTTGGTTCATGGTTCATTCAATGTGGCTTTGTCACAAACCTACAAATTGAGGTTGGAAAGGCATGTCTATGTACATAATAGTTTTGGAAATATTCAGCTTTGAATTTTTCAATGCCCCTCATTAGTATAGTTTAAAATTTTACAACTTTCATTTATGTCCATAATATTGGCAAGTGGCACAAATCTATACATGCACATTGAAATTTTGTGTCTACCTGCAATAGTTTGAAAGATATGAAGCTTTTAAAATTTTAATTGTCACTAATGTGCATAATTTTAAACATCATGACTCTCCCAAACAATGTGCACCATTTCACTGATAGGTCAGTCACCATGACATGTTGGTTTTTGGAATGATAGTGTCTGATAAAAAATACCAGACAAAATATGCCAGAAAGACAGAAGGGAAGGAAGAAAGGAAAGAAAGACAGACAGACAGACAGAAAGAAAGAAAGAGAGACAGAGAGAGAGAGAGAAAGAGAGAGAGAGAGAGAGAGAGAAAGAAAGAAAGAAAGAGACTGGGTGCCTTCAAAATGAGTACAGTTTGAAAAGCTACACTTTGATATTCTCCAACATAAATATAAATGTTGGGTATTAGCCTAATTTGCCTAAATTAAATTGTTACAACTTTGGTTCTTGGTTCATTGGATGTGGCCTTGTCACAAACTTATAAACTGAAGTTTGAATGACACCACTACCTACAATAGTTTTGAAGCTAGTCAAGATTTTAATTTTGTGTATTTGCATGAATTAAAAGTCTACAACCTTGGTTCATGGTTCATTGGATGTGGTTATGTCACAAACCTACGAGAGAGAGAGAGAGAGAGAGAGAGAGAGAGAGAGAGAGAGAGAGAGAGAGAGAGAGAGAGAGAGAGAGAGAGAGAGAGAGAGAGAGAGAGAGAGAGAGAGAGAGAGAGAGAGAGAGAGAGAGAGAGAGAGAGAGAGAGAGAGAGAGAGAGAGGAGAGAGAGAGAGAGAGAGTGTGTGTGTGTGTGCCTGGATGTGCCTAAAGTCCTTTGTATACAAAGTTTGTACACCATTTCAGTTTAATTTACAAATATTATTGTTACCTAATAATTGGTTAAGAAATTCACCTTTTGCTGAGTTTTTGCGAGACTATCCTGTCATGTTCAGTTCTGTTACTCTCTGTTTGAGAGTGTGGTATTATCATGAGACTAATCCTCATGTGAGTTGGTGACAGGTGTGTAAATGCATCAGTTGGCAGCAGTTCTTTATTTTCAGTGCAATAAGTTGTGGATAGTAAGTCACACCTGTGTATCTTTCTGCGCTATACTAGATTCTAGTTTTTTCGTGCGGTGCTCATGTGGCTCAATTACAGCACATTGGGCCACTGCTTTTATTTATTGTTTTTTATTGTGAGGTCCAAGTGGCCTTGAACATTGTTATCATGATATCTTCCAAATAATAATTTTCCTATAGATTTTTTTGACTAAAATATCACTAAATTACATTCTTTCTTTATATTTTACTATAAAATAGAAATGGCTTCAATATTGTTGTCACTTTGTTTTTCCACAATGTTTTTAGCTGTGCTGACCTAAGGTGGCAAAGCTAATACGATCGCTCATGTCAGTCCGTCAGTCTGTAAACTTTTGGGTTGTGAGCGTGATACTGACCACAATTTTCAAGTTAGCTCAATATAACGTTCAGGCCTTATAGGTACATATGAAAATCTAGGTTCCTTTTGATATTGGTGGTGCCACCTACATACACAATTATGTTATACAGGGGTCAAAATATGAAAATCTTGTGAACACTCTAGCATCTTTAATAGGAGACATTCACATTTAACTGCAATCCTGCTCACTTCCTGTGTTGCCAGGGCAACAGACTGATGCTTCCACCATGATCAGGGCAGATTTGTATTATATACTACATAAGCATCCATAAGTAACACCTTTTCAACCAAAAGAGGGCCCATTTCTAATTATTATATGCATCCTTTATGTTTCAAATATATGTTTATACATTTTCTTAAGATAATTGTGTGTTTGTGTTGTTCATTTTGTTGAGAAAGCACTTTTGACCATGCTAAATACATGGATCTGCCCTGATGCAAGTGGCTCCCTCTTTTGCTCAATAGGTGTTGAAGTAGGACCGCATTTAGATATGAATACATCCTATTGGTGGTGGATCTTCACCAAATTTGGTGGGATTGTGAAGAAGGTCAAAGTCTAATTTGCTAATGATACTATTGGCACCAGTTGACATGCGAGTTAGCCAAGTGTACAGTGTGGTCCCCTATCCTTTGGCTTCCCATGCTTTACTTTGTTCAACGGACGTTGCTGTAATTTTTTTAATATCGTTTTCAATGGATTTTGTTGTAGTTAAAAAATTATGGATGTTTTTTGTGGGTTTTTTAAAATTTAATTTTCATTTTTGTGCCAAACCACATGCTATATTCTCTTTAAACTTGGTGCAAATGTAGCTTGACTTCATATCTATCACACATGCATTTAGTAGCACTACTACATGTAGCGTTCCTTATTTGCAACAAATTTTTAAAATCTTGTAATGATTGATAAGAATATATGTACATGTATATTAGCAAACTACGTGTTGGAATACATTGTACAGATGTGCACACACGTATGTTTATGTTATCTAGTCTAGAACTTAACATTCATCAGATGCATTTGAAACTTCAGATATGCCTTGGCAGGGTATAGATCACTGACTTGAATATCTGTGTCAATATATATCCATGTGCTGTCAACTTGAAGTTAAGGTAGGCTTACCTCAACACACGCTGGGATTTATTTTGAGGGGAATGTATGTAGGTCAGCTGAGTTTGAGCTGTTCACACAGCCTTCTTGCTAATCATCGTCGTCGTTGTCATCATCATCAGTGGGGGTGGGGTGGGGGTGTTGCATGGCTGGTCATTGGAAAGTAAAAACAGTTTTTACCAGAATCCTTGAATCTGGGCAGCACAAAGAAAGATATACAAGTCCCAACTGGAGTGAAATTTGTCTTTTCTGACATTTAGAATGCATATTCAGTAATATGATGTATATTGTGCTGTTCATTAGGGACACAGTGTGGGCAGTCTTAACAGGGTTAGGAACTGACTCCACTCCAGTTTGGTGATGCATGAAGTGCGAGAGATTGAGACTTGGATCCTGCGATCACTCAGTGCCCCAGTGCCAGTGCCTGGAAAAACAAGAATTGAGGTGAGCAGAGATATAACAGACTTAAGTGAGTTGGTCTCGAAGCTTGTCACTACAATACTTTCTGTATATTTCTTTGCCATGATTTTAAAATCAGAATGAAAATATGTTACTCTTCAGCTTGTTGGATCAATTTCTGCCATTTAGTGCTTTTGTTATGGAGTTCATTTATTTGTTTGTGTGTGTTTTGCAAGTCTTCTCCATGTGCATTGTTTTCCTCTATGGCTGCTATCTGGACTTTGTTCGTGTTGCAATTCAAAGTCTGTTTTAAGTGACACAAATTTGCATGTTTTTAATAGTATACATGTGCATAAAAATTTGAGTGGTTGTCATTGAAAAGATTTCAATGTCAGCATACATTTGGCTCACTTGAAAATTACAAACATGATGAAACGTCAGTGCATCCTTAAGCCTTTTCTCTGCTGTCTTTATAGATGTCCCTTTTACCAGAAGATCTGCAGCCGAAGCTGATTTTTGCGCTACCCGACCACACCCGCTTCAGCCTGGTGGACTTCCCTCTCCATCTGCCACTGGAGTTGCTGGGCGTGGAGACCTGCTTCAAGGTGCTCACCTGTATCATGCTGGAACACAAGGTATGTCATCCTGATTCATCACCTACTGTAAATTGCTTTATTTTTGTATGTTTAAATTTTCATGGTTTTTGCACTTTGGATATTTTACTGTACTTTTAATTTCAATATTTTAGACATAATTCCTTTTGAAACAATGTTAAAATTCCTTTTCAAACAATGTTGAAATACTGTTTCACAGTGTTTTTATTTTTACGGTTTTGTGCCATCAATGAAATAAACAAATAAGAATACAGCAAAATTAAAGCAATTTCCAGTAGCAGTTAATGATTTTTGGGCTATACTGAATTATACGGACACAAGGAATCTGCGCATCTGTGTGCGCATGATGGAATAAAGTGTAGGCTTATAGTGTTTTATTCCATTGTGCAACTTCCTTGTGCCCGTATAATATAGTATCGCTGATTTTTGTATATATTTACCAAGATTGACACAGAAAAGATTGCATATCATGTTCATTCTAATAAGTGTGCAGTGCCTACAGCAAAGTAAATTAAATAGAGTAACTGAAAAATGAGCAATGGATAAAATTGAGTGTAAAAATATACATTATAGGTGGAAGTAAAGGCTTTCTGTAAAAGAAAAATTAGGTGTGTACTTATTTGGACATGTACCCTTAATAGAGCAAACATGGTATTCAAATTCTTCCATAAAAAGGGCTTGCATTCAAGTACATGTACAGTAGTCCCTCCTTTGAGAGACTGCCCCTAGTGCCACCCAAAAGGTGGTCACATAAAGCAGGTGGTCCCTCAAAGGAGGTATAAATAACATGAACAGTACTACAGAAAGACCTGACAACTGTGGTCTCTCAAAGGAGGTGGTCTCCGAAAGGAGTGGTCTCTGAAAGGAGGGACTACTGTACCAACATGTCTGGTAACTCGGTAAAAATGCCCCATATGTTTCTCTGAAGAAAAGTAGTATGACTTCATGACTAAGAAATACAGTACTGTGGTCCTCTCTTGTGATTCCTCCTAGAGGAGAGACCACCCCCTGTACAAAGACCACTTCTCCATAGATTAAAGGTGACATTTTCACTACATTTTACCCAAGAGTGGCCCACCGTCTTGCCGAATAAAACTCTGTTTGATGGTGACTTCATCAGAGGCATACAACTGTATGACACAATTTTCACACCATTTGTCACAATAGATCTAAGACTGCATGAATGTTAGCCGTGTGCAGAAAAGCTCTACCGTTATTGAATTACAGTTGTAATACTTGGAACAGCTCCTCCTCATTACTGTTATTACAGTCTAATGGACAAACTGTTGCGGGCTTTATGGCAGACCCCAATGTAATTATATGTTGTTGAAGTGAGGAAGGTTTTTGGCATATCGCTTCTGGGAGAAGGTCTCAGTGCCTATTTTCAGATTCTAAACATATGCAAATGACTGTAATATTCCACTTTTTTTTTTTTTTACCATTTGTTGATAAAGTATGTGGTGTAAATTTGTATTACTGAATTATTCCTATATAGTTCCTATGTTGCTTAGAGAGTTTTAATAATACGAGACTTATGTTCAGAGGAAAGCTTTTAATATTATGGCATTAATTTTGCGTAATTAGTGGTGAAAAATGTTGGACCCCACATGGGTGGAGTGAAATACGGTATTTTCCTGTCATGAGAGAGCACATTTGTCGGTAACATTCACAAGTGACTGCAGGTCATGAGTCAATGTTACCAACAAATGTGCTCTCAGGTGACAGGAAACTCCATATTTCACTCCTACCCATGTAAGATTTCTGTTTATTCTATGTTTATCTTGGTATTAACCACAAAAAATAGGCACTAAGGGTCTACTTTCTAGGCCGCTCGGATGTGCTGTCTTTGTTTATGCTGGCTGTCGTCATACCGCAACACATCTGACATATAATCGAGCTTTGTCATGCAAGTTTGATTTCATGTACCTGTTAGTGCACTACATCATTGTCATTGGCGTGTCACAATTCAGTTGTAACAGTGTTTTGATCATGAACCTAGGATGGAATATGGTTTCAGTTTTAAGTCACCAAAAGCCATATTTAACTCCACATGTCCAGCATAGAATGAAATGAGTTATTTACATTATTTCTGCGTTTTCAGCGTCAGAAAAATGGGAAGGGTGCTTTGGGGGGCAGGGGTCCTAGATAGGAACATACATACGGTAGCATGATTTGAATAACACACTTGTTATGTCACATGATGGCATTCAGCATAAAGTGGACATGAAGATCAAAATTTCAAGTACATGAAGAGGACATAGAAGACCATGTCAACCACCTGCTGTGTCAGCAGTGATAATGGTGTCATCATCGGAGGGATGTCAGGCGTAGAAGCCATAGCCGGAAACGACTTCAGCTGCCTCATGTATGTGTATCGATTGAATAAACTGGGAAAGACACCAAGGGTTCAGCAATTTAAGAGCACAGCTTTTATGTCTAGTGCGGTTCACACCTATGATCAAATACTGGCATAGCAAGGACGTCGTGTAAAGTTGCTACCATCTTAATGCAGACCTGATGTAATGGGGAAGGTGTATGACAAAGGAAATGATGTTGAGGGGAAGCCTATGGAAAAAAAAAATTGCAGCCAAAGGGAAAACTTTGTGGTACATTTGGAAAGCTGTTTGCTTGTTAACTTATCTCACCACTCTCCATGTCACAGATGTACATGATTAGTCATATATATACATTTCCTATCTTAAAATTATGTGGTGGAGAAGCCAAAAGAGTGGGACAATCTCTCTGCACTGTCACAGTTGGAGCAACCCTGGCTGCAATCTCCCTGAGCCAGGAATTGAATCTACCTTGCAGAAGTGAAAGCCCAGCATGTTTCCACTGATCCAGTACACATCTTTGACCTGTCACTGCTGTTACTATGTAATTTCCTGCAGCTCAATGTAGTAATAAAAAGTGAAGGATGCAGATGCACCCAAACCTGGGAAAAGGCAGTGGTTTTGCACATTCTTGTTTTTGAGTGCCAACAACCGGTCATGTGGACAGAGACTCTGTGTTGGCATGGAACTCTCAGGCAAGCCTGTGTAGATGAGTTTTATGTAAAGTTGCTACCATCTGTATATAATATATGTATACGCAAGGGTAAAAACAGAGGGTTCAAAACTCACCTGAAAGAGGGCACTGCAGTCAATTCAGGGCTGGGGTTGCATATCCCCATTACTGTACATTGTAATTTCCAACTTGATACCTTCAAAACAACTGTGCAAAAAGACTCAAAATTTCTGACAGTAAATTTTGATCCATATTTGAATTACTCAATAGAATTACATAACCACAGCTACAAAAACGATCAGTTTAGTCAAGGTTACTTTGACATAAAAACTAATGGCAATACACACCTCTAGCCCTGAAAAAAGTTTGAATACTTGGTTGTGTATTGGGACAAATACACAGTTTATAGCTAATTCTGACCTTTCCTATTGTTTAGATGGGAAGATAGGCATGCTTATTCATGGGATGCTCCTCACACAACTAAGTTACTGGCATGAGTGCTGGACTATGTAGTAAAACAAAATGCCGTCTGAGTGAGGGCGGGCAACTTATTTTGCAATATTGGTGACAGAAGGATAGACATAGTACCCTCTTGAGGTTGTATCACTTGGAAACAGACTAAATGGGTAGATTGACCATTGAAGCATATGTAGTCATATATGGATTTATGAGAAAATACACGGAAGTTGTGTGTGGGCGAGTCAGTCAAGTGAAAATGCAGACAAGGCAAGCAATGCAGCTCATTAATCATAGTGCATGGTCTAGCTACTCCCACATTGGCATTGACTCATTGCATGCTGGCATCAGTTTGTTATCATGGGTGGAGCAAGAATTACTGGGGGGGGGGGGGGGGGGGGAATTATGTATTCAAATTCCTCATAAAAACGGCAGAGGATCCAAGCATTCCAATAAGTGGGAGATGTTTTTTGTCACCAAAAATTCATTTAGATTTTCCTATTGCCCACATTTTATACAGTGCTTCCTGTGTTACATGAAGAGGACTCGCATTTCTCAGTCCATTTTCAGCACGGACGTGGTGAACAAGAAAATTCACTTTGATTTTCCTGTTGCCCACATTTTATACAGTGCTTCTTGTGTTACATGAATAGGACTCCCATTTCTTACTCCATTTTCAGCTGGGACGTGATGAACAAGAAATCTGTCTGTGCATTGCAATTATAAGCACTGTGATATTATCCCCTGCCTTCCCACATTTTTGGTCAAATCTATAGGGAAGTACTCTTTTTTTTTCAGGTAAAATAATGACCTTTTAGTTTAGATGAAACTACTGTCTCCCTCTGTGATCATAAAACAAAGACAACAGACCTATCTAGGTAAACCCTGAGTGACACTGAAATCATCTTGTTAAATATTGTCGTACACACAGAAAATTGGCTCATCTTTTAGGGAAAGCAGAGGCTGCTGTAGCATTCTGGTGCTGTTAATTGTAAGCCAATGTACAATTTTACTTGACCAGTCTGTCAAGTTATGACCTCAGTAGCTAATTACAATGCTTCATTTCACTGCATTCATATGCCCTCATAGCACAAAGAAGTGCGACTAGGTTGCTGCTGTGATGACATGTACCAGACTTTTCCTCATGAAATAAAACGAAAGTTGGTCTTTGACTGTGCTAGAATTCGTGCCGGTCTAGATTGGTGTTTTTCTTTTTTTTCCTAAAAGGAATTTTGCAGTTGGTCAGGCTGACACAGTCCATTATATATAGCTTTAGAGATGACAACTCTCAAAGTTGTACTTATGCTGCATGTGCCCTTTTGGACCTCCATGTTCTGATTGATACAATCATTGATTGATCAACCAATTTAAAACTCTTTTCGTCTTATCTCTCACAACATACAGACCTATTGGTATACTTTGGAAATGCACACATCACAACAACAAGCCAGTCAATCCTAATCTTCTGTCAATAGATATACACTGACATGCAAAACAAAGGTGATGTCATGCAAGGTACTCCCACCTGAAAGATAGAATTTTGTGACAAGTTCATCATCAACGTCATGGTGAGGGCCTCCAGGTGGTATGCACCAATTTCGAGACCAGATTCTTGTATGATCTTCCATTTCTTTTTATTTTCATCTGTTGTCAAATCCATACTGTTATCCAGCCTTTCCTGTCCAGCAGACAAGTGTCACACACTGGCATGCAGTGTTGTGTATTTATGTATATGCCATAAATATTGTACAATAAACCTTTGTTTTGGTTCTGTTTGTAACAGAATTTGGATGCCGTGGTCAATTTCACAGTTGATAAACATGGACATTAAATCTAATTTTTGTATAACTTGGCATCCAAGGTGCATATAAAACTCATATATTTTTAACTAGGTTGCCCTTACATTGCTTAAGAGAGTACCCATCTGCAGACAGGCCATAGGGCACATTTGGAAGTTTAGCAGCCTCATTTTGGAAATCAAGTGAAGGCTAGACAAGTGAAGTGTAGTTGCAGAAAGAAAAGTGCTGTGCATGCATACCAGAATAGCTGGCTTGATAAGTCACTAACATGTCTCCGCTGAGACTGCATATTCAAATTTCAAGTCTTCACTCATATTTGATTGTAGATTTTAGTTCATCAGACATTTTCTGTGATGACTATATCCATGGATTCGAGGTATATATACTGTTAATTGCTTTAATTTCGCTGTACTCTTATTTTCGCTTATTTCACTGATGGCACATAACTATGAAAGTAAAAACACAGTGAAATAGTATTTTAACATTGTTTGAATAGAAATTATGTCTAAAACAGTGAAATTAAAACTACAGTAAAATGTCAAAAATACAAAAACTGTGAAAATTTGTACACGTGAAAATAAAGCAATTTACAGTACAATGATAGTATATTAATACAGGTAAATAGACTGACTATGTGAGGCAAGAGTTTTAGAGAAACTGCAATACCAGATGATTCATGATATGATATGTAAATTGTTGTCACTGTCGTTTGGTGCAGTCACAGTATACAATTGCATGGCTTCCATTTAGATGTCACCAGAGAGAAAGTATTTATACTTTCTCAGAATGAGAGGCATGTGTGATATGTCTTGTTTTGTTTCTAGTTCTTTTTTTGTGCTGTCTTTTTTTTTCCTTTCTTTTTTTTTGTGTATGTCAAATGTTGGGTGTGGTGGTTGTATTGGAGCCATTCGTTTCATGTACCTGTGCCATCAGGTAGAGCTCTGTCTCCTATTACTTGGTCATTCCAGTATAGTTTCACTTTTAAATTTAACTGGTAATTCCAGTGTCCTATTTCCAACTTCTGTTTCTAAATTTGATTGAGATTACAAAAAAAAAAAAAAAAAAAAAAAAAAAAAAAAAAAGATGCAGCAAGAATTATGTCCAGGTATATTTGTTTGTTTCTATTTTTCTTTTGCAACATGGATGAAGTATTGGTTGATGATCTGGAAAACATTTGCCTTCATTTCAGATGTGTGAACTTTGAAGAATACCCATCTGGCTGGTCCTCATTTATTTTGAATCCATGCCAAGGAAAGCTATTAACCCTTTCCCCCTTGAATTAAGACTGAGTCAGCAGCTTTCCTTAGCATGGGTTGGGCACTTAGTGCCCAACCCATGCCAAGGAAAGCTGTTGACCTGGGGCATGTGGTCTTGATAAGTCTCATCTACATTTTTCAATCAAACTGTTTTTCATAACTGTTGAAATTAGTTGAAAACACTGAAGCAGACGACATTTGACCACCAGTCGGTTTTGGTCAGTTTAAGGGGGAAAGGGTTAACCAGGGACTGGCGTCATGATACGTGTACATCTCATCTGCAATTTGGGGCAATTTAAAAAGTAGCAACGGAGAACTTAGAGCTGGATTCTTCAGTGCAAGTTGAATGAAAAAGGTTTAAGGTAGAGAATATTACCATGCAGTAAAATGATCAGATGTAGCAGTGAGGATGTATGTGTAGCTGGTAAAGGAAGCCATCAAAGGATGCTTCATGGAGGACATTTACCTCACTCAGGTTACAAGAGATGACAGGCTATATATAGATTGGGATGAGGTGAAGATGGGGCTGCTTCCCACGTTCTCAATGGCAGTTATGGCATCCATTGTGTGTGGCATATTAAAAAAAAAAAGTAGTTCTGTCTGTCTGTCTTCCTCTCTCTGTATGTGTGTGTGTGGAGCTACAGGTAGGAATATTTGACTGTACTAGATCATCTAACAATTTCAATTAAGCTGGTTCATGTAGGTGTAGGGATGTAATTTACAAATTGATTTGCAGAGGGATTGTCAAAAATGTGTAGGAGCATCTATGATTTCACTCACAGCAGATGAGCATCACTCACGGATAAGGTTTGCCTTTATTGCTTGCCCACTGAAGTCGTAAATTTGATATTTTTGTGAAGAAAATGATGGATGGCTCACTTTATGAATTTAAGCATATACAGTACAAACATTGATTAATAAATAAATAGAAACTGCTAATAAGTAACCCCAGAGAAAGGATGAAAACTATTCTACCTTCTTTGAAAATACGAGGGAAAAAACTCTCAAAAAGAGGAAGAGCTAAATACATATGTAAACTTATATATAATTTGGAATACACCCAAGTATTTTAAAAGGTCTTGGTTTTAAAATCATGTATCTCAAAATTAAATTCAGGATGCACATCTTGTTGCAGTGTAAAAGTATTCAGCCTTCTTTGAAACTATGAGAGAAAAACAGTCAAGAAGAGAAAGATCTACATACATATATACACTGTACACTTATACATAATTCAGAATACACCTTCAGGAGCGTTTTGAATTTTTTTTTGTTTTAAAATCATTTAGATGTATCTCAAAATTAAATTTAGGATTAACCTCTTACTGCACCTTATCAAAAAAAAAAAAAAAAAATTGGGGGATGTGAAGTCTTTTCCAGACTCAGCATGGTCTGTATGAACCCCTGGTTAAAAAATGCAACATAAGGAAGAGACGTGCCCATGGCAGGATAGGAAGTACTGTAGTTCTAGTATTTTGGCGCATGTTCAATTTCACGTAAACTCAATTTTTCATAAATTACAGAATTTTCACACATTTTAATTTGGCACAATCCAGTGCTATACGATGTCGTGAAATACAATGCAAGTAATTTTTGCGCATTTTAATTTCGCACTTTGGGTGATGGCACGAAAAATGTGAAATTAAATCGAGTGTGAAAATTTCTAGAACTACAGTTTGCTGGCCCTTGTCTGGTTACAGTTGTTGACCTGGGGTATGCTCTCGTAATAGATGTCAGTATACTACATGTATTTTCATAGAAATATTTTCTTTAAGAAAATGAAAATAACACAAGGAGATGACATTTTATTTTTTCATGCTGGTGTACTTTCGGCTATTCTGAGTGGTAAAAGGTCAGCAGTGATGTGCAATGAGCGAAGTATGGCCATGTACATGAGTGTGGTACAGGAAAAGTGAAAAAAAAAATAGATGAATACTACCCAAGGGTTATATTCCCACACTATGTGATGGATGATGTACCTTTCATGCGATATTAAGCTGTGAGAGACCATATAGTTTGGTTGTCCTGAAGAGTGATCTTTCAGGAGAGGTTTCTTTACAACCACTTTGACCCGATCATATGGTCTTACAACTCAGGTGTTTTATTATAAGCTGCTGTACGCAAGGAATCTGTAATAATTTTAATTTTTTTTTTCACTCCTGTTACACTGTGAAGTGGCTTCTGGTATGATATTGATATTGTCTGAAAGATCAGAACTTTTTCAAGTTCCTGGGCAATGTTTTAGGGTGCTCTGATCTTTTCTGTTTATAGCTTTAGCCGAAGAAATTAGATGTGCAAGAGTAAAACACAGCAGGTGTCCTAGGTCAGTACTGTTACTGCAGTGATCAAGGAAATGAGTCTGTTCTTTCTGTGCTAAGCACAACCAAAATGTGCTCATCTGAGTTATCATAATGATTCCAGCTTTAAATTCTTCATCACGAGACCCTTTTTTATTGAAGTACAAGTATACCTACATTTCCTGAGGAAAGAAGCGTAATAGGAAAGGTCAGAACTAGCTCTAAGGTGTGTATTCACTCAAATACACAACTGAATACACAAACATTTGGAAGGCTAGAGCTGTATATTCCCATTAGTTTGTATGTTAGAGCAACCTTGAACAAACTAGTCACTTATGTAGCTGTGGTTTTCAAGTTATTGAGTTGCAAATTACAATGTAAAGTAATGGGAATACGCAACCCTAATCCTCCACTGACTGCGGTGCCCTCTTTTAGGCAGTTCTTGAACCTTGTGTTCTTGCCTTGCCTCTTGAAGTGAACATCTTTCCTCAGCATGTTTCAGGCACAGTGCTCCCAAAGCATGCTGAAGAAAGCCATTAACTCATTCCATACTATGGTCACAGGCCTTAATCAGTGGTTCTGGCACTGCCTGGCAAGTCATGCTGCAGCTGCCACAACAGCAGCTGCAGCATGACTTGCCAGGCAGTGCCAGAACCACTGACTTAAGACTATAGGCATATGTTGGTACTTGAATGAAAGCTCTTTTCATGAAGAATTTAAATATGCAATTGCCATCCTAAATCTAGGTAAATATATGGAAAAATCAAGTACTGGTATGGAATGAGTTAACTGAGTCTGCAACTCAGTAGTAGAAAGGGTTTACTCCGTTATAGGTAAGAATGAACCACTGGGAGATTTCTCCAGATGATAGTCTAATGCTGCGCACAAAGTAAAGAATGTCTGCCTTGTGTTTGCAGTCTGCCTCAGCACCTTGACGTGTGTATAGTGTATAAACCTGAGGCATACCCCGGGATCTTATTTGCGGGGTTGCTAGGCATGTTTGGATTACTCTTAACAAATCAATTCTGTTGATGGAACTTGAAGTGGTGCTGTTGCTGCCAGGACGTATCAGCACAATGCGGCCAATAGTGTTTAGTCCTGTACCCACACAATAAGCAATTAATAGAAACATTGCCTTCTATGGATTTATCGACAGATCCAAAATTATGGCTTGGCACCATGAGTGATTGTATACTGTACTTTACATCTGAAGGGTACGGATAAATACCATAAAAATATAACCCAGTGGGAGATATATCGCTGTTTAATTAGGGTGAAGCTTGTACTGAATATGTCAACCTTGGAGTGTTTGTGGCCAGTATTGGTGGATATTATAGCAGGACTGTTACATGTTTCGACTTACCTGATTATAAAATGAGATTTTTCCCGACAGTGTCAGGGTTAACTTTAAGCAATGCTCCTGGTCCATGTGCCTAAAATTATTGAAAAAATAAACAAGCGCAAATAAATATGAGGCAATTACACTTTCATTTGTATGGAGTAGATGTTGTTTGCATTGGGCTGTAATTTGATGGAAGGGCCTTTTGGGTGAACGCCACATTATTTTGAAAATCACTTGTGATGAATTATTCATATTTCTGGCTAAAGTACATTATTTACTCACTCATTTTCCCATCACAAACACCCCTAGATGCTTGGTTTATTTAGGTACATTAAGTGTGATTTGATACAATGTCAATGCAAATGACATGGCATGATACACTTTCATTAATGCAGCAAAAACTGAGATATATGACTGTAAATGACATTCAATTTTCAGTGCATTTTAAGTGTTTGTGCCAGATGGCGTGGAGGGAACTGATTCCTTTAAGTTACAACCATACTTTGCAACTGACTGTCACTTCTGGTGATATTGATGGTAAATATTGATTTTACAACATGCACAACATACATAGCATGCAGTGGGCATAGTGAGGGGGAAAAACATAATAACTACAGAGAGAGACAACCAGGGAGTGTACTGCAGTATCTCTGGATAGGTCATGGAAATAAAGGGCCTCAACTCTTTCAGTGCCAATTGCGACTAAGGTCGATCACTTAAGTCAAACTAGTCTGAATTATCATTAGGATCCCAGATTCATATTGCGTGTAAAAAGAGCTTTCATTCAAGTACCGGTATGCATATAGTTCCAGAGAGAATATCCCAGGTCAACAACTTTTCTTGGCTTTGCACCCAATGCGTGCTGAGAAAACTGTTGACTCAGTCCAAAATTTGGCACTGAAAGATTTAAATGGGAAAATTAGTGACCGATAGATCAGGGCCAGAATGGTGAGAATCCATTCTCGTAAAGATTCTCATAAACTTGTCTTTCTTTAAAAAGAAGACTAATTGACAAAATTCCAAATAGATTCTTGCAAAATTTTGCAAAATTCTGGCACTACAGATACACCAAAGGAGCCACACTACAACTGTACAGAAGTGAAATCTGTAACTGATGTCAATATTTTTAATGCCTGATGCAAAACATATGACTTAACTTCCTGAGGAAACTTCAAAATACCAACCAGCATACTTCCCCGTGCCTGATACGTGCTGACCATGATGTCAGATAATAACTTCATATACAGTTTTCAAATGTGTCTACAAGATACATCTGAGCCACCTTGCCCCTTTTCATAGTGCTGTATGGGAAACACTGGAGGGAGAGGGAGAGGGAGAGGGAGAGGGAGAGGGAGAGGGAGAGGGAGAGGGAGAGGGAGAGGGAGAGAGAGAGAGAGAGAGAGAGAGAGAGAGAGAGAGAGAGAGAGAGAGAGAGAGAGAGAGAGAAAATAAATTAAATTATATAATTAACAAAATATAGAGGAAATTCTATAATCAGTTTTGGACTCAGATTTATTAATCATCAACAATTCATATATGTGACATCTCAAAAAGTTTTGCCTTGATCCTGTTTGTCGTTGGTGGTCATGATAATATAGACATATCACAAGACTTTGTATTCAGTCTGTCATGCCTTGAAGGGAAGTCATGCTTCACATTCTCATTTCGTGCAAGAAACAGTTATATTGCTGGAGTCAAAACACGTTATAAACCTCATCTGATTCACCGTATTTGACAGCTATAGGCCTCATGATGGTCTTGTGTGAAAATAGTGTGATACCCTTACAATATTGCTGTAAGACATCTTTTGGAACTCATGACTTTGCTTATTGCTTGTATTGTTTCAGAGAAATGTTATACATGTATGTACATTTAACATGCGGCGTTTTGCTGGAAAAGTTCTGTTTATATACATGTCTCCTTTTCTTTAATACCAAATATTTGTCAAACTATGTTAAAAATACAGAATTATCCCTATTTAACACACAGGACACTTCAAAAATTAAAGTAACATGCAGCTCATTTTTAGATACATTACATTGGAATCATTATAACTACATACCATTTAATTATTATTAACTGGGAGTATTTACCATCATACTAGCTTTTTCCAATTCAGGAGGGGGGGGGGGGCGGGATGGGTTGGTCAGGAGTGCCAGAAAGGGGTAATATGATGCCCATTGCCATTTAAAGTTGTGTAAAACCCACTTTGTAAGATATTGTCATTTTTGAGATGTCATCATTTTTATAGCAAGATGTATTATCTGGTATCTCTGAAACTTTGGAGGTTGTAAACATAATGCAGCTTGAAGAAATAATTGGAAGCTTTGCAAGCATAACATAGAAGTTAATGAACTATACTGACCTTTGAATGCTAATAATGGATTAAGAAACTAACAAACAGTTCCTCTTGCATGAATCTCAGTTTTTAATTGGGAGAAATCTAATTAAATAAAGATTAATCTGGGGATTAATCTCTTGAGAATAAAGGCATACCAGTTACCTGGGATGAATTGATTCCCCTGGAAGGTATGGGCTTTCAAAAATGAAGATATCGTAGGGTTTTTTAGAGAAGCATGAAGCCAGAGACCAAGACATAGAGAGTGAGTCATAACTATGGCTGTCAGGCCCACAAAATCAGAGGTTCTTGAGTCATAATTTGTGATACTGCCTTAACTTCATAATGTCTTTGAATTTCATTCAGATCTTTAAAACTAACTCTTATATCGACCCAGAGAGCATGTAGGATTTTGTTTGGCAAAGTAACATCTGTATTTGAGAAGACAGGAAAATAAGTTGATATGGAAATACAAAAAAGGGGCAAAATGCTTTTAAACAAGGAACTAGTTTCATGTACCATAACATCAAAAGGTTATTCACATATATACATGTATATATACTTTGTGGGGAAGGCAAAACACTGATTATTCATAAAAATGGCATTACTGGTTTCCAGTTGGTCTCAATGTCATCATGACCTCAGAACATGGACAAGAAAATGGATGCAACTGAAAATAAGTGCTGAAATCATATTTTTTTAAATCATTCCAACAGATTATGATACAAGAAATTTTATGATTTGTTAAAAAAATGTCAAAAAATATTACTGTCCAAACAATTTGATATGAGATGTTTTTGTAGTCATCAGGATGCATGTACATTTTGTGAATGATATTGTGGAATCTATTTGGCTGTGAACAGGAGTTGCGTGCTTTACGTTTATATTACCCTAAGCCATACATGAAGCATTTTGACAATCCTCACAAGAACAGCACATGTGAGTGCCAAGATTTGCGAACATGCTGCGGCATATCTTAGTGAAGTCCCATGTTAATATGGAGCATATCAGCTGCAAAAAATAGATAAACAGGTGCTTTGGACAAAGCGGAAATTGATAAGGCTGGATGGCACTGCATCGTGAGATGTACACCTACAAGGGCTGAGACAGCAGGAGTGGCGGCTTTGCACCCAGGGCAGGGGCCTGAGTTTGCATGTCCATGACAAATGTGGTAATACTACTATTGATTTTTACTACCAGGATAAATGTAAGTTAGCCAACTCCATTGAAGGGCTAGTTGTGTGGGGTCAGTCAGCAAAATATAGTGTTGTCTACCTCTGTACAGTGTCAGAGGTAGCCTGTAAAGGACAGGTCTATTGTATATTCGTAAATGCATCGTCACAGGCGCGTGGGCTGCAGTAGCATATGTAAGTTACACTGGGATCACAGTCCAGGTCTTGCTGCATTGTTAATGTATTAACTTTGCCGATGGAGCTTCTCTTATGATAAGCAGTCATTCTGATTTGAGGGAGCATTATAGTGATGAGAGTTCCAAGTCCAGGGAGCATGTGCAAACTAAAAAAAGATAAATGCAGATTAAAAAGAATCATAGATGTGCATGCCAGATGAATTCAGCAGGAATGCCTCCCCACAAGTGCAGTTGAGAACTTCAATTGTTAATTTTGTTTACCATTGTTAACAGGCAAATGTGTTGAAATAGTCAATAGGTTTTCATAGAAATTACTCAGTTTTCATGTTATGCTTTGACAGGGCAAAAGATTATAATTTGTTTGCTTTCACACCCTGTTCTGAGTAATGCTTTCAGATCAGGCAGTGTAAATCTTGGTGGGTGTGTGTGTGTATATATATATATATATATATATATATATATATATATATATATATATATATATATATGTATATGTATATGTATATATACATGTATATGTATATACACATATATATACATATATATATACATATATATATATATATATATATATATATATATATACATATACAGTGAAACCTGTTTTGAGAGACCACTGTGAGGAAAGACCACCTGCCTTATGTGGCCATGTTTAAGCCTGCCCTAGGGGTGGTCTCTCAAAACAGGTTTTACTTTTCCTTCCTTTGTTGTCCAGCTTATAAATTTAACTACAAACAGAATGAGGAAGCAGAATCTTGCTGACAAGGATAACCATTTGTAATGAAAATGAATCTTCCGTGTATGAATGAGCAATCAAACAAGCCATCGTAAAAGAAAGGAGTTTTAAAAATACAGAAAGTGCTTGGCTGCAGAAATGAATTATTGAAGACCATCAATCTCTGTCAGCGTAAGCATGGTCTGTATTGATCCAAAGTGCAAAATTGATGAAAATGTCAAGATTCTAATGGTGATCAGCATATCCTGCTGTTTTCACTCAGGAAACAAATGAAGACTTGGACTGGCTGCCTAGTTTTGTCACATCTTCTCACCAATATTTCATTAGTGTGCAGAATTGTCATTTTCTTTGCATGCAGAGGATGATAATACATTACATGAGCATGTAGTTGAATCTTCTTGTAGACTTCCTAGTGTTACTATTGGGAAATCTTTTTAGGAGATTTTTTGTTTTGTTTCTAAATTGTTGTTACAATATTGATATATCATGCATTTTAAATGGCTTTGTGTCTTTGAGAATGTTGCAGCATGTGCCATTTCCTGCTACACACTGAACAGGTCTCAGTGTGGCACAGTCTCAATGTGCAGACTGTAAAATCTAACACCCGCTTCAATATGCATATGTGTCTTTCCGTTTTACCTGCCACAATAGCACTCCCTGTATCACAATCTGAATGTATGGACTGTAAAATCCTGACACCAGCTTCAATATGCATATGTGTCTTTCCCTTTTACATGCCATAGGACTCCCTATATCACAGTCTGAACGTATAGACCCTAAAACTTTGACACAGGCTTCAGTATGTGTATGTGTCTTTTCCTTTTTACATGCCAGAATAGAACTCCCTGTATCACAGCCTGAATGTATAGATTATGAAACATTGTTATAATGACACCATCAGTTCCCTGAAAAGGTGTCAGATATTGGAAGATGTCAGATAAATGTGTCCAATAGCAAAGGAATCTGACTTTAAGGATATGCATTAGGTAAGAAGTGATTTTACCAAATCATTACATAACCATTGATTAATATATAGAATATACATTTTCTGAAAGCTAACAAACTGAAGATTCTGCTAAATACAACTTTGTATTAGTTGATGGCAATGTTTGCATACCAATTATACAAAAGATCATCATAATTTACCACAAATATTGGTTCAGTTCATTCAGTTTTCATGATAGGGGCCTCAGATATGCAGTAAACTTATGTTTATGCTACGAACAAAAAAAAGTGTCTCTTTGGTGCCGTTTCATCATCTGCGTCAATTTAAAGTAGCCCTCCTTTGATGTGTCATCATTCTAACTTCAAATACTGTATCTCAAGAAAAACAACAAATATTTAAAATTTGGGACACACTTTTTCAATTTGCAGTATATTCTACACTTTGCCATAAATTTGACTCAGAAATGTATGAAAATGGACCAGCTGAATTAAAAATTGACATCAAACAGTGGTGCTCATTTGTCAACACTTTTATAATTGCTGTGCAACTACTGCTTGCAAGAAACATGACCGAAGTTTCACAGCATGAATCCTTGGTTTCTATGCCTTCCAAAATTGTGTACTTTAGTGCACTTTTCAAAATAAATTTACAGTGTTACATACAGAAAAGAATTAATTAGCACTGATATCACTGATTACTTAATGCATATCCTTAAGTCCTGCAAAACTTGTGTCAGTAAGTAGTGATGTGCTGATCATTGAGTGTTATCGAAAATCGCTTGAAATTTGCAAAAATTAACTTGCTTACAGGCAGTTTTACTTTTGATTATAATCTAAAGATATTTTGAAATTTCTACCAAAAATGTCAGTTTTAAAGGGTCAGCCCCATGGGACTGATTTAAAAAGGGATCTATAGATGTCAGAAACAAGATTTAAAAAGTGACTTTCAGTCAGGGAAGGGTCAAGGTCAAAGTGAGCTTGGCCAACAATGCAATCCTATTAGCAGTTGTGTGAAAAAAAAGCACAAAGAAAATTCAGTGTGACAGCCAATTTTCCCATGAGCACTCAAAAGCAGCCAACCAGACCTGAATGCGGTTGTTCATGTGCTAACTTTCTGCAAACCTGCCAGTGTTCCAAACATATCAGTGTGCTCCTAATGGATGCAAGAGATCAATGCAGTCTAACAGGCTTCAAGGACTTGCTGATGCTCTCCCTTAGTGATTAGTCTCTTTGAATTATCTTTTTCTTGTCAGTATATGCCCTACCATTTTGTACATATTGCACGAAAACCTGACTTACCTTACATTTCCATCTCCTTGCATACAGTTTTTTTCATGGTACACGAACCGTGACCATCTTGTAGGTTTGCTTTGCCTGTCTGAAAGGGCTGTGGCAGATAAATTCAGATTTGGAAAATAAAGTTCGTCTTGCTTCAGCTTTACAAAGGGAGATCTGCTACAATTTAGGGAAACCAGGCTCTGGAAGACGAGTTAGTCTTTTTTCCTGTATCCATGGGCCTGACAGATCCTTTTTGGTAAACAAATATATTTTTGATCATTCAACTCCTGTAAACCAGATTGTATTCTTATATGCTCCATGTTAAACAAATTAATTCTGAGTAATGTTTTGGCCAAAGTTGATCATTTTGGAAGAAAATGTTTTAAGAATCATTGGTAGTATATCTTAAATACTGCATAGCCGTGTTGATATGGCACTCGCAGATAACTACCTCCATTAAACCATTCTTTTTTTAAGAAAGGGGGTTTTGGTCAAGTGGATATGTGTGTTTCCCATTTCAGCTAGGCAACTGGTGCCAAAGGTTGCAAGTTTGAGTCCCACTCGTTCCGAACATAAAATATATATGCTTACACAGGGTCTTATTTCAGTGCATGTGGATTTTTCTGTGGATGCCACAATGTTTGTAGGATGAACCTATGACAGACATGTGCTTCTTGTAGAATCCATACCTTCAGCATTGCCAAATGTCATATCTGCAGAATGTCTACCTGGCTGCCATGACAACAGTCTTGGTCTTCATTGATGTGAACTTCTTGTTTTATGATACGAAGTGTAGATGAAGATTGCTGATGAAGTAGCGAGCATTCCTTGTATGATATTGACTTCTTATGATGGATAGGTACCATAACTGTTTTAATGTCTACAATGTCTTGCCCAGGTTTAGACTGTCTGCAGTGCCAGCAGGATACTGCCACAGACTGTTGTCCTAGCTTGCTACGCTGAATGAGCAAGCTGCATTTTTAGGGAGACCTGATTTTCGATTGTCCTCCCTTTCTGAACATTATTTGCAATAAAATGTCTAAGCGTTGATTCACTATGTGGTTGTAAGGGCGGCTCATCATATTGAATAGGGATTGATGATTTCAATGAAGCAGGCTCTGCATTCTTAAAAAAAATGGGAACTTCAAATTCACTGTGCTTGTCAGGAGAACAGAAGTCCTGTTTTTTTTATTTGAAGATGGCTCTTTACGGATAATATTCTGCAGTGACTACAGAAATAATTACTATGGTGTGTTATAAGTTCAAAAGCATTTGCTTGAAAAGCCAGCAATTATGTTATTTTACCTGTACAGCATTAAATGTATGCTCTTGGATCTATTCCAAGGAGGTCTGATGACAAGGTTATGGCACGCCTTTCAGGAAACAGGTGCTTGGGTGTGTAAGTCTGTCAAGATGCCCCTATGTGATGTAATCCTCACAGGACTGTACCAACATTTCTCATAGGAGAACTCTGGGTGCAATGTGCCCAGAGAATGCCAAGAAAGCAGTTGGCTAATTATGCTATATTCATCATGGTGAAAAAATAGCAGACAATGTTTATGACATTGGACCATGTCTGGTAATTTTTAATAGGAAACTGTTGCGTACATATACATTGGTGTTAGGTTAGTCTTGTATGACATCTTGTGAAATTTTAAGCAGATTCCTCCATACAAAACAAGTTACAATGTGTAACATTACAAATTTAATGCCCGGTGTTTAGGTGTATCTATGATTATGACAACTGTTGTTCAGAAGTGGTCCCTAAGTCTTGGCTATTTGAATATTTAAGGGGTGGATCAGGTGTGACAAGTAATTGGATATTGAAAATTTGTAACTGAGAATTTAAAAAAAATCAGTTTGAACAGAGTTCAATGTGCAATTTGAGACTGCAAGCATGTGCTCAGAGAATGAAGATGTGATTCTGGCACAAAACAGAACTGCATCCATGGCACACATGTTGGTTCCCAGTAGTGAGAATAACTAAATTGATTTATGGGTCTTATTTGTGGATGAATACACTCCTGCTAATCACCATAATACATGTAGGTCAATTTTAGCCTCTATACGGTACAGGTAGTGACGCACTTTCAAGGCCACCTTGAAGCATTTCTTGCCGAATGGCAGTTACAACTGTAATTACGACTTCCTGCTTGTTGTATATATTCTGCTCTTTAGCTGTGATGATTAAAAATGTCCATGTCACAACAGGTAAGACCAGTGAGGGTTCAAGTGTATGAAGATGGCATTTTAGTCATAATTGGGAATGAATTAGGTGGTGGTCATCTGTATCATGGCTCCCGTTTCCACTGTCTGGCTTTGATATTATGGATGGGCTCTGCAAAGGAATTGATTTTTTCCATATTTGGAAACAACTTGCTGCTAAAGTAATCAAGGTGTTCCGTGACTGACGTCACACAGCTTGGCATTAACATGATAAGTTAGTTAAAGCCAAGTGGATCTTGGGAGTCAAGGTGCTGTCCATGTGGCCATTTGAGATCAGGCAATGAATAGATTCACAGATGAAGCCAGATTGTTGTGCATAATTTGGCAGCATGGCGGGATTGAGCCCAGGTTGGCAGGAAGGTACCGCATCAGAAATAAAGGCCATTATCAGGGGCATATCAGCATGGCTTTTGAAAGGGAAAGCTATTCATCAAAGAGCTGTAGCTGCATGGCCTGTGTACATAATGTAGATATTAATGGCTTGTTTTAGGAATGTGATAACCCATGCATCTGATGAGAGCTGGACCATCAGATGTGATTGCTAGGACAGCTCAACAGTAGAATACTCTGAATGCCTTTTTTTATCCTCTTTGACTTCATGGGCATGCCGGAAAATTGCTATCAACTGACAGAAATCTCCCAACATAATTCATTTTGAGATTCTTTTGTGAGTTAATCAAGTAGAATTTTGTCCTGCATGCAATTACGTGCAGGAATCTTAACCAGTACAGCTGCAGCGGGAAATGACTGAGACGATCAGACTGGTCATGTGGAGTCCATGTCTCGTCATCGCAGTAGGGTCTCAACTGCATGTAGAGGTCAATTTTGATGATTAATTAAGAATTTTATGGCATAGAGGGACACTTTTATATTGTATGTTTTAATTTTTTATTTGTGACAGCATCCTAAAAGTACTAGTTCAACAGGGCAAGGGATATTTGTCTTTCCACATTTGCAATTATTTAATGGCTTCCATATTTATAGGCATACAATAATATCTAATCTAACATGTCTGAAGACCACATCTTATGAAGGACTACATATCCTTTTACATGTAAGACCACCTTTTATGACAATAATGTAAATTTCCCATGTAAACTTACCTGGATGTTAAGACGACATACAATATGAGGTCACTATATTCAGGTAGCATGAGAGGTCTTAAGTAGCAGGTACTACTCTATGCTGCTGGACCCCATAAATAACAAGAGACTTTAAACTCAGCACCACACAGAGGTGCCAAGTCTCCCAATTTGGTGGGAGATCTCCCGTTTTTCTAATGATATAAATCACCCAAATTTGTCCATCTCCCACTTTTTTCACCGGTTTTCCTCCATTATAATATAATAGGACTCCTGCTTTTTGCAACAGTTTGCAGCTTAAGCACCCGTTTTATATGTTACGCAACTTGGCACCTCTGACCACTTCTTTTTGAAAACATGCAGATAAACATTTAAGAAATGAGGATCGATTTTGTGTGTGTTATGGCATAATGACGCACGTGATTAAAGCTGACATCGTGGGCATGGTGCACGCCAGTGCGCCTCGCCCGATGCCAGCTTCAATCACCCGCGCCATTATGCCATAACACACACAAAAGCGACCCTCATTGCTTATATTTACATTTTCCTCTTAATTTTTCTGCTCAATTACTCGAAATTTAGAAATGTAATGCATGAAATTAAGAGAAACGTCCAGAAACTGATTTACCCAGCATGTTCAAGTGTTAAGTTCCGGAAACCCAGGTGGGCGTGGCTTATTGGAATGTGGGCGGGACACTTGTGTTACGGTCCCATAACACACAAGGCTACTGTGTTATGGTCTCATAACACACCAGGCTCTCTCCTATACTTGCAATGTTAAAAGTTAGATTGAATGTGAATATTTCAAATTGAATGAAGACCTTTCACCCAGTACATTGTGGTATTCTTGTTGGCTGCATGGGCCACAATTGGACCAGGATATGTAGGTTAACTGTGAGAACCACTGTCTAAAAAGAGATTTCAGGAACATCCACTTAACAGGCCTTTCCTCCTTGAATTAAGACTGAGTCAGCACCTCTGCTTGGCAAGGTTTGAACACTTAACATGTTAACACTACTTGATGAGTCCCATCTAAAATTCTCATTCAGATTGTTTTACATTACCGTTACCAGTCAAAAACATTGAAACAGACATTTGACCACCAGCTGGTTTTTGGTTGGTTTAAGAAGAAAATAGTGAACGTTGCAAAGCAAGTATCTTTAGACAGTAAGAAGACAGTTGCCATGATGCACAGCTATTAAATCAAGACATTTGACTGGCCACATTACATAAGTATGCCAGCTGGATCAAAATAGACCCAAATTTAAAAAGATATACCAGAGAAGATTTAGGGTAATCTGGTTGCCCAGTATACCTCTTATATTTTAATAAATGTTCAGTTTTGAGTGGCAAGTTTTCATTGTGTTCTAGTTGCTTCTTCCTGGCCTGTAGTCATCCTGTATCCATTTTGACCTGCATGGGACCTGAAAGGCTGCACCACTGGGGCCTTATGCCAGCATGGCTATATGGTATCACTGAGAGTTAGGGAATAGGACCTGGTGCATGGATAGAAACTTATAAAATTACCTTCATAACATTAACATGGTTAACCCATTCCTGGTCAGAGTACAGCTGAGTCAGCAGCTTTACTTGGTACAGTACTAGTGTGTCAAGGAAAGCTTAGACCTAGGGCATGTCATTATGTATGGTCTTACATACAAATCTGAACAAAAATGTTCTTTAGTAATGACAAATTTAAGTAAAAACATTAAGGCAGATGGCAATTTACATGCAGGTGCTTTTGGGTGATTTGAGCAGGAAAGTGTTAAAAATGGAAATATAGCCAACCCCTTCAATCTGAAAGGATAGCAAGTCATCTGTGTTCCTTTTTGTCAATAAGCCTGTAATGGCATGGCTTCTTGACAGCACTGTTCCAGCTACTGAAAGCCTTAGGTATGCCTACAAATGATGGCCTATATATGATTGCATTGTGTTATCCAGGTGGTAGGCATAGTCTTCATAACTGCTGAGCTTATTACACAGTGTGGGCAGTGCCCATGGTGTACACATGCAGGAAACAGTGCACCATTCCCCTTTGGACCTATTTAATCTCTTGCCAGTCGACTTAAGGCAGAGCTAAACAGAGCAACATTTGTAGAGCCACTTGATGTACTGCAAGAGTTGCCAGTGTCAGAGAATATAATTTTGTTCTCCCTGAATATTGGTTGCCCCAGAAAGAATATTCCTTCCCCCTAGGAACAAATATTTGAGAATATTTGTTCCCCTTTTGAATATTTCTTCCCCTGAGCATACACTTTGTATTATCAGTTAAGTTTATTCTATGCATATGGTATTCACACTTTGATGTATGTAGTACACATTGCCAAAATCAGCCTATGTTCAGCTGAACTATATAAGCTCAGTGGAAGATAAAACTGAATTTAACTTAGCAAAAACTGAGCTAACCTAAATGGGGCTAAATAAACTGAAAAAAAAGATGAGAATAAAGAAATACTATGTACATGTACATGGTTCCTGTGCATCTTTAATAATCAAAATTAATTTTGATTTCCTGTTTTTGAGGCACTTAAAAAGCAATAAATGTTTATTTCTGGTATTGAAAGTCATTAAATTTTATTTTGTGTAGGTTGTGATGGATATTTGTGTCTGTATCAGCAATATCGCTTCCCAAGTTCATTCGTCTGGAGCCTTGGTTTTACTCTTCACATCTGTGCTCAGTTCTGATCACTGTTGAGCAGACAACAAATCATTGCACTGATGTTGTTTCACCTTTCTGTTACAGATGTAGTGCCCAAACGCAAATTGCGCCTCTACGCTCTTGCAACAGTGTGGTCACTGACCTTTTGGCTGCGCTAGCTTTTGGTCAGTAAATGATCATTAAAAATTGACCGCAACAGTCATTAAAAGTCATTAACTTTGAACTTCCCTGGGCCACAGCAACCCTGTAATAGCAAACAATAAGTCAGTGTTCACACATAAAATTAATTATGTTTGTGGGTGGAAGCAAATATTTGCAGAACATTAGTTCCCCATACTAGGGGTACAAATATTCATGAGTGGAAGCAAATATTCTTTCCCTCTGGGGAACACATATTTGCTGAATATTTGCTCCTGGAAGACAAATATTTTGGTGAATAAATATTCTTTTACACCAGTATAGATCATATCCTTGAACAAAAGTTGCACCACTTTCAACAAGTTGCTCCTAGATTGACCCAAGGTCCATCTCATTCAACAAATTGAACCAGATTAGCCAATCTGATTTTATCCTGGTATCACATGTTGTCATGGCAACTGCATCTGATTGCCTTTTAATTTTTTTCTTGTGAGTGCAATAGATTTTATGAGTTTATGAATGAAAATCCAGGTAGAGTTTGATTCTGGTGGGACCACATACCAGAGGAAGTAAAGCTAGTCAAAATGTCAGAAAACTTGTGAATGCTGTATGAAAAACATATGAATACTGTGGTGTCTGAAATTTCTTGATTGATCCTAATGAAATTTGATGGTAATGTGGGTCTGTGCATTTGGAGAGGCAAAAATCTTTAAAAATAACATGTTTGATTTTTGGCTTACTTTTATGAGGTCATTATGGCTATAGAATTTATGAAATATAAAAAAATTGTCAATTCTGTATTATGTTTGGTATTTCATGTAAATAAAGGAAATAAAATAGGAATGTGGCAGAAGAAATTCTGTCAGACAAGTAAGATTCAGGTGGCGAAAGCTATAGTCAAGCTGAAAATGTGAACCATATGTATTTGAACCCTATGTGTATACACATATATGACTACCTGTGAAGAAAGAATTCAACTGTCTATGCCAAATTGAAAGGATAAGGGGGCTACGATGTAACCTTATGTGAAGAAAAAAATCAGATGTCTTTACCAAATTGATACGGTATATGTGTCATGTATAAAATCCAAATTGTATATTATGTGCTTCACATGGATATATTTTTTCATTGTTTTTAAAGTTTACATCATTGCATTGCATTCAAAAAAGTTTTTGGAAATAGTTGACCTGTATTCTTGGGATGAAGTCTTAAAATGTGGCAATTTGGGGGGAATATTGCACAGCATTGAGTAAAAATTTGAGACAAAAATATTTTGCTTTTGTTACGTAAATGCCTTGTTTTTGTGTCTTTATTTCATTAAACAAATGAATGATCAACAGATATTATCACATGAAAACAAACAATCATTTTCATGTGTTTTCGAAGTTAGAACTCAATGACTGCATTCACCACGAGTGGTTCATGCCTTCCTCTATGAGTACTGCATTTATAAACCATAGTCTTTCCAATTATTTGGATCTGCATATAATACATCACAATGTCTACCCCAATATTCCCCCAAAATTGCCATATTTTAAGACTTCATCAAGAATGAATGTTATGGATATAGAACATCAGTGTCTATAAAAGAACGTGGTGACACCTGAACTGTACTTAATTACAAATTTTGAGCTTGTATTTTGAAACACTGTTTGAAATTGTACTCCCATTATGTGTCATGTATGAAGCAGAAAGTACATGTTGTGAATTGTGTATTTGCGTTATGTTTATGATGACTTTTATGAGGAATGTTTTGAGTTTGTATTCTGGAGAGGCAAAATGGTGCGAAGTTTGTAGGGCATAATTCGAGGCTTAATCAGGGTGGGGATTCTTGAGCACTGGTCTTTTACACGCTGCTGTGTGTGTTGCACAGATGTGAAGCCAGCAGTCACAGTGATAGTGCTTGGATGGCAGTAGGATTTAACTTGATCAGTTGTGTCATCAACTTTCACAGAAAACTCAGATTTACATGTAGCATGGGTGAAAGTTTTCAGTTTTAAAACAAATCTGTTTTGAGCAAAATTTTGCAAAAATATTTTAATCAGGATAGGTTCTAAAACAATAATCAAGCTTCTTGTACAGGTCTGCACAACATGAAAAAGGCATATTACTTGCAGCTGGCAACGAAGGCTGTATGTATCGTGCATATACCAGGCTTTAATACCATGGGCCAATCATGTTTATTGAGTGAAGCCATGAAGATTAAGATCAGCAACAATTAGTTTCAAGGAGGACACAATTTGCTTTGGAAATTGGAATTATTGTGATAAATGGGTTGCCAAGAGATTGCTAGCACAGGGTAATAGGAGAACATTACATATTGAGCACACATCCAGTATATTTCTCTGGCAGGAAGAATCCAAAGTATGTTGTTAAAATTAAGATTGTAGTTATTAGGTTGCAGACAGCAAGTAAACATAATCCATATTTTCCCTTCGTGGTCATATTGCACGGGATACATGCAGCCTGTACATAATGCAGATGTGCCTGGACCTATTGGCATACATTTCTCTCCACTGTAGTTCTGCTGACAACCATCCCTCTTTGTCTGTCTGCATTCATCCAGGCAAGAGTCTGGCTGCATTCCGATAAAACAGTCCCTTGAGTTTGAATTTCCTCCACAATCTTTCCAGTTAAGCATACAAGCATGCTACATTATTGGTTGTAGCTCTCACGGGGGCTTCCATTGCACAACAAATTGATATGGAATTATCCTGTAGACTGGTTGCTTGATGACTCCCAACATAGCTGTCCTTTTGTTTGCTAGAAAAAAAACAGTGGGCCCTAGTTTTAAAGGAAAGGTGAAATCATACTAGAGAGAAATTCATCATGTAGTCAGACCCAGAGATTATAACTGCATGACCACTTTAATAACTGACATGTAGCACACTTCTGTGTGCTTAGAGAATTGCAACGTTTGTTAGACTTGTTGCGTAAAATGCTGCGTTATGCAAGCTGATACTGTTGTAATCCTATTATAATACTCCTGTATCCCGTACAGACCCAAGCTTCGTGCCATATTATTTTCAGCAAGCAATTGGTATATACATGTTTATACAGTAGTCCCACTTATGAGAGACCATCTGCTTTATATCACCACTTTCAGACCTTCCCTAGGGATGGTCTCTCAAAACACACACACACACACACACACACACACACACATGCACATACATAGGTATGTATATTCCTATTTACCAATTATATAAAGACCTGCAGGTAGTTTTGGACCTGTATCCACTATCTGGGCAACCTTCTCCACTAAGCTCCATCTTTGACCCAGCAGGTTATCTAGGTTCCTCAGCCCAGTGCTGCCATCTAATTCATAGCCAGGGGGCGACTTCAATTTATGATGCCATATTCCTATTGTGGGGCCCACTCCCGCCCACAACTGGTAACTTCAAGGCATTGTATATACATTTTTAGGTAATGCTGACTCTGGAAAAGTCCCATTATATATTGTACATTACATTCATTCAACAAATCAACCTTTGCTTAACACTAATCACACATATATTTTGGATACTACCTCTTCAAAATATCCAGCTGGGACTAACCCACATGAAGTGGCTGCCATTTTCAAAATTGTGGATTCTGCACCCAATGGTTTGTAAATTGATAATAATCTGATGATCTTCAGGGTTTTATAATACATTAAACCAAATGTATATATTTTGCAAAAATTCAGAGCATCACTAATGATATGATAGATGCTGTTTTATCGAGTATGTTATTTATCGGGCTGGTTACTATCAACCAATCCTTGCCAGGAAAATATTTGCAAGCCAGACCATGAATAAACAACAATCGTCAACAGTGTAAGACCATGTGCCAAGCATTTTGAGATCGAATATGATTGTGTGGAAACTTGGGTACATTTGATTATGTTCAGTCCACCTTGTTCATTTTCATCCATGCAGATTGCAAAGAGTGCTGAAAACGTGGCTGCAATTCACTTATATATCAAAGTAAATGTAATTTTGTGCGACTGTCTCATAATGCATTGCTTCATGTTTAAAATGGCACTCATCAATACATGCATGATTTTCCAGGGTATCGTGCTGCATTTGAATTTATAACTAACGATGATAACTGCTTCAGTCAGGACAGAGGGAGCAGATTAAAGTTAAGATAGCAAGTAATGTTTTAAAAATACTTTAATGACCATTTGCCATGGTAACATAGAGAATGGACAACTTTAACCTTGCAAAATAATATGATAATGATCACCAAATAGGCATGGCTATGCAGCTATGCTGGGGCTATGCTGTTTCACCAAACAACCATGGCTGTGCAGCTATGCTGTTTTCCTGGATCAAGTTAACCCTCCAAACAAGTTGAAATAAAAGGTAACAAATCCTATAAGACTCACATTGTGTCAGCAGATGACAGCCTATTTATTTCTGAGTTAGGAAACAAGGTCATCATGGTCATACACACAATGATATGTGACAATATAGTAATTTCAGGCAAAGTTACGCTGCTGCCAAAGCCCAACTGAGTACTTGTTTAAACACACAAGAAATTGGTTGAATTGTCGCATGAATGCTGTAATTCACATTCAAAGATTATGCTCACATTTTGACAAGGAATACTGGGCAATATTTATACATGGGCCATTGAGATGGACAAGAATTTTTGGTTCCCCATGATGCCCTTGTAAGCTAGGTACACTGAGATACTCATCTATGGTTTACCCCGATCATTCATAGAGAGTGGAGGGCTTAAGCCTGCATGTTTGGACTATATTTTGGGGTTTGAGCGACATGAAATAAATAAAATGAATGATAGATGAAGCCAGGTAAAGATAGTGAACAGTCTTTATTCAATTTTTCCATGACATGGTTACAAGGATGGTGCGATGTCTGCAAATTGTTGACTGCTGAGATGTCAGTCATCAACAAATGAAATTTGTGCCAATCCCAGCTCTAGAATTAAGTGAAGTATGGTCTGCTTTGGCGGCAAATGGAAAGCATGCCTTTGACTGGTAAAAAGCCTAAGCACACATGGGAGAGCCAGACAAGCATTTGGAAAACCTTACGAGTGATGACCGTGACTTGATGGTTTTCTTCCTGATCATGAGGAAGGTGCCGCCTTTATTTGAGACTTCTGGGAGGCGGTACAAGGAGTTCATCTGCTGCCATCTGGATTGCCACCTGTGTAGTGAAGGTACATCAATGAATCTCTCAAGAACAGACATAGCTGATGCACGTCCATCAATCATCTTGACAGCCTCGTGTGGAGATTATCCAGATACATGTACATGTAGTAATGAGCATTTGAGAAGCACGTCTGGGCAAACATTTGACCATCAGGTCACCTTATTTTGCAGTGTTACTCGCCCACCAGCAGGAATGTAGTGGATGTGATAGAAGTTCAGTGATCATTTACAAGAAGATGGAGGTTAAAAAGAAGAAGGCAAAAGCATGATGCGTTACCTGGGAGACCTGCTTACTGCAGGGCTTAGGGCAGAGATTTAAGTCCCTTTCAAGAATGGACATTCATCACATTCCTGCAAGTCCAGTTTTTATGAAGCGTCTTTCTGACAGCGCAATTTTGTTAATGATCTGTTGCTTAGGGCTTGTTTCGTTCCCTACAGTGCTCTGTGGCAGACTTTACCTGCTTGTGTCCATGTCAGACTTGTAGCCATGCCCACTAAGTGCTAATACTGATCTCCACCCAGACCAATGCCACCTACTTGCTTCGGAAGTCTCTGTCAGTACCGTGCTGACAACTGTCGCATTCTTCTCTCCTAACTGGCATGGTTAACATTAATTGCTTGACAGCAGTCAAGTTGTGCACTCCGCAGGTGGCAGTATTTCGTCTCATCTATTGGTGCCTGTGAATCCTACCTTATCTTTATAGGACTGATTAGGTTCACTGATTGCATACTAGGTCAGGACTTTGTATGCTTGTACATGGGTTGGGTTTCTTGATAACTGCTTCATCTGTGCAGTGTAAAACGTGATTAAAGGCCATCTCTTTTGCACCGGGTAATATATCATCTGACATGATGTGGTTTTCTTACTTTTGCACAGGTAATACTCAGAATGAGGATGGCCAGACTGTGTAGTTTGAAAAATGCCATATAAATTACAACAGAGGCTTCAAAGTAGGATTTGAAGAAAGTGGAAAGTCTCTCTCCACAGGAGGTACAAAAGTGGGATGGTATAGCTGCTGCCCCCCCCCCCTTTTAAATTTATACTGAATTTAAAATAATCAGTGGCCATTTCAGGTGCTTTTACATAGTAGGAAATTACTGAAAAGAAAAAGTGTAAGAAACAAAAATAAAGTCATGATAATGCATGTATTTATCATGTTACTGATATAATGATCAAAGTGTAGGTCACTAAGTTCTTAGTTGTTAAAGTAGGAATGTATGTGAAAATAATATCACTCACTGTCCTCTTTATATCAACCCAAAATGCAGTGTAAGCCACAAAGTGTCACAAAGTGACTTGCAACTACAAATTTCATTTTTTTCATGGGTCCACCTCAATAGAGGTTCCATTATATTTTTGGGTTTTCCTGCTGGCTGTATGTGCTTCAATCTATCTACTGTTTATTTGTGACCATATCCCAAGACTCCCTGGCTACTTGAAACTCAAATTTACCTCATTTGTATGTTAACACCATTTTGTGACTTGGCGATCTTGACCTAATTTGCAAGGTCATGGGACCCGTGTATGTGCAAAGGTGGAACCATGAGTCAATCCTTTGCATATCAATGCCTCTAGTTTTGGCTTCAGTTTCATGTGAAAGAAGGTGGGAGATCAAGAGCCTGTCCTAAAAAGTGTGAAAAGTGATGAGGTCTGCTAAATGAGGAGACTTGGAGTCTGTGCATCAATATATATCTCACAAGTTCTTGGGCAGCAGTTACAATTACGTTTTCAATTGCATTTTACCCCATAGTTTTGATTGATTTTGAATCATTTCGATGAGAATGCAACAACAAGCCAGCTTCACAGACAGAAGTGGCAAGCTCCAGGACCATAATTGTCTCGTAATTGGTGATGGTGGATGTGTGCACACAATTATACATAAACAAAGCTGAAACTCACAAGGTTCACCTGAGTTCAGTTTGCTTTGGTGGACTATAATGACCCCAATTACCCATGCTGTGTGGAAATGTTTACATGAGGTGTGCTTTCTTGATAGGCTTAATCTACAATATCTAAAATGGCTTCCGTTGATAAATACACCATAAAAAATGTCGAGAACACAATATATGCCAACAAGTTTTGGTTTATTGAGCAGGAAATGGTTAAGGTTATGCTCACTGACATTTGTCAGCAATGATGGGCAGTAATTTTTCAGAGAGCTGCATAATATTTGGAGGAAGTGTAAAGTAAACAATTACACTTTATTATCGTTACCTATATTGTTAGTTTAAAGTCAAATTTCTTTGAGATGGAGTCATACCTTAACAGAAATATAGCCATTAAGCAGTGACAAAATTTCATGAAACTGAGAATCAGTGCCCATACACTCTAGCCGTTGAATTTGGCAGTCACCCCCCCCCCTCCAAAAAAAAATGAGTTGAGAAATTGTTTATTGTGTGGAATGGAAGCTATTTTTGAGGAGCTATTTCATGTCATGGTAAACTGCAGTAAATATAAGTGATGACTTGTATACCAAATTGATGGAAATAGATAAGAACTTTCAGTTTAAATGACCAAGACAAGTTTGTGTATACATGTACATGTATTATGAGAATGGGCAATACACATGATGCATGCCGTCCAGTACTCCAATATGTAAATGATATATGTGAAATAAGGAATCAGCAACTTGGATATTGATCTGGCAGCCTCACTGGACACATCTGTAAAAATAACCAAAGATACCGTGTATATATGTATGATATTGATATCTGGGTGCACACCTTTGTATCTAATGCATAGTTAGCATGTTTTTGTCTTTATTTCATTGATATGTTTGTGACCATACCATGCAATTTGGTGAACCTCAATGAAGTCCATATATTAATGTTCAGCTGTGTCGTTATGGTAGATGAGCTACTAGATTTACATGTATTTTAGACAGTGAAAAACAAAGAACAGATTGTCCATGGAAGATAGTGTCCAACCCACACCTAGGAAAGCTGTTGAGAGTGTGTATCCACAGAGGCATGGGTTAACTTCAATTTTTGTCAAGTTGCTAATTGAAATGAAGAATATAGCCAGCGATTCAATGCATGTTATAGTAGCTCCACATATGTGTATAAAATGAAAATTTCCATTTATCCATCTGGTACAAGATATTTTGAAAATGTGCACCCTTGGTGTTAGTTTTTGTCTGAGCTACATTTTTCTCTCATTTATTGCATTGTTTCTTTAGTTGTTCATATATGGCACCTGGTTGAGTTAGTTTCTCTGAAAAGAAACTTTTGTCCTTGAAGATGACACAGTTTAAAATTGGTTGAATTACAGGCATAATTTCCATTTCCATCATGCCTAAGAATACATATATACGTACACATGGCCTCACTGTACACTATTGTAGATATACATATAGCAGAAAGTAGCTGCATTTCTGTTTTTATCATGCCTGAAAGAGACGTACACATTGGTACCTGCTCTAAAGACCACCTCTCCTGAGGGACAGCATACGATTGCTGTTTCATCACAAGGATCTACTTCTCTGATAATTTTACCTCCACCAGAAAAGATTACTTGTTGCTGGCAGTAGGGGTGGCCTTAACTCATTCCATACTATAGTCACAGGCCTTGGTCAGTGGTTCTGGCACTGACTCATGATGATAGGCATGTTAGTACTTGAACGAAAGCTCTTTTCATGAAGAATTTAAATATGCAATTGTCGTCTTAAATCTTGGTAAATATATGTAAATATCAGGGACTGGTATGGAATGAGTTAAATAGTAGGTACAACTGAACATTCGCCTAGTCGTATTCTTCATCAAAGTTAAGTGTGTGTATAGATACACACCACAAAATAATACCAATGTCACAAACACACAGTTACATACCCTGTTGGGTCAACAAGCCATGTTGCATCAGAGCATCATAGAGAACTTCCTCTGATGTGTACCTGTTATTGGTGGAGCCACTGGGAAAACAAACAAATCCAGCTTCACTCATTGGTCAAAGAATGTCATGTGACATAGCCAACTTAACTCACATTACAAAATGTCATGACATAGTAGATCTCACCAAAATGCAGATAAGTACGTCAGCATAATGGAGTATTTATGATATACATGTTAACATGTATTAGTTAATAATAATGGAACATCATATCTAAGTTCTCACAGAAAGTGTGTGTTTTTTCTGTTTCAGTTGATTCTACAATCACGAGACTACAATGCACTGTCGATGAGTGTTCTTGCATTTGTGGCGATGCTGTACCCATTAGAATATATGTTCCCGGTTATCCCTTTACTCCCAACATGTATGAGCTCTGCAGAACAGGTAAGAACATGAAATTCAGGCAATATTTTATCTACAGTTGGGTTTGGTAAGATTAAGAAGGAGTGGGGTGAAAAGACTTTAAAAGTACATTTTCAATGAGATTTGATTCTTTAATTGAACATTCTTACAGTTAGCATGTCATATATGTACTTAGTATATGTTTAGTTTGTTATTCCTCACATTTAACATTGTTAGGTTAAGGTGTAACCAAGCTTGTCAAATAGATTTCTCAAAGGTTTTCCTAATACTGTTATGTTCTGTTTGTTTAATGACAAATTTTTCTACTTTTATTGACAAAGAGATGCATGGCAGAAATTGTTATATTTTTGTGCTCCTTCTGAGAAGAAGAAAATCAAGAAGTTAAACTGCTGTGTTTGGTGATGGTGTTCAGAATTCCTCAGGCGATCTTATAATAAAATCCCTGCTCCCATAAAACCATGGTAACTGGAAATTCCAATGATAAAATCAATCAATAATTGGAGACCACAAGTAAATATGGCAAGGGGAGACTGGCACTGGTTCTAGATCCTGAGGCATAGAAATTTTTGCATTTCCATCACTGCAATTAACTTGAAGTGAGGGAAATAGTTTTGTACTACAGTGGCACTTAAAAGCAATGTAAGATAATACACTTTCTTTTTCCTGTGAGTTGTAAAGTACACTGAAAGTCCATTTTATGTTTTGTGTATGTTTTAAGCAGAGGTTTGCCTTATTCTTCATATGGTAACAAGCAGGAGGTCCGTGTATGTATTTACATGCATGGCAGCAGCATACTCATGCCTAGGTTCTACAGATATGTATGTCATAACCCAGCCTGGTTGTATCAGCTGAACCAAGTCCAGTTCATGTGATACAAATTGGTGTACCAAAAAATTGAGTGGCCATTTTTAGAATGACGGCAAGCTGAATGGAACTATGATTGGATGAACATTTGGGTCCATAGGTTCAAAATCTTCCATTTTTCTTGCTTAGTAGTTTCTATAAATTTGGCCCGTTGGAATGCTTGCATAGCTTAGAATCCACAATCTTTTATCAAAGATTATAGAGAGGGCTCATCTATTTATATTGATAGGCCTAGGGATACTTGAATGCAACCTGGGCAATGATCATTTTTGCGAGGACTAAACATTTTGGTAGGATGGGATAATTTGAATTGCGAAAGCTGCAGGTCTACCATCAAGAAAGGTTTCTGTGTGTTGTCATTTTGATAGCACAGCCAGATGCTGCATTTGTTGTTCAAGGGGCTGCATGTTGATATTGATCACATGAACATAGCTCTTGATTTTAATTTCCACGTTTGAATAAATGTGAAAATCAAGTAGAAAGGCCTAGGTCTACATCAGTATAATAATATGTTGTATGGTATCTTAGGGAATGTTCTAAGTTGCATTTTACAGAGGCTTCAAGTGGGGTAAGTCAAATAGGGAGATGCCCTTCATAGATCATTGAAATATGGAGATTTTTTATGAGAGCTTTGGCACAAAGCTGTCCCAAGGGAGTCTGGGGGCATCCCCCCCTCCTCCCGATTATTTGTGAAATCTTTATTTGCTGCATTTTGAGTCATTTCAGAACCATTTTAGGCCTTTTAAAGGGACATGTTTCCTTTCAGAAATGGAGAAAAACCAATGCATATCGACAACAAAATCATGTGTATTTGCTATCACTAATCAACACATAGAAACTTGTAAGTTTATTCCCTGAAATTCTTGCCAGTTGTCACAATCCTTGTATCATGATGCAGTTTACATATTTCTATAAGTGTAATGGCCTTTTTTCTGTTCTCTGGCATTTGGTATGAAATATATGTGCTGAAATCAGACCTAATGAAGGTGGTACGCTTCCCAGCAATCGGGAAAACATCATTCTTTTCTTTTTGGTCTTAAACTTTGAAAAAATCAGGAAATTTTTTTTTAAATCGGAAGATGGAGAGACTTTGCAGAAAAGTGCTTAAAATCGGGAGAGCTCCTGATTTTTCAGGAGACTTGAAGCCTCTGATTTTATTTATAATATACCTGCAATTGTGAATGGCAAAATTTAAGATTGCCATGTAATCTGCAAATATCATCACAAATCCTATACTTTTCAAGAGGACAGAATGTAGATTTTGTCTGCATACATTTTTTTCAACAGTGACCCAACATGGATGAATAATGTTTACTTTTGGACAGTGTCCCAACATGGATGAATAATATTTACTTTACATTGACAGGGTGATGAGTTGTTGAATGAAAAATTTTTGTTTACTTCAAATCACTAGTGTTCATTTTACCTATTATGAGTAAAATTATTTAGTCAAGTCTTGTGTGACACTACAAAGTTCCTGGCAAAAGGCCTGATGCCAAGTACCATTGACCTTTTATGGAGAGACAACCCTGGCCCCCTGTGATGCCTCCCTCACGGAACAATGTGGTATTTCAGATCGCATACTGTAGGGTGCCTGTGTTTTGCAGCTTCTCCTGGCTCCCACGCCCTACATCATAGGCCTGCCCGCTACATTTCTCATGTACAAGAAAGGCTTCAGGTTGCCTGACGATGTATGGTTGGTTGACCTTGATTCCAATCGGGTGAGTAGCCCTTTTTTTGTTCGTCTTTATCATGCATACGTGACCATGGTGACAGAATTAGTTTGATTACCTGACTGAGCAGTAACTTCAGCAATAATAGAGGTAGAACTATGCAGTTTCCGGGTTTTGACAAGATAAATCCTTACTTTGACATATCACATGCAAACTATACCTTGCCTCCCAGTGTTCTGACAGGGAAATAAATGAGTAAAATGTTTTCAGATACAATATAAAAAAGAAGTACTGTGCTCCCTCTTTATAACACCCCTCCTTACAAAGCAGTTTCTGATATAACACGGTGGGTACCATGGCTCCCACTGAAATAGTTTTCCCATTACTTATATGTTAAAAGTCCCTCTGTTATAAGGCAGTTTTGCTATTACACGGTCTACCCTGTAGACCCCAACAGCAGCGTTATAAAGGGGGAGCACTGTAGGTGATATATTACTTTTGAAGTGTCATGTGGCATTTCCATAAAGGAATCCCTTTTAATGGTGTAAATATCCTTGGGATTTAATTGTTTGAATGCACATGTTATAGTTTATTTATGAATTTAATTTATGCACTGTAAATTGCCTTATTTTTGCATGTATAAATTTTCACAGTTTTTGTATTTTTGACATTTCACTGTTCTAAATTCACTGTTTTGGACATAATTTCTATTCAGATAGTGGTAAAATGCTGTTTCACTGTGCTTTTCATTTTCACGGTTATATGCCAAAAAAACTTCCATCAGCAAATTAAGCAAAAATAAAAGTACAGCGAAATTAAAGCAATTTACAGTGATTATTGTCAAATCTTGGGAAAAGTTTGAATATAAAAAGGCAATGACATGACAAAATATAGAATTTACTAACTCTTTCAAATTGGGATTTTTTTTTTTTAAGTAGGAAAGGGTTCATGCAGGGAACAAGTATTGATTGGGTGCTAGATTCCCTGCTATAAATTAAAGATTTCGTATCCTCATGGCCATTTGTGTGGGTCTGAGAAGGAGCACCGTAAGTCAGCCTTGTCTGCCAAGGGAGGTATGCCAGGTGCTCATCAAAGGACATTCGTGCAGAAGAGTACATAGCTTTAAGCAGGTGGCATGTTTAAAAGGTGCAGCTCTGTTGGAAATAATAAAGATGCACAGGAAATGGTTCATTAAGACAGTGCAACAAGCATTGGTAGGAAAGGTCCCCAGGGATACTTCTCTTTGATGGACTTTTCCCAAGTTCTGTCAGTCAGGGGCAAGGTGTCGGGATGATAGGAATGCTGAATGTCCACACAATGTTCCTGGTACTCCATTAGCAAGATTACCCAGACACCCAAGCCAGAAGAAACATTTTATTGATTAAATATTCTTTGTGCAGGGAGTATGTTGATCTGGTTTAATGTGTATCATCATCTTTTATAACATCAGTTATGCAATCACTGTCATGTCTGTGGCCTGTCTGTCTGGTCTCTGTACACTGTGATTTACCTGTATCTATCACACAGAGAGCCACATTTGAATTGCCCAGTGGAATATTAATTCCACTTTTGGCAGCAATGTGAGACCAGGCATAAGCAAGCACTTAGAATTTCAAACTTGGATGACCAGACAGGCAAAGTCAGTGACTGTTTACCTGACAATTTCCAAGTTAGAGACCCTGTGATGTGTATGTGTTGTTGTTTTTTTTGTTTTTGTTTTTAATCATACTCTTTAGGACCAGTGTACCTACAAGGGACACTCTTAAATTTAATCCAGAAATCACTCTTAACAGTCCTCACAGTAGAAGAGCAAAAAAATTAAGATGTAGCCTACAGCTGCATGGTTCGTGTTAACTTTGTTACTCACCTGGACAACTATCCGTGATTTTTAATGCCAGTATATTCATATTTTTGTGAAATTCATTGTGTAGGATGAGAAAATTGTATAGCTTAAGGCAGGATAAAGTAATGATTTTTATCAACAAACCAAATTGCTTGTCGATATGTTGTTGGCTACTCGTGTGGTGGCATATAAAAAATCGTGACAAATGATCCCAGCGCTAGCATTAATCAGTGTTCTAGAATTATTTTGAGACTAAAACATCTGTGTATTATATTTGTAAAAACAAGGAGACTGATTTACATGGCAAAAATGTTTTGCTTTGCTGGCATTGTCACAGCTGGCATTGTCATCTGGCAAACTGCTTTTGCCCCATTTGTGCTTATCTTTGCATTATGATCCACTGAAAATTTGACGGGAAATCATCGTTGACATTGCATTGTATAATTACTTACCACTATGAAAATCGATTTCATGCCCCTGAAGAATTAACAGGAACATATTGCATCTCTCAGCACATTGAAGCTATTAAAGGTCAAAAGATGACAATCATCTCTCAAGTATTGATTCATTTGGAGAGATGTCTATTGTGACAGTAAGCTCTGTGTGTGCCTCTCCAGTCCCAGATAATATGTCATATGCATGCTGATGTATCAGCAATGGAAATGTGAATGCATTCTCATGCACAAGTGAGCATATCGAAAGTCCGAATTTGAACTCTATACAACAGACTGTCAATTGCTGCCTCAAATGCTTTGTGTGGAGTTATTCAATGCCATCACCAGTATTCACTGGGGATGTAACAATAAACTTTTTCATAATACAATACACGATTTGAGAACAAACTCACATAAACATGATCTTCAAGGCATTCACATGGATGTTTATTTACATAAACGAAGACATCGTATGCTCATTTCCTACGAATCAAACTGGGTAGGTTTTCGCTGCAGAAACAATTTTGTTGCGTAAATGTGACAATTTTATTCATACATACTTCAAATAAACATCTAATTAATTGTCTTCAGTACATTTGCCGCTAAAAATCCATATAACAGCAGTAAAATTGCATATTTTGTGGGCTCAAACTGTGTATGATTCTCTTGCCGGTTCTAGGCATGTTTGGTATAAATGAAACGATCAGAACCTGGTCAATATCATTACACTGCTTTCCTATTGGCTTAATTTTTTATTCCCGCCCACCAACCATCGACATCTTGCATAAATTTACTATCTTGGAGGTAAAAATCTAAGATAGAAGGCAGTGGGATTCTTGCCTTGAGGTTCTCTTGAGGGCTCTGATTGGCTCACAGGTCATGCAAATAAGTTTGCCAAGTCTCGGCATGTTCTGAAGCATGTGCACTGCGAACTTTCGACAAACATGCACGGTGGAGTCCATCATTCAAACCAACAGTACTTTTGTAATTTCATATCACATAAGTTCCGTAATTTAGTGACATATGGACAGTAGATATTTTGAAAGCATTCAAAACGTTCCTGGTAAACTGCTGATAGACAAACAGAGTGGAAACTGCATGCAATCTATGCTAAAACAGGTAACTGGTGCACCAGTATGCATTGTCAGTGGTCTGTACTGAATAAAACCTATGTGTGTTGTTTTTGTTTTGTTTTTTTTTCACAGAGATAACGCAATATTTATATAAAATTGCCACTATTGCTCAATAGTTATAGTGGAAAGCATTTAATATGTTGTACAGCGATAGGAGAATGCGCCATGTTGCATTATTTTGTTAATTACACATGCTGAATGTTGATCTTTGGCATGTGTAGCATTGGGTGGATAAACTTGCCTGCAGCAAAGGACAAGCAAGTATCTTTGGGCAAGTTTTCCCACCTGCAGCAGAGGATAAATCTTAGTATGGTGATTTTTCTCTTGTCCATTTTGCTTCTCAATACGCTATATTGTGGGGCTTTGTACCGCAGTGCACCAGTGCACCAGGGTATCATTCAATCCCTAGTATTCACCAGATTTTGATTTTGTCAAATATCTTGCAGAAGTATTCAAAGTACAATATTATGTAAAAGGCACAGGTGTACTTGATGTTACACAGAAACTAATATACTGAAGCAGCAAGTCCATGTCAAAAAATAACTACAACTTAGTTTTCTCAGAATGTGCTGTAACATACATCAAGTTTTTTTAATCTTGAAAATCCATTTTGGGGTGACACCTGATCACATTGCTACATCATGGAGGCCAATTTGGTGGTCAGAATATTCTGTGTGCAGTGTCAAGCCTGTTGACTGGAGTACCCACCCATCCTGAGTCTTCTCAGAATTTTGCCCAGCATGACAGACCTGAAGTAGAGGCCAACTAGTACAAGTGGTCATTTTTAGCTCAGCTGACTTGTCACTCAGCTGAGCTTATGTTATGACTAGCCATCCGTTGTCCGTCCGTCCATCGTCCATCCACTTGATATTATCTCCTACCCTGATCTCACAGGAAACATTCCAGAGAAACAAGCATATGGAGTTTGTATCGGACAAGTGATACGTATTGCTAGGAACACCACACTTTTTAGTGATTTTGTCAATAGAGTCAGAACTTTGTTGCAAAGACTACAACACAAAAGTTATAAAAAACAACAACTACACAAAACTCTGTTGAAATGTTTCCAGAGATATGACCAATTACATAAAAGATGAAGAACATTAGTCAAATTGTGTCAAAATGGAGCTTGAAATGACAAAGTGTAGTCCTCAAAGTGCTAAAAGTGGGAAGAGGGAAAGTACCAGGGGTTAAGTATGTACTTAACTCACCTAGATAAACCTCTAGTCCGTCTTAAGTCAGAAAACCATGATCATACTCACTTTTTGCAGGAATTTCTTTCTTTTCAATCCACAATTCACATTTTCGACTTCTTCTCCAAAACCGTCAAACAGATTTATTTCAAACTTGGTGGGGATGTGTCTTGGGTGGGTCTCTGCCAAGTTTGTTCAAATGGTCACACTCCAGTGATTTTTGGATTTTTTATGATTTTTTTTGTTTTTTTTTTGGCAAATCTTAAAGAATCATCTTCTCCGAAATCACTCACCCAATTGCTTTGATATCGCACAAGAATACTCCTGGGGACACCTAGTTCTTAATTTGTAAACTACGAGTGCCGCAATTTTTTTCTAAATTTTTCTGATTTTTTGTGGGGTTTTTTGCTATTTTTGACTTCTTCTCCAGAACCGTCACTCAGTTTAAGTTGGAGGTTGTGGATAAGTTCTTGTAGAAGGGTCAAACAAAGTTGTTCACTAGATGGCACTGCTGTGGATTCCTGAATTTTAACGATTTTTTCAATTCAGGTACTTATTGGTCAATGCAGCATTCCTACTGATTACTATGCTAGTCAATGGGCATTCTAATGCTAATTCACATTTTCGACTTTTTCTCCAAAACCATCATTGAGATTGACTTCAGACTTGGTAGCAATGCACCTTGGGTGGGTTACTACCAGGTTTGTTCAAATGGTCATGCTCCAGTGATTTTTGAATTTTTTAATAATTTTTTGTTTTGTTTTTTTGTGGACAAATCTTAAAGAATCTTCTTCTCCACAACCGCTCGCCCAATTGCTTTGATATTACATAAGAACACTCTTAGGGACTCGCAGTTCTTAATTTGTTCACCAGGTGGTGCTGCAATTTTTTAAATTTTTTTTTTAATGAATTTTTGCATGTTTTTGTTACTTGTCGCTTCTCCAGAACTGTCTCTCAGATGAAGTTGAAACTTTATGGATATGTTCCTTGTGAAAGGGTCAAGGTAAAATGTTCACTAGCTAGCACTGCTGTGGATTCCTGAATTTTAAAGATTTTTTTTCAATTCGGATACTTATCGGTAAATTCACCTTTTCTATTGCTTACTAATATGCATGTCAATTGGCATTCTAATGGTAATTCACATTTTGGACTTCTCTGAAGAAACTGTCAGTCAGATTTACTTCAAACTTGATGGCAGTGTACCTTGGGTGGGTTACTACCAAGTTTGTTCAAATGGTCATGCCCCAGTGATTTTTGGATTTTTTTTATGATTTTTTTCGAAAATCTTGAAAAAAGCTTTAATAGGAAAGTTTAACATGGGAATTTCTTGTAATGGTAATAAATTGAATAATTTTGGCCAGATTTGTGCCAAACTTGGTAGGGATGTACCTTTTGTAAGTGGCTACCTATTTTGTGCAAATGATCATGCTTCAGTGATGTTTGGACCTTGACCTCATTCCCAAGGTCACGGGACAACTGACATGAAATTTAATGTTCGCTTGATAACATGAGATCTGTTTTGAGTTAGGACCTTGATGTTTCACATGTTAATATTTCTCTATGAAGGTAATGCTTAGACAGTACATGAGTGACCTTGACCTTGTTTCTAGGGTCACAGTGCAGCATACATAAATATACTTCACTATAACTTGACAACTTTCTGAACTGGGACCTTGATGTTGCACATGTTAGTGTTCTATAAAGGTCAGACTTACTGAGTACATGGGTAACCTTGATCCTATCCCAAGTTCATAGAGCTGCAAGTGCAATGAATGTCTAGGTCAGCTGAGCATGGGATGTTCAGATATCCCTCTTGTTCACAAGAGTGTTTTATATATTGACCCTTTCCTCTTGAATTCATTGAATTGATGCAGTCAATAGCTTTCTTTGGTGTTTGTTTGGCACTCAGTGCCTAATCCACACCAAGGAAGTCTTTTGACCTGGAGCATGTTATTTTGACTGGTCTCGTGTACGATTCCCATTCAGATTGTTTTCATTGCTGTTGAAATTAAGGCACAGCATTGAGGCAGGCAACATTTGACCACCTGAAAGATTTTGCTGGTTTCAGAGGGAAAAAGGTTAAAGAATTTTTACTTCATCCAACAAGATGTAAGTATTTAAACAAAAAACAAAAAAAAAAGCGAATGGAACTGTACATGCTTCAGGTGAAATATGTGGAAATCTTATATCTGACATAAATTCAAATGTATTATTATTCCAGCAAAATCATTTTCTTCCATTTTCCGTCCTTGTACTGTTTCCTGCAGTTGAGTTACTTGAACAGTTATGTCATAGATGTAATACAATTATGTCCCGACCTGTGGTCATGGTAGCCTATCTTTTGAAAGGCCAACATATCTAACACAGCATTCAGCTTCTATTGAACCACAGAGCAAAGAATTGGAACAGAGACGATCTCCCTGGGTTGAACAGAACCCTTGGTCTCTGATGAGTTCAGGTATGGATAAAATGGTCAGGCATTTTTACACATCATTTGTCTACTTTCATCAACACCAGTCTGGTCTTTCTATCCTGCCATGTTAAAAAGAATACAACTTGCATGGAAAATATGAAATGTGCAACAACAAAATGGAATATGGTTGAAAGTGATCAAGGCTCTGGTACTGCTGACTTAAAGGTCTGTGTGCGTTACATAATGTGGACAGGATATCAATCACATGGAAGCATAAACAATGGAATGGTTCATTACTAAATGTGAAGGGTAATATGTAGCTTCAAGGTAGCTGCCACCCCTTTAACCTTCTTTGACACATAAATAAATTTTCCCATCCTGGTTGCATATCTTATTGTAGGTGCATATATAGATCATAACATGTCACACAGTCAGCAATATTATTGCCACTTTCAGAAATTGATCATGTTTTGAATATGATACATAAGGTTAATGTTTCAGTTGGTTTAATTTTGACTTTAACTCTTTCTCCCTGAATTTAGACTGTATCGACAGCTTTCCTTGGCACAGGTTGGGTGCTAAAAGTTCAACCCAGGCCAAGAAAGTTATTGACATTCTGGTGTTATCTTAATAGGTATCATCTATAATTCTCGTTAAAATTGTTTTTCATTACTTGTGAAACTAGTTTAAAAAAACATTGGGGCCGAACACATTTAATCACCAGCCAGTTTTTGGTCGGTTTAAGGAGAAAAGGGTTAAGACAATGAGATGGCAGCAGAAGTGTTCACATGGCTTGATGTCAGTGTCCCATATGTATAGCTGGACAACTTTATTAACAGTACTGTATAATGCAGTGAATTATTGATAACTGTCTCCAGCATTAGGCAATAAATTACTAATGCTTACATGAAGTCCACTAGGAAAGGGCTGCACACGTGTATACATGTATGTAAGGTGTCATAACAGGGACAGAGTCCACAGGCTGCTGGTAACTTCTTAGCTTTTCTCAAGGTTGTTCGGAGAATTATTAATAGGAACAAGTTAATTTTAGACTATTGAGTGCAGTTCAAGACATGTTTGTTCATCTCACATTATGATATGATTCCATGCAGTAATTGTTGATCAGTTGCTATATTAACTTGTATAATATTCAATCCATAATGCATCGTTCGGTCGGCTGTAGAATATTCTAATTGGTTTCGTATCGATTGGAGATCACTGAAGCTAGAGTATTGATTCCAGAGGCTTGCAAGCAAGCCATACGTGTATATTCTAGTTTGAATAAAGTCCCAGTAACCGGATCATTGGTCCATGAACATAGCGTCCTTGGCATGTATAATCCATGGGAATCTGCTGAAGTATTCCCTGTAATCAACACCACAAGGGCACTGTGTTATGTGCTAATAATCAGTGAGCAGTTCGGTTGGCATGAAAACATTGTATGGCCTAGAAGGTTGTTCACAGTGCCGTGAAAAGGGATTACAGTCAGCTGAGTCTCCTCTTAGTTCTACATAGGAACTCAATCCATCGTCAAATAGACTGCCTTAATCAACCAGTTTCTGATGTAAATATATACTTGTTTTCATTTCATGGTAAGCAGGAACTGCTCAGTTTAATTGCTGAAATTGTTGGTGGATATTTTCCTGGTCTGTGTGTCTCCAGTGGCATGTAATGATTCTGCTGGGTTTTGCAGCAGTTACTCAATGATGTCATTCTGTTCTCAGCTTTCTGTAACAATCTGCAGTGAGTACATAAAGAATATTAAGAAGAAGAAAATGAGTTATTTATTTTTTATTAGAGGGGGCTGGGGTGGGGTGAGGGGTAAGGGGTATTTCTGTACTGGTATACTGGGGCATTGTGTTTTCTGTACCAGCAAACTGGAAGCCCTCTTGTTTTCAGTACTTTGTGCTGGACATTATTTTTGAACATTTTCTGTGTGCTATGCTGGAGCCAAATTATTTCATATTCCAGCATACTAGGACTGCCTCACTCCCCACCCCCACCCCCACCCCCACCCCCACCCCCTTTATGTTTCTTGACTTTCACTAAATGTGAACAGAATGCTTGAGGAAAAAAAAAAGGAAAACAAGATAATATGGCCTGAGGGTAAATTTTTATTTATTCAGATTTGGATCTGTGGCTGCCAGGATGAATGCCACACCTATTTATTACACTGCAGTCTTATCATTGTTATTTTTTCTAGCCAGCCAGAAGCCAGTGTCTGACATAGCCTTTCTGTGTTCCCCCCTTGAGTTGATCCATTTGATAGGACTTCAGTCTGGATTGCCTGGCTGCTACATGGATCTGTCATTACAAGAGAAGCCAACAAATACCAGGCATACCCATCAGCATTTACAAACAGGAAAATGTCCTAGCTATCAATTACCGGGACACCAGCTATGAAAGGTTTCATATTGACACATAGCCTTTTGCATAAACAAAGTCTGCTGCTTTTTTTCACAATATTCTTGCCTCCTTGACTTGCCTGAAACATCATGAGGAAAGAATTAATTTTTGACCAAGCCATGATGTGTCTTGGGATGTGTTCTCTGCATTTTTGTTTGTTTGTTTGTTTGTTTTTTGAGGGGGGTGGGGTGGGGTGGGTGGGGGATGATTAAAAGTAAAATCCCATGATTTTGCTCAAAGACTGTTGTAGAGCATAAGTATGTGAAGGTGTGATCATTTATAAATTCTGGGATCAGTCAGAAAAGGGTTAGTGCATCTATTGTCTTCTTGCCAGATAAGAAAAGAGGAAGGAAGAGACAGGTAATCTGCCGCTGAGAGAAGTTATTTTAGGTGTGCATGCTGAATGAACTAATTTCAGTACAAAGATCCAAATGCTGCCCAAGGAGACTGTGTCAGAACATGAAAGAATGACGTAAATAGTTTCTTCAGGACCTTTGTTAGACAACCACTGGCAGGCCTCCAATGCACATACTTCTGTTCTTTACAAAGGTGATGGTGGGAAAAAGTTGGAATATTCTCTTGTTGAATGCAGATTGTGAAGAACGGAGGGGTGGCGTGGGTAGGAGATGCTTCATGTTCACAAATTTGAACCTTATGGAGCTTTGTTTGTACTTAATATTGTGGAAGTAGGTCTTAGCATCACAGATTTGTATTAAGAATGCTCCCCTGCACTATGGTAATGTAGAATTTTATTTCAGAATCTGTGATGGGTAAGAGGATGTTCAATTACACTGCTCGCTATTGAAGTACATAGGAAGCTTCAATATGCAGGCCCGTGTTGTGCCTTGTAAATGAAAGCAACCTTCTGTTCCTTGGCAAAGGCTTCCAGCATCTTAGCATTCATGTTGCATTTTTCATGTACACACTTATATTTTTGGCACCTCTGTATTTCTCAAGTCCCTAACCTGTCATTGGCTAATTTTGCCCCCTCCTACCAGAGGAGGGACATATAGTAATTGTTTTTTCTGTCCGTCTGCCATTCGTGTCTGGGCTATATTTCCCTTGTCCTTCAACTAAGATTAATGAAACTTTACACACAGGTGCATCTGGACATAAGGGTGTGTCATGCACCAAAGGTAGGTCAATAGGTCAAGTATTTGGGTCACAGTGGCATGTCCTTGTAAAATCTTGTATGGGCTGTAATTTCTTTACCGTTTAACTTATTTTTATGAAACATCACATACATGTATATCTTAACCTACAGGTGTATCATGAAACAAAAGTAGGTCACTAGGTCAAAAATCTAGGTCAATGTGTTACAATCATGTAAAACTACATTGCACTTCATGTCCAGGCTGTAATTCTGTTGTCCTCTGACTTAGAATCATTAAACTTTACACCCTTGTATATCTGGACACAAGGATGTGTTATGCATAAAAGTAGGTCACTAGGTGAAATATTGAGTCACAGTGACATATCCTTGTAAAATCGTGTTATGCATGTGTTATGATACACTATGTACACTAGGTATGTTTTTGATTTGAATGCTAGTACATTGTATTTTGTCAAACTTGACACACAGGTGCATCTTGCCATAAGGGTGTGTTGTGTAACAAAAGTAGGTCACTATAAGTCAAGTATCTGGGACAATATTTGTACTGTTCATGACCACAGCTTTTTTTCAAATGAGACCTGTGATTACCAAGGTTATCAATGGTGTGAGAAGGGCATTGATCCAGTAATCTCTGATTGCATTTTAATTCCCCTTCCCTTGCTATAATCAGAGTTTGCAGGTTACTGTTTCACTGAGCTGCCATTGCATTGCTATCTCAGGCAGATGGTTAATTGCTCAAGCTGTGTTATAGGTTAATTGTACATGTATCTGGGTACTGTTTGTGTATTTTTCTACTATGACTTAATTGTGGGTGTAATACATGGACTGACAATTTGGAATAGGGATACGACTGGATTGAAGAATCTCACAAACAGATTTTTCTGATATAGTGTTCTTGAGGTTTGTTATAGATTGAAACTTGCTACATTTTACCATTCTGATGTCCATGGTTCAAATAAAAGTGGACTTGGCAATATCAGCCATGGATTACCTCCCAGTACATCGATTCCATAATTCATTTTGACATAATTTTTAGGCTATATAAGTCACTATAACAGCATGACTCGTGTATAAACTGTATAGTCAGTATACAAGCTAGAGTAGTTCTCTTTAATTACCCTCTTCTTCCTCACTCAAAATATGTCCCTGACATGTACCGAAGAGTCAACGGAGACGCTTTTAATTAGGGGATATACAAGTGTTACGTTACACTATGTACACTAGGTATGCCTTTGACTTGAACACTAGTACATGGTATTTTGTGAAAAAGATGAAAAAGTTGAAGCATGTTATGTTAAACTCTAAGTCATCGATGGACCACAGTTGCAGTGAAACATTCATTCACAGGTATTGCATTATGGCAATAGGACTTTGCTTATCCAGTATGTGACGGATTTATTATTGTTCCAGGTTTGTTTGTTTCTGAAGAATAAACCTGACTGCAGTATATTTCAGCTGGAATACTGTATATTTTTTAAAATCCATGTTCCTTACCATGTATGTGTTATGTAAATTGCTCCACTGCAGTATTCTTCTGCTATTATAGAGATAAAGAAATGCTGTAAATTGCTTTATGTTTGCATATTCAAATTTTGTCAATTTAAAAAAATGAAAAAGTGGTGGAGTATTTCATGCGCAATTAAAAGGAAAAAAATCTAAAATAAGGTCAACTGAACAAGTTAGTGTGTACATCCAATATGAAGTAATAATCGATTGCTTTGAGAGGCCTTCTGAGGTTTGTGCTCCTTCCACATCACAGTGGATTTAATTTGACCACAAAATGAAGCAATTTACAGTGATCATACATGGCATATCCTGTCTTATCACTGCTTTATTGTATTTTAGTAGAATATCTCCCTGAGTTTTATTGGTCGTTTGGTGTTCTACAAGTAATGGTCAGTGGTGTTCACACAATTTAAGTCCTCGTACATACCATCTGTTGGTGACAGTTTCACAGTGAAACATGAGTGTTTGGCCAGGGTTAAATAAATGAAATGATGGCTTTGCACTGCAATATCCTCTAGTAAAATGCACAATAATTTCAATTTAGAAGATGCCAGCAAAGTTGTACAGTAAAACCTCCCTTACCGAACACCTCCATGTACCAAACACCTCTCTATACTGAACACCATTTCTCGGTCACAAATGTATACTTTCAATGCTATCAAACCTCCCTATACTGAACACCTCACTATACTGAACACTTTTTCCGGTCCCAAGGGTGTTCTGTATAGAGAGGTTTCACTGGATATTAGGAGCTTTAAACATGTTATTTTGTGTTTTGATTACATTTATCACAGCAGAGCTCACTAATTCTATTGCTGCAAGCATTAGGTGCATTTCATTATGGTATTGTTTTGGCCATAATGTTATTATATCCTGCTTTATTTTGCAAATTTACAAGGCCATGACGCATTATTGCCATGCATTTTAGCATCACTAATTGTGCCAGTTACATAAGGTGGAGTTCACCATTTGAGGTGATAGGGGAGCAAGATTTTGCTAAAATGGAACTGATTTGACACATACATCTCAGTGTTTATCCCAGATGATAATTAAACAATAATTAGCTGTCCGTTACTTATATATCCAGAGCAAGGACATAAGCTAGCGTCCAACCATTATCAGCTGGAATAGCTCAAATCAACACATATCTTGATAAAAGATGCATCTTTACTCCTTGGTACAGATACATGTAGTATCACAAGGAATGTTATCAATATTACCTGAATACTTGTGTAAAAATGTCTCGTACTTAGATTCAGCTGAAGAGTATTACAAAATTATTTTGCATTTTCTGTTTCGTTTTGTTCAGAGTAAAATCAAAATATGAATGGTCTTGGCCAGGCAGCAAGTGAAGAGTGAAAGCATTTGTCTCAGTTTGGTATGAATTAATAACACATTATATGAAAAATGGATGACACGGCTGGTAAGTAATGTATGACCGATAGATACTGCTCTTGCATGAACAGGTATCAGGTAGAGGTCTGTCAAGCACAGTTTAACCCTCCAGAGACCGAGTCAGTGGCTTCCCTTAGTGCACTCTGGGCACAGTGTTCAGCAAGGAAAACTGTTTAACTTGTTCCACCCCAGAACAAGATAGAGTCAACAGCTTTCCTGGGTGCATTCTGGGCAGAGTGCACCCTAGGAAAGCTGTTGACCTACTCCATACAAGCCTAAATGGTCTCTCATTCAATCATTATTAAAAATTTTTACAAATTGTGCAAGATTTGTCAAAAGCAGATAAGCAGACGACATTAACATTCTGGCGGGAAAAGACGAGATCAGTATCGAATGAGTTAAAAAAGATGTGGACAACATCTACGACATCAGGTGCTCACTGATAACTTTTAATGAGACAAAGTTGCATGGCATTACAAATGTGTTATCTTCCTCACTGTTGATTTGACATGCATATACAATTGTAGTAAGGCAGCTTTGTTGACACACATATGTGTCAAGCTCTTAAAGATCATGTTATTGTACCCAGTTGGCAAACTTATTGCATTTTTAACATTTATTTTATGTTGTGACATGATACCTTCTTTTCTGTCTTCATTTTATCAATCTTTGGAATTATTTGCTTTGCATGTGCATAACTGTGTTGAGAGGAGAGCTTTGTAATTTCATCTGTACATGACTGAGCAAGGACCAAGAAAAGTAGCTGCCCATGGCTCCAGTTTATGCTGTGTAGGCACATCAGGTGGGACCAGGACTGTAGATGGAACAAGCTTAAGTTGGTACCGGTTATTGGCGTAAGATGAGTTTTTGAGATATCTTCTCATCAGTTATGAAACCAAATTGTTAGAAAGAAACTGTGTTTTTATATTACATATGTTGGGGTAGCCACACAGCTACATAAAACACATGCTATTGTTTAGGTTTCAGTGGTGGCTGGATGTGCATATTCCTGCTAGATATGATGTTTCTTCCAAAGAATTATGTCTCCCGGTGGAAGCCGGGGGACATATTGTTTTAGTGCCCGTTTCTTCCGCTTCTTGTTGTTGTTGTTATTGTTGTTGTTGTTGTTGTTGTTGTTGTTGTTCATGTTCTTCAACACTTGGTTTCCGAGCGATAAGTCTTGAAGGACTTGACAGAATTTGATGAAACTTGGTAGGATTATGTATCTAGGCAAGACCTAGGTTGGGATTGTATTTGGATGACCTTGAGCGAATTCTCAAGGTCACAGGGTCACTTATGTGAAATTGGTTTCCGTGCGATAAGTCTTGAAGAACTTGATGGAATTTGATGAAACTCGGTAGGATTATGTATTTAGGCAAGACCTAGGTTGGGATTGTATTTGGATGACCTTGAGCGAATTCTCAAGGTCACAGGGTCACTTATGTGAAATTGGTTTCCGTGCGATAAGTCTTGAAGAACGTAATGGAATTTGATGAAACTTGGTAGGTTTATGTATCTTGGCAAGGCCTAGGTTGGGATTGTATTTGGGTGACCTTGACCTAATTTTCAAGGTCACAGGGTCACTTATGTGAAATTGGTTTCCGTTCGATAAGTCATGAAGAACTTGATGGAATGTGATGAAACTTGGTAGGATTATGTATCTAGGCAAGACCTAGGTTGGGATTGTATTTGAGTGACCTTGAGCGAATTCTCAAGGTCACAGGGTCACTTATGTGAAATTGGTTTCCGTTCGATAAGTCATGAAGAACTTGATGGAATTTGATGAAACTTGGTAGGATTATGTATCTTGGCAAGGCCTAGGTTGGGATTGTATTTGGATGACCTTGAGCGAATTCTCAAGGTCACAGGGTCACTTATGTGAAATTGGTTTCCGTGCGATTAGTCTTGAAGAACTTGATGGAATTTGATGAAACTTGGTAGGATGATGTATGTAGGCAATACCTAGGTTGGGATTGTATTTGAGTGACCTTGAGCGAATTTTGAAGGTCACAGGGTCACTTATGTGAAATTGGTTTCCGTTCGATAAGTCATGAAGAACTTGATGGAATTTGATGAAACTTGGTAGGATTATGTATCTTGGCAAGACCTAGCTTGGGATTGTATTTGGATGACCTTGAGCGAATTCTCAAGGTCACAGGGTCACTTATGTGAAATTGGTATCTATGGTGTAATACTACCCTCTCAATCACTCATGCTTATACCCCTGCTTATCAGGTTCCCAGCCAGGTTTTTCAACCTGAAACTTTTTATGGCTGACCTGTGGTTACATGCACAAACCCCCAAAGGGGCCTCCGGTACAACTTCCGGTGTTTGCGCATGCTCACCAGTTTCTCTCCTGGCTTCCGCCCACGTTGTTGTGGTGATCACAGGAGTGCCGCAAGATCGGCTTGTTTTTGCAGTTTTCACTGCCGGAGCAACTCGTCGCCCAAGGATCGAGATAAGTGTGGGGTAGTGAGTCGTTGGACCGTTCTTTGAGCGAGAAGCCTTGATTCCTACCTGTTTTTTTTATCTATTTGGTTTCAGGAACACGTGGTCTTTTCCCTTGAAAACCAACATGGCGGACAAGGATGTGGACCGCAAGGAGCGTGAGAGACGTCAAGAACGATCTCGCCTCCTTATCCAGCAGCTCCGGGGGAGGCAGGGGCGCAGCCTCTCACCCCAAGTGAGTGCTGGAACAGCTCAAGCTGTCCCTGCCAGTTCAGTGGCGGGCATCCCTGCTTCTCAGAAGCAGGATGTGGCCGGCCATCTGATGGGGAAGTGGGACAACCATCCGCACTGTAGAAAGTGCAGATGGGAGCTGGAGCGACTGCAGTGCTCAAGGTTACGACCTTGTCAGCACTGTAAAAGCTGGTCAAGTGAGAGGTGGGACCTCTTTGAGTTGGCAGAACGTCGGCGGGCTAAACGGTCTCACCGTAGAGCTCCATCCGTTCAAGACTCTCCGGCAAGCCTGCGAGTCACCACCTCCTCCTCTTTTCGGAGAGTTGAGGCGGTGGATAGTGCCTCGGATTCGGCGGGGGCGACCCCAAAGAAGAGGAGGCGCACTCGCAAGAGAAAGGGGGACAGGGCCGAGGAGCCTTCTGAAAAGAGGGCACCCGCCTTGGATCTGGGACTCAAGGCTATACTGGACACTATGCAGAGAACACAGATGCTGATGGCCACCACCATGCAGTCTTTTGTGCAATCTGCACAAATGAGAGTCCCTTTTCCCACACCAGCTGTGTCTGTGGCACCTGTGGGTCAGCAGACCCAAGACCCGGGTTTCCCAAGGGAAATTCAAGGTCCAGGTGCAACTGGCCCTCCTGCAGAGGAGACCAGCATGGACACGGGGGAGGCACCGGAACAGCCCGGTTTGCCGGTTCGCTCTACGGAGGGGACCGGCGTGACTGGCACTGTGGAAGGAGCCACAAGTTCTCTGGTAGGAGATGCCCCAGTGCTCACGGAGTTGGGTCATGAACCCTTGCCTGGAGCACGCCAGGAAGTACATGATACTTCCCTGGCTGGTCTGGACCGGTCCGGTACGTTAGATCCGGTGCTTGCCGAATCCGTGCCGGCCGTGACCGGGACCGGACTGGACCACTCCGATGAGCAACCGGAGAGGACCAGTCAAATAGAAGCTGCCCTTCCCTCTCTCCCCACGCCGCTTTTTCCACTGCATAGTGGTTTAGATGAGCGGGGAGAGCCTTTGTCTGATGGAGAGGGCTCGTTACACGAGTCTCTTCTCGACGAAGGCGAGGACGAACGCGAGGAGCGCCTTAGGCGTAATCTGGAGCGTGAGTCCCGACCTGTCCAAGGGATGGGGTCGGAGAGCGATGAGGTGTTGGCTGACGAGCCGGCCCATTCCGCTCAACGACAGGTGTCCTTTGAGGACAGCTCAGCCCCAGCCGAGGTTAGTGAACCTGCAGGGCTCTTTCATTCGACTAAGGAGTCGATCTTGGCTCTCCTCGGAGACACCTTGAAGGCTCCTCCCTTGCCACCGACCACGAAGAGACGAGCGATGTCAGTGTACCCACTAGAGTCGCCGTCTGTGTCGGAACAAGTCGGGTCCGGGTTCCCCTTCTCTGCTTACGTGGATGAAGTGTACCAGAGCCTGGATAAAGAGCTCCGGGGATCTAGGTCGCCCTCCAGCGTCCGGACTCAGCAAGCGCTGAAGTGTGGGAAGCTGTTGAGGAGGCCGAGAGCTAACATTGCTAGGTACTGTGTACCTAATGAAATCTACGATAATAGGGCCACGGAGGTAGACGTGGAATGGGAGAGTATCTGTAAATGGATCCCCCCATCTCCTAAAGTCCCCCAGGAGGTCCTTAGTAGATTAGAGGAGGATGCAAGAGCGATGGTAATCATCGCCTCCTTCTTGGACGTGTCCTCGGCCGCGTCTGCCGAGATCATGCAGCGACTCTTCGTGTCGCAGCAGGTCCCGGAACCAGTCAGGGACTGGATAAGTCTGAATACCCGGCTTCAGGCGTCCCGGGGTATGGCGATAGAGCACCTTCTCAGGCAGGCCATTACAATGGAAGCCAACCTGAGGTTAACAAGGCGAGATTCGTGCTTGCAAGTCACCAACCTCTCCGAAGGTGAACAGCGAGCCATCCGAACTCAGCCTTTGTTCTCGAACTACTTGTTCGGAGGTGCTCTCGCTCCCATCAGGGACCAAGTGGTCGAGCAGCGAAAGCGGGAACAGGCCGATGAGGCTAACCAAGCCATCCTCGACCTAGCTAGAGCAGCCACCAAGGCTCGTGGACAGGGAGCCAAAGTTTCTGGCGCCAAGGACTCCTTTGCAAAGAGGAGGAAACCTAGGCGACCTAGGAACAAGAAGCCTCAGAAGCAGGGTTCAGCTGACGCACCGTCCTCCGGCAGTGGCAAGCAGAACCGGCCCTTTCGGAAGCTCGGCTTCGGTAAAGGGAAAAGGGACTGAAGGTGCGTGCCAGTCATCCACACCCGTCAGGAGCTTTTACGACGGGTCTGGGGCGATGTGTCAGCGTCTCGGCGGTCGGTTAGCCGACTTCCGCAGTCACTGGCTTTCCGTCACGGAAGACTCGTTCGTGTTAAGTGTCCTAGAAAAGGGATATGTGCTACCGCTCAAAGAGCGACCGCCCTTGTCCCGCGTCCCCTGGAAGTTCGAACCGCCGGCCCAAGAGCCGAAGAGGTCATTCTTCCACGAGGCGGTCGAGAAGTTGTTGGCGAAGGGAGCCATAGAGAGGGTGAGGGATCACTCTTCTCCGGGATTCTACCGCCGACTATTCTTGGTCGCAAAGAGGGACGGCGGCTGGAGACCGGTCATAGATCTGTCTCATCTGAACACATATTTGGAAGTTCCACACTTCCACATGGAAACGCCGGAATCCATAACGAAGGCTCTCCGACCCGGGGACTGGACCTTCTCCCTGGACTTGAAGGACGCGTATCTGCACGTGCCTATGTCTCAGGGCAGTCGGAAGTACCTACGGTTCGCTTACGCAGACCAGGTATTCCAGTTTCGAGCTCTTCCTTTCGGCTTGGCCACGGCACCTCAGGTGTTCACCCGGATAGTGCAATCCGTGGCAGCATGTGTTCACAAGAGGGGCATAAGAATGCACGTGTACCTGGACGACTGGCTTGTCCGAGCTTTAGTTCATCAGGAACTAATCAAGAACAGAGAATATCTGTTGAAGCTGTGTGGGGACTTAGGGCTAGAAGTAAACATCCCCAAATCAAATCTCACACCCAAACAGGTGTTTGTCTTCCTAGGCATTCATTTCGATCTAGTCCGATTCGAGTGCCGTCCTTCCGAGGACAGATGGGACAGACTACAGAGCCTTATCAAGAGGTTCATGAGATCGACACAGCAAACAGCTCGGCAATGGCTGTCGCTGTTGGGCATGATGTCCTCGATGGACTCGCAAGTTCCGTTAGGACGCCTACACAGGAAGCCACTCAACATAGCTCTGAACGCCAAGTGGAACAGGACCAGTTTGCGGCAAATGGTCGAAGTAGGTCCGCACGACAAGTACCTCATCCGTTGGTGGACAGTGAGAAGGAACGTCATGGGTGGACAGACGATGAGGCCGTTCAATTCCAGACTGGTTGTTTACACGGACGCGTCAAAACAGGGCTGGGGAGCCCACACGGACTCCAACATGGTCTCAGGCATCTGGCCTCTGCACTTGAGACATTTTCACATCAATTGGCTACAACTGGAGGCAGTATATTTAGCCCTGCAGAAGTTCGAACAGTTGGTGAAAAACAAAGATGTGACGTTGATGTCGGACAACAGGACTGTGGTGGCATACCTGAACAAACAAGGGGGCACCCGGTCCAAACTGTTGTTCGAACTAACAAAGAAAATACTTCTCTGGTGCAGCAGCAAAGGAGTAAGGATTCTGGCCCGTCACATCAGCGGCCATCTAAATGTAATGGCCGACCAATTGTCCCGAAAGGGACAAGTGATAGGGACAGAATGGTCCCTACACCCACGAGTAGTTCAGGCGTTATGGGACCGATGGGGGACATCCCATGTGGACTTGTTCGCCACCAGATGGAACCACAAATTGCCAGTGTTCGTGGCTCCAGTCCCAGATCCTCTAGCTTTTGCGGTGGACGCCCTGGCGATGTGCTGGGACGGAATGTGGGGCTACGCCTTTCCTCCGCTCCCGTTGATCCCTCAAGTTCTGAGAAAGATCCGGGAAGAGAAGGCGGAGATCATCCTGGTGGCTCCCTGGTGGCCAAAACGGGATTGGTCTCTCGACCTACTGGAGTTGAGTCGCGAGGCTCCGTTACGTCTACCAGTCTGGGACAGACTGCTCGTGCAGCCTCGGACGTCCCGGTTCCATCGGAATCCGGCGGTGCTCAACCTTCACGCATGGAGGTTGTCGCACGACACGTCCAAGAGGCTGGGTTCTCGAATCTCGTTTCCTCAAGAATCGCACGAGGTAAACTTCGAAAGTCTTCTTTGAAGACATACGACTCGAGGTGGAGACTGTTCACTGAATGGTGTGCCGGGAAGCAGTTGGAACCTTGGTCAGCAAGATCCTCGGATGTTGCCGATTTCCTCTTGTATTTGTTTGAGGAAAAAGAGCTAAGTCCAAGGACTATCGAAGGATATCGAACAGCGATTTCTTCCTCCCTGAGCAAGAAATTGGGTCAATCATTAGGAGCAGACCCACATTTGTCAGCCTTGATTCAAAGTTTTTATACGGACAAACCAGTCGGCACAAATATAATGCCCACCTGGGATTTGAGCCTCGTCCTTTTGGCCATGACGAGACCTCCATTTGAAGAAAAGGATCCCAAAACGATCCAATTAAAATGGCTGACTTACAAGACTGTCTTCTTGCTCGCACTGGCCTCAGGGGCCAGAAGGAGTGAAATCCATGCATTGGATGTTAACGAGATTCGGTGGTCGGAGGATAAAACCTCTGTCACATTGAAACCACACATGGGCTTTTTAGCCAAGAACCATGTTGCCACAGACCCCACCACTGCCTTTACGGGCTTTACAATCAAAGCGCTTTCCGACACGTTATCAAGATCGGAACCTGATAGGACACTGTGTCCTGTGAGGGCGCTAAAGTGGTATTTGGACCGAACGAAAGAGATTCGTCAGGGTCGGAGAGCCCTCTTTCTTCCGTTGAGGAAAACCGAGTCGGGCAGGATAGCTGCTAATACCGTGTCCGCATGGCTGAAGGCGGCGGTCTGTAAGGCCTACCAGGTAGCCTCGGGGTCAGAGGATATTCTTAGGGTCCAAGGGGTAAGAGCACATGATGTCAGGACTTTCTCTGCGTTGTGGTCTCTGATCCGCAATGTTGCCCTTGCCGACATTATGCGGGCATGCAGGTGGAAGGCTCACACAACATTCACATCCTTTTACCTGCGGGACCTGACCGAGATTCAGGGTGGTTTGATGGCGATGCGCAATACTCGCACAGCCTCCTTTGGCGATGGGAAGTAGCTCCGTGGTGACTACCAGACGGCCCCAAAGAGGCGCAAGTAGTAGGTCCGGAGTCGCAGATTCATATGACCAGGCAAGTAGTCTGCTTTACTTCTACTGTGGTAGGCTGGGTTGAGGGAACAGAGCAGCTGCTCATTCTATATGCCGTTCTGCTTTTTTCCCTGAATTCTCCTGCTCCTTCTTGCAATAAGATTGCTCAGGTAGAGTTCAGAGTGATTAGGGTACCGTACTAACGTACGTAGCTGACCTATGGGGTATTACTGTAGACGTGTCAAAAGGTGAATTACGCCCTCCTCCATTCTGCTGGTATATCAGCATGAGTGATTGAGAGGGTAGTATTACACCATAGATACGTGGAAGCGATAAATGCTTCCTTTATCTATTAGTAATACTTACCTCTCAATCACTCAGAAGCCCACCCAGGCCGTCCCCGCCAGTGAAATTCTAGAGGAGAGAAACTGGTGAGCATGCGCAAACACCGGAAGTTGTACCGGAGGCCCCTTTGGGGGTTTGTGCATGTAACCACAGGTCAGCCATAAAAAGTTTCAGGTTGAAAAACCTGGCTGGGAACCTGATAAGCAGGGGTATAAGCATGAGTGATTGAGAGGTAAGTATTACTAATAGATAAAGGAAGCATTTATCGCTTCCACGTTTCCGTTCGATAAGTCTTTAACAACTTGATGGAATTTGATGAAACTTGGTAGGATTATGTATCAAGGTAAGACCAAGGTTGGGATTGTATTTGGATGACCTTGAGCGAATTTTCAAGGTCACAGGGTCACTTATGTGAAATTGGTTTCCGTACGATAAGTCTTGAAGAACTTGATGGAATTTGATGAAACTTGGTAGGATTATGTATTTAGGCAAGACCTAGGTGGGGATTGTATTTGGGTGACCTTGACCTAATTTTCAAGGTCACAGGGTCACTTATGTGAAATTGGTTTCCGTGCGATAAGTCTTGAAGAACTTGATGGAATTTGATGAAACTTGGTACGATGATGTATGTGGGCAATACCTAGGTTGGGATTGTATTTGAGTGACCTTGAGCGAATTCTGAAGGTCACAGGGTCACTTATGTGAAATTGGTTTCCGTTCGATAAGTCATGAAGAACTTGATGGAATTTGATGAAACTTGGTAGGATTATGTATCTTGGCAAGGCCTAGGTTGGGATTGTATTTGGATGACCTTGAGCGAATTATCAAGGTCACAGGGTCACTTATGTGAAATTGGTTTCCGTGCGATAAGTCTTGAAGAACTAAATGGAATTTGATGAAACTTGGTAGGATTATGTATCTTGGCAAGGCCTAGTTGGGGATTGTATTTGGGTGACCTTGACCTTATTTTCCAGGTCACAGGGTCATTTGTGTGAAATTGGTTTCTCTGCAATAAGTCTTGAAGAACTTGATGAAAATTGCTAGAGTAATGTATCTAGGTGAGAGCTAAAATAGGATTGTAATTTTCAAGCAAACTTGGTCATTTGTAATTTGTTATCACCTTTAGGTTATTCAGAGACGTAAGTGTTCCACCGGGAGACATTTGATTTTCTGTTGGAAAATCAGTCTGTTCTAGTTTTTCTTTGAAAAAGGAATTTTCCTGATAAGGAAATTCACAGGTTGGTGACTATATGGTCAACCGGTGCTTGTCTCAGGCTTGTTAGAATTAGAACAACAGAACAGTTGTATCAATAGCCCTGGATAGGGACTATGGACATATATAGGAACATTTCGTAAAGTGATTAAACTGTGCAGTTTCTTCAAATTAACAGTTTATGTGTTAATTGAGTGGCACTTAACATGGGAATGTGAGCTCAGACAATAAAGATTTAGCATTAGACTGAGCAAGGGCACCTATATTGCTGTGTACATCTGAACTGAGACTAGGAATTCTGAGAATACTCAGTAATCTCGATCCCAGATCAGAACCACAAGGCACTATGATTGTTGCACATTGCACAATAAGGGATTTATAATTGTGTGCTCAGCATGCTCAAGGCATCACTGTGTATGTCAGATTGCTGAAGCTGTTTTGTGGATGTGTGAACAATTAGGCATTTCACTGTGGCTGAGTAATGGTACATTGCTGTGAATGGCCCACTGTCCTGGAGACTTCATGTATGTGCTGTGTTCCACCCAATCAGGGCTCCTACTCGAATAATAACAGCTCTCATTTCCTTGGAGTTGGAAAAATCAAAAGCAAGACCAAAAAATCTGCATTTAGAAATCTAAGTCAGAGTATTATACAGATAATGTTCCAAATAGGGTTCCAGAGAGGCTTATTATATTGTAATTTTGCAAGTGCCTTGGCTTGTATGGGGAAGAATACAGCAACACGTGTACTTGTAACAGGATGTTTTAACAACTCTAAGGTTGGTTCATTGGATGCTTTGTATTGGTCCTGAGGTGTCAAATGGACCTATAAGCAAGTGCTGCCACCACATGATATGAGGTGGTTAAGCTAACAGATGTCTTTGGCATGAAAGCAGGAGCCTAACAAGAAGGCATTATACTGCTGCATGCCTTGGCAAAAGGCAAGGTTGTGTACACGACTACCAGCAATAAAGATGTTCAATGTTGCTAGACTTATGCTCTCAATTTGTTCATTGTTAGGTTCACTTGTATGGCTGACAGCCATCATTTCAAGTATGTTCAGTGTGATATATTTGGCGTGAAGAAATCTGTCATACCTGGTAGGTTTGATTTTTGTGACTTGAAGCAAGATTTTTAGGTTGTTAGGTGCAACCTAGTGGACTTGAAGCAGTCTTGCCTTGTTGGTAGGTTTGACGTTATGACTTGAAGCAATTTTTCTCAGCAGTTAGGTGTGACCTATTTCACCTGAAGTAGTGTTTGGATGTGACCTATTTCACTTGACACAATCTTTCTTTATTGTTTGGTTTTACGAGTATGGTTTCAAGTAATCTTTGCAGGTTGTCAGATGTGATTTGTATGGCTTATGCAAAGCTTTCACCTGATTTCTATATCTTCAAGCAATCTTTCTTTATTGTTTGGTTTGACTTTTATGGCTTAAAGAATCTTTCAAAGTTGATAGAGGTGACATATTTGAATTGAAGCAATCTTTGTTGTTAGGTTTTGGCCTTCATGTTTTCAAGCAATCTTTTGTTACTTAATTTTGCTTGAAGCAATTTTTGTAGATGGGTTGGCTTGACTTTTATGGTATCAAACAATGTTTCTAGGTTGTAAGGTGTGACTATATTTTGGAATGAAGCAATCTTTATAGTTTGTTTGGTGCAACATAGTTGGTTTAAAGCAATCATTGTAGGTTGTTAGATGTGACTTATTTGGTTTATAGCAATCATTGTAGGTTGTTAGGTATGGCCTATTTGGTTTGAAGCTATCATTGTAGGTTGCTAGGTGTGGCCTATTTGGTTTGAAGCAATCATTTTAAGTTGTTAGATGTGGCCTAATTGGTTTGAACTAATCATAGTTTGTTAGGAGTGGCCTATTTGGTTTGAAGCAATCATTGTAGGTTGTTAGGTATTTGGTTTGAAGCAATCATTGTAGGTTGTTAGGTGTGGCCTATTCGGTTTGAAGCAATCATTGTAGGTTGTTAGGTGTGGCCTATTCGGTTTGAAGCAATCATTGTAGGTTGTTAGGTGTGGCCTATTTGGTTTCTCAAGCAATCATTGTAGGTTGTTAGCTATGGCCTATTCGGTTTGAAGTGATTTCATTGTGTGTTTTGACTTTTTAGGTTTAAAGCAATCTTTCTGAGTTGTTATGTGTGACTTTTTCAGCATGAGGGATCTTCTAAGGTTGTTAGATGTTACTAATTTTTGGCAATATAGCAATCTTTCAAGGTTGTAAGGTGTGACTTATTTGGCCTGAGGGAATCCTTCTTGGTTGATATGTGCATGTGCTTTGTTCCACAAGCCCTCAAACATGAGTTGAAACCAAAAAGAATATTGTAGACCATGTGTCCCAGGACCATGTCACACATATTTGTGACAAAATGACACTGGAATCTATTTCTCTGGTAAATCTACCTGTATTTTAAGATCACAAGTAATATAGACCACTTTTTGCTGGCAGTGGGGCAGTCAGTGACAGCACGTTCTACTGTGTGTGTCTTTAGCACTAGCTCCTGTCTCTCATTCTTGCCAAGTAATATAAATGGGTTGTATTTTAACCTTTGTGGAAACCCATAGAGAGAGCATTCAGTAACCCACATACAATAAATTCTGAATTATCATCCTCTGAGGTATTATGCCATAGTTAGCTGTATTCGCAATTAAGGAATCCATCTTCCCCTGGGTTAAAATAACAGTGTCTTATTGAATCCAATGCTTACAGTAAATGATATCTAAATCCATGTGGGAATCTTGAGATCCTTCTGCTCTGTACATCAGTTCTACGGAGTTTGTTTCTATGTGTGTGTGTGTTTGGCATACGTTGCTGTCATCTCTTTCATGTACTGGGTGAGCATATACATGACGTACATGCAGTGGTTAAATTGTGGACTTTCCTGAATTTACTGAACTATTAGCATGAGTATCTGGTTGCTAAGGCAGCTTGGAGAATTTAAATTATCATGATGTTGCAGCGTGATACATATTGTCTGTGTAGTTCTGCAGTATGAGTGACACATGCATGTCCAAGGAAGTGAAATAGTAATGTGAACATGTATTTACATACAGAGGTTGATGAGCAGAAGTGCATTCATTTCAATTAATGCCAGATCACATGGTGCAGGAAGCATCTGTCCTTTCAGTTAATGTCAACTTTTCTCAGCATATTACAGTGCTCCAGTCATGATGCTCAATAACTTAATTGGCAACCAAATCTTGTATTTAACATAAATATACATGCAAAAAATACACTAATGCACATGTATGTAAAAAGTCTTTCTAGAAATCATGGTAATGCATGAGTAACCACAAGGAATGATGTGTTGATTTGAGTACACTGTTTATCAATACTGTATCCAGGCAATATATAGATACATATATATGTTTAGGTTTCCTAGTACCATATGTTTGTATAAACCTCAATTCCAAACTTACATGGAACATGCCATACAATTTACTGGAGGGACTTGCAAATATCGTGAATATGAATAGATGAGTGAAATAAAATGTGGTATTGCACACTTTCAAATTTGATGTTCTCCTACCCAAGATCTGACAGCACGAAATTCTCTCTTTCAGGTTGTCCATTGGGAGCCAGACACGGTATGGGTGTCTCAATGGGGTGGGATCAAGAATGCTGACTAATTTACCATAAATGATGCACATTGAATGGGTTAGCAATATGTGGCTGTCAAAGTCATGGGCTTTAATATATATCACAGTAGGGACGAGCGGCATTGCAGCAGACTAAATGTTTTCACAGGTGATGTTCACCATTTATAGTCATACTCTTGTCACAGGTCTGACATCAGAATCAATGGCCTGCATTGTAATTGAATTGCGTGATCCTGGCTGAGAATTCACAGCTGCTGCATGGAACCTTGTCATTTGCATATATTCAGTGATTGATACCTTAGCCGATGACCATGTGTGAGGGACTGCATATCTTTATAAGATGACTGTTTTATGGCTTGAGTCTTATTTCTCGAATAAATTCACCAGTAATTTAAGACCACCCTGAATATGGGACCAACTGTAACTAGCAGTGATGTTAGGGGTGGTCTTAAATAGCAGATAGTAATATACTGGAGTATGCCGGCCTCTGACTTGTGTGGGGGCTCTGCTATGATGTTCTGTATAGCATGCCAGCAGTTGGTTGCGACAGAAAGGAGAATTCAAACAGCTGCTTGCTTGGATCTCCGGGAGGAATATACATAAAGTTAATGGTGTTTTTGCATTCAACATGACAGGCCTACTCTATCATGCATTTTGATCTAGGTGAGCTAGCTTAAAAGGCTGGGGTTTTTTGCATTTTGGCATTGGCGTAAAGTGTAATTAGTATTATTTCAGTACATGCTAAAATAATACTGTTGTGTCACTTCTTTTCACTGTAATGTTATTTTTATCTGTTCCGTTGATGCCAGAAAACTATGAAAATACAAGCACTAGTGAAGTAGGATTTGAACATAGGTCTTGTATGAATAGTGGCCAAATCAGTCAAGTTTAGTTTTAGTTAAATGCCTGACTTGAAAATTTATACATGTGAAAATAAGTATATTTACAGCAGTTCTTTTAGTATTAGATTAGCAATACACTGTTTGGCACCACCACTAAAACATACATGTAAATGATGCTATGATACTGCTTGGTTGCATTACTTCAGCATACTTGCCAAAACAATACGGCCAGGTATCATTAGTTATGGCGTAATAAGGCCTCTAGGTAAGGTTGCAGTTTAACACAGATAGTAATATCAACTTAACTATTTGTCTGAAAGTTTAAAAATTTGTTTGGTCAGTTTTAAAACCTCCAGGAACATGGCATTTTGCAAATTGATTTTTGTTTTTGTTAACATTGTTAAATGAACTGTTGATAGCTTTGTGATGCATTGTGCTGCAAACGATTCAGCTTTGTGAGATGAGACCTGATATGCATCAGCTAAGTGCAGTCCTCCTGATTTTCTGGCTCAAGATTTATTATGCCCGCTTCAAAGAAGGTGGGGGATTTTGCTTTGCTCACGTCGTTTGGTCAGCTGGTAGAAAGACTGGTTTCCACACCATAACTCCAGAAGTTTTTTAGATAAGCCTTTGATAGTTCCCAGGTGTATACTCCAGTATAAGCGCCAGGTGAAGTATGAAGGTGGGTAACCTTGAGCTTATTTCCAGGGTCACAGAGGTACTGTAGTAAGTTTTGCTTTCTGCATGATAACTGGAAAAGTTTTGGTGATAGGACCTGTATATTGCACAGGATTATAGTCCTTACCCAGGGCTGATCAAGTTTGAAGATGGGTGACCTTGATCTAAATTCAAATGTCACAAGGTCACTTTAGTGAACTTGGTTTCTGTATTGAAATGCAGAATGTAAGTTATGACTTCAATATAGCACATGGTTATTGTCCTTAATTAGGGCCTGGTCAGCTTAAAAGATGGATGACCTTGACAAATTTCCCAAGGTCACCACGTAGAATCCTATTAGTGAACTTCATTTCTGCATAATAACGGAAGATGTCTTTGACTTAGGGCTTTCATTTTGTACAGGAATATACCATTGTATAAGAGCTAGGTCAGGTTTTGAAATGGGTGACTTTTAGTCAATTCCCAAGGTCACAGAGCCATGTTACTGAATTTGGTTTCTGCTCAATAACTGCTTAATTTTTTGAGCCAGAGCTTATATTTTGTAGATGTTTATAGTCTTCTGTTAGCACTACATCAGCTTCAAAGAAGGGTGACCTTGACCTTATTTCCAAGGTCATAAGGCCACTTAAGTGAATTTGGTCTCTGCAACCTCACTCAGAATTTAACCCTAGGGTATCAATATTGCACATCATAATAGTTCTCTATAAGGGCTTGATAAAGTTAGAACATAGATAACCTTGACACAATCTCAAGCTTGCCACACAGGTTGGTAGACTGTGGTTTCTGCACCATAATTCAAGAATTTTTGAGATAGGACTTTGATACTGCCCAAGTATATACCAGGGATGAGCCTGTTCAGGGAATTCCAAGATTTCAGGGAATTTTGTGTCGTAGACTTACAGAAATTCCTGGATTTCTGGTTGAACTTCTGAAGAAAGTTTCATTTTTCCCCCACTCAAATGTTGTTTTTCACTGAGAATGAGTACTTTGTCTGATATTTTCAGGGAATATTTTTCTTGGTCAGGCTCGTGTCTGATATACTCCTTAATAAGGACCAGGTGAAGTTTGAAAATGGTTGACCATGACCTTATTTTTAAAGTCACACAGGTCCTGCAGTAAGTTTTGGTTTCTGCATTATAACTGGAATACCTTATATACATGTAATAGGACCTGTATATTGTTCGGGATGATAGTCCTTATCCAGGGCTCAGTCAGATTTGAAGATAGGTGACCTTGACCCAATTTCCAGGGTCACAAAGTGACTGCAGCGAATTTGGTTTCTACGTCTGATCTCAGAATTTAGCTTAGGGACTTCAATATTTGCACATGATTACAGTCCTTTATTACGGCTTGGTCAACTTATAACATGGATGACCTTGACCAAATTCTCAAGGTCACCACACTTGCAGTGAACTTGGATTCCACATGATAACTTAAGATTTTTTTAAGCTGGGGGTTTAATATTGCACAGAAGTATAGCCATCTATAGGAGGTAGGTCAAGTTTGCAAACAGGTGACCTTGAGTCAATTCCCAAAGTTACTGAGCCACATTACTGAATTTGGTTTCTGCTCAATAGCTGCAGAAGTTTTTGAGCAAGAGCTTTCATATTGCACATGTCTTCTATAAGGGCAAGATCAACTTCACACAGGGCTGACCTTGACCTTATTTACAAGAGTGTAATGAGGGCAAACATAATGACGGTAGGGGGGCATCTATGTTTTACAAACATGTCTTGTTATCTTCTGTCCCACTGTTGAGACATTGCTGGCGATTGCTTAAGGAATTGGACACCTTTGTGCTAGTTTTTCATCAAACACTTCTGTTTCATGTATTGTGCTGCTTCAAGTCTGTGGTAAAGTTGTATACATGTTACATCTTTGTGGCCGCTGTGCAGTCAAACTCGCAGATTACGCCAAGGTGACTGACGGTTGGATGATGCTGACATAAGCAGGGCCAATGCTGAAAATCAGTATGGTACAGCGTCAGTCCAGAATGTGCTGAACAAACGCTGACTTGACGTTTTGTTAGAGAACTGAATCATTGATCCAATATTGGCTGGACAAGTGCGCCAAGTCCATGATGGTGCTTCATGTTAGTGCTTGTTGAATTAAAGGCTAGCACTTTGTGTGCAATGGGTTCAGCAAATTCCAAAACAGATAATCTTCAAACATTAATTTAATAAATACAGGTCTTACATAAAAATATCTCAGGATCAAGGTATTTTGACACGACAGAATCTATTTACAGATGAAGTAACAAAACCCGAGGGTTGATGCTGTGCACATTAGTGTTATAGTGAGGTTGATGACGATGACCATGTGACCTGTCGCCTTCAATAGAAAGTTAAGTAGGATTGTTTTGGGCATCACAGGGGTGTTACCAGAGGCGCAGTGGTTAAAGGTTCAATGAAGGCTAATAAATTACAACGACTGGGCCCAATCACAAGCACAACATTAGAAACCTATTGGGTAAACAACCAACTGAGTACATGGAAGACCCATTATCTTAATGTGTAAAATTCGTTTGATGGTATACTGCAACTGCACACCACTGCACAACTTTCAAGTCCCAGTCCCACTGACTGCATTGAATCAGTGTTTGACAAAGCTGGCAGAATTAACTGATAGCAATATGGATGTGACGTTTAATGTCCCTGTACTAGTTTTCTGTGAATGTATGTCACACATAGGGACAGAGTAGTTTTGTTGTTTCAGTTCACAGCTACTTTTGTTCTTTATAGCTATAACATAGTGCTAATATAGAACTGATAATTATTTTGTGGGTATGTTTGGGGTAACTATGGAAACCATACCCTTACCATAATTACATACAGAAAAAGCATGTTTTGGCATTCTTTAACACTTTCAAGTCTAGGCTTTTTCAATAGGTTTGCAGAACAGAATGAGTTAATGACTGAAAATAAAAGAGAATATACAGGATGGTGTAGCATAGCAATGTCATGTACAGACATTGACTCTTTGGGCAAAAATAGATTTAATTCAGAACAATACAAACACTGAGATTTTTACGTAGTGTGAATATCATAAGGCTCATGTAAACATGTTTTTGCAGGGCCAGAATTTCGGCGAGAATCCATTCTTGTAAAGATTCTCTTAAACTTGTCTTTCTTTAAAAAGGAAACTAATTGACAAAAATCCAAATAGATTCTCGCAAAATTTTGTGAAATTCTGGGCCTGTTTTGCCATCAAAGTGGATAAAGCGTGGGTGGTATCCCAAATTAAATGGCAAGTTTTTCGTGCTGCAGTTAAGTTAAATAGCTTGAAAATCCATAAATTATGTAGCTGGTGGATTGGAAAGGCAGTGTATGAGATATGGTTCTGAAATATGATGAGTTACCATGAGCCTAAGAATTTAGTGGGAGCATTGATGTAGGCAGTTCAGGTGTTTGAGAAGCTCTGGCCCCTGTAGCAGTACATGTGAGGAGGATTTTGCTGCAAGGTATTTTTATGCTTTTGTAAAGGCACACAACTTGGATTTCATGCAAATTTTTGCCAGATTTGACGTGACATTTGAAAGGGGGATGGGAGTATCAATGGGATAAATCGCCAGCAGTAGATAAATACCACTTTAGACTATTTATCATATTCCCATCTCAGGTGATAAGTGTCTATAATTGCATCTCAGTTAAGAGATCTTGCAACCTGGTTTGAAACAGACCATTATCCTATCCCGCCTTGAATTCAGACTCACTCGACAGCTTTTCTTGATGTGGGTTTGGCACTCAGCACCCAGGCCACACCAGGGAAAGCTGTTGACCTGGGGCATCATGTTATCTTGACGGGTCTCATGTACAATTCTATTCAAATTGCTTTTCATAACTGTTGAGAGTAGTTTAAAACATTGTCGGGGACAACATTAAATCATCAGCCAGTTTTCACAGGGAAATTGTAAAGCAGTGTCTCAAAAGACGGACCATGCGACAAGTGTCAATAGACCTGTATTGTGACTGGTGCATATAAATTTGGCTCATTTCTGTTTCTCACTTCTGATTGGTCCATTGCTGTGGTGTACTTATTGTATTGTAGGTGGGTAGGTAGACTTTTATTTTATAAGGGTAACCTAATAAGCAGGGATTTATCTTCCCCAGAGCCCTCCCTATTTGTAACTGATAAAATATATAGTTATATCTATTTATAGTTTAAAAAACACGCATTGATATGGCCATCCTGGCACTATATTAAGACCCACAATGTGACCATAATTATGACATTTTGAAACGTTATAAGCTTTCCTAATCTCTAATTTCTCTCTGGGTATACCGTGGTGAGTAGTTTGCATCCAGGTATTGCTACAGAACTCCTTTATGTCATCATTTCTAGGGATGGTTTAACATCTATATTGCGTATTGAGGGCATCAGGCTATTTTTGCAATATCAGGTATCTGATGTACCAGATTTGAAGGTCATTTACTAATACATGTCCCCAATATTGGCTACATTTTGGAATTTTTAATGCACCGTCTTGGGAGGAGTCGGTTCATCTGTCATGTGTTAAACCTTGATGGCAGATAATGTAGGTCTGAATCATGCGACACAAAAGTGGAGTGTCAGAGGTGAGGTTTGAACCTGTCACCCTTGATCACTTCCAATTCGGACAAGTGCTTGACTGCTCTTGTCTCCATAGCAGCCTCCGCGACTCACTAAAGTTACTGATGTGGGCACTCGTCCAAGAGAATATCAATGCCCAGTCGCGGCTGTTATGGAGGCAAGACTACTCTGGCAATAACAAAAACATGGCAGCTGATTTATGTGCTTGGTAACTCCATGATCAGGCTGAAATATGTGTGTAATTTATAATCTTAATACCATGATCAGGCTGAAAGATGTGTGTAATTTGTAATCTTAATACCTTGATCAGGCTCAAAGATGTGTGTAATTTGTAATCTTAATACCTTGATCAGGCTCAAAGATGTGTGTAATTTGTAATCTTAATACCATGATCAGGCTCAAAGATGTATGTAATTTATAATCTTAATACCATGATCAGGCTCAAAAATGTGTGTAATTTATAATCTTAATACCATGATCAGGCTCAAAAATGTGTGTAATTTGTAATCTTAATACCATAATCAGGCTCAAAGATGTATGTAATTTATAATCTTAACTCCTTGATCAGGCTCAAAGATGTATGTAATTTACAATCTTAATACCTTGATCAGGCTCAAAGATGTGTGTAATTTGTAATCTTAATACCATGATCAGGCTCAAAGATGTATGTAATTTATAATCTTAATACCATGATCAGGCTCAAAAATGTGTGTAATTTATAATCTTAATACCATGATCAGGCTCAAAAATGTGTGTAATTTGTAATCTTAATACCATAATCAGGCTCAAAGATGTATGTAATTTATAATCTTAACTCCTTGATCAGGCTCAAAGATGTATGTAATTTACAATCTTAACTCCTTGATCAGGCTCATAGATGTGCGTAATTTATAATCTTAATGCATAGAGACCTATCTTTGGCCGTAAACTGAGCTGAGGTTTGTTTGCAGCAAAGTGACTGCTAAATTGGAATATAATGGGCTGCTCTAGCATATAAAAACATCAGCAGATCAATAGAACACATCATTGGGCATATCCCTTTTAGCTTTTCCACATCTAGCTTTAAGTATTATACTCATTTGCACAAGAAGTCTTGAACGTATAGGCCTACACAAACAAAGCAAAAGCACTGTGGTTCCCTTTCCAAAGAATGTAACAATATTAACTCTTTAAGTGCCAAATTTTGGACGGAGTCAACAGCTTTTCTCCGCAACTACAGGCATGCTGGTACTTGAATAAAAGATCTTTTTACGAGAGATATGAATCTGAGATCCTAATGATAATTCAATCTACTTTGGCTTTAATAGATCGACTTTAGACGTGAGTGGCACTGAAAGAGTTAAATCATAGCAGTTGCAAGACCTGCATCATCACTGAGCTGCTGATGCTCCTACAAGTACAATGTAGTACAATGTAGTACAATGTAGTACAATGTAGTACAATGTAGTACAATGTAGTACAATGTAGTACACAGTAAGAAAAGACTGTCAATCAAATAACTTACAATATAAATGGGTCTCAACTACTGTGCATTCTACAGAAATGTCATTTCAGATTGCTTACTTACAAGGAATGTGGAATGGGCAATTTGAAAATGTCAGCTTATGCCTGCCATATTGTATCAATTGTTCCTGCAGTGACAAGTGTCTTACTTCCCAGTATGTAATGTTTTTTTTGTTTTTTTTTGTAAAATGGAAATTAGCAAATCTAGTGTCCTTCATGTCCTAAAAGTTTTCGTGGTGCATGCCGCTTTAATACCCTTAGGTTAAGCAGGATACTGTGGCAGGAGTAGAGCAGGTAAACAACCTAGGAAAATAGTCCTTGTAACTCCACTTCCTCATTTCAGTCACAGAGCTGGACAGATACAGGTCCCAAGTAATGACAGACATTTCTTCTTGCATAGGGATGAGTAATGTCGTAGCACTGCCATGCTTTAACTTGTGTTCAACCCATGTGAAAATTTTTTATGTCCCAAAAAATAACTGCACAGCCAAAGCATTGATAGCTGTTTCCTCTGTTCTTCACACAATAACCTGGGCAGTCTACACTTACTTGGCTAGTTACCATATTGCACATTTTGAGACATTCAAGTGAGCATTTTTTTTTTTTTGGGGGGGGGGGGACATATCCAATAACTTATGTTTCTTGTCGGCGGGTTCTCTCACAAATAAGAACTCCTGGCATTCTGTTATAAATTCCCTTTTGTATCAAATCAAGTGCCTGGGAAATATCATCTATATTGTCATTTGGACTCCGTGCGGTCCTGCACCTGTGAAAGACAATATATCATCTGTGCTGTCATGTGCATCTCCCACCACTGTAACTGATGTAGGACTCAAATTTGTTGCTGAATGGCAAATAAAAGTTCCTGGGATCCTGTAAGAGGGATTCACACTAATGGTGTCATGTCCTTTGCTTACAGATCATCGTGCCAACGCAAGCAGAGGAGCTGCCGCCAATGCCAGAGCCTGAGGGACAAGTACTGAAGAACCACTTGAAACAGGTGAGTGCTAATGGTCAGCAAACACATCTCCCATCTCGCTTAATGACCCTTCCACCCCTAAAGAGTGGCTACATGTCACCTGTTATCTGCTTCAATGTTGCCAGCAAATTATCTTCACGGTGAAAAACAGTTGAAGAGGGACTTGTTGATGAGATCTTGAATAAAGATTGCATGGTCCAGGTTAACAGCCTTCTTCCGAGTTTACATGTATAAGGTCCTCCCTGCTCCACTAAGAAGCCAGCAGACTTACATGTAGCTTGACTGAAGGGGCAAATGGTTAACCTTGATCAGTGAACATGTAAAACAAGACTAATGAGATTTCCAAAAGAAAAAAAAATTGAAAGGGAATCCATATTTCTGTGGGAAATGCAACATAAGGCCTGTTGTGAGTATAGGTACTCACAAAAACAACTGGAAGAAAAAGAAAAAATAATGGCTGTTTATTACATCTGTACACGTTTGACGTTCAGTTGTCAGCCATGATTAATATTGGTAAGTACTTGTTCTATTCCAGTCCATAGCTTTGCCCCATCCATAACGAAGAACGATAATGAGAACCTTTGCTGGGATTTACCAATTGATTGTACATGGCAAATTTCTTTGGAAGGCAGTCAGGAGTGTTTAATATATACACTTGTATGACATTCACCTTTCAACAGGTAGATAGAGAAGGAAGTGTGACTGTCAGGGATGATATGGAGTAGTTCCAGTGCCAGATGGTTTTATGCAGTCCACTGCGATATGCACATGCTGCATGTATATCTAGACTGTGGATTTACAATGCAGACATGACGACAGGTTGATAAAAATCTGACTCATGTTTTCTGATGCTTCATGCTGTGAGTGCATGTTGTATCCTATCTGTGAAGCACCTTCCAATTATGTGTTAATTATACAATAATGATAGTTTGCTGCTAACTGTGTGGACAAGCACATTTTGAGAGATGGAATCTTGACACTTTTTGTTTTTGTTATTTTTTTATCTTTATTTTTTTTTAATTTTTAAGTGTTGGTTTATTGTTTTTATAGTTGATGGGATAAGATAACAGTAGATTGTGCATTTGCTGTGTAGACGCCTGTATGTAAGTTGGATTGATCCATTTGGTTTCCAGTAGGGACTTCACATCCTCTGTCTGATACAATAAAAAAAAAATCTGACATACACTGTATAAATCGCTAGAAATCTAGCACAGGTGGACATAACAGAGCTGAACATAACACCAGGGTGTGTGACAATGTGTCACTGTTAACCATTTAATCTCTGCTATCCATGTTGCTTTGAATTTTTAAGTGTTCCGTGGTCAGAAAAAGACCGAGTCCGTGATTTTCCTTTCGGTGGGTTGGTTTTAGTGATAGCAAGGACAGCTATTGACCATGGGGCTTATCAACAATTCTCAACGAAAATGTTTTGTTTGCATGAAACTTTAAAAAAAAAATAACCAGATGACAATTTACGTGTGGGTACTTTTGGGCAATAGAGTGGAAGAGGGTTAATATCTGTGACTCATAGGCAGTGTCATTCCTGCATTGTACCGTGCAAAATGAAGATAAAGTTAGTGTTGCTGGATATGGTTACATGTGTACCTGAAAGCTTAGAGCAGTGTACTGGGTAGACATCAATCTGCTTTGTCTCCAAAGTAGGGGGTGTGGTACAGTGAGGGTGTGTGCAACAAATAAGGAATATACAGTATTTATGATAAACTGTCAAAGGCTTACTAGATTCAGTGGAAAATCACATTTTGATGGTCATGGTGGTTAAGATCCTGGTGTCATATAATTTAAGGGAAATTGTATCATCAAGTAGAGCAAGTGGATCATTGAGATAAAGGCAGAGTATATGGCAAGTCTGTCCATAGGGAAATGAAAACAGATGTACCAGTTGACTGTTAGGCTCCTGCATGAAGGTTTGCTGTCTGATGCATATTGAAGGCCCATTGATTATGTCCTGTCTGACATTAACAAATTGTACATTCTTGTTCGACATTTTACGCACATTGCTGACTCATGACTTAAAAAGCATAGCATTTTCTCGCGTCCAGTATGTGTTGACGTCAAAGTCAGTGCAGTGAAATTTCGGGGTGGTGATACACATAATGTAGAAAATGAAAATATATTGAATATTGAGTGAACATCTGCAGGCAGAGATTGCCTATTTATATCAACAGCCAGCGATGAGTATAGCCAAAACAATTTTTACCAAGACGGGTCCCATCAGTGGCTGATCAGTAACAGATCATACATGTCATAATATACTGTAGGATAATGCTGGCTTCAGTTATGGCTGTCATATGAAAAGCCTGACTCTGAAGATGTTTCTTCATGTGAAGGAGCTTATGTCAGTATGGCACATTAGCTTGTATGTTTGGGTTCAAGTTGACATTCCTCGGGATCAGTGTGTAACCCAAGAGTTGCTAGAGAGAATCATGGCTTCCCTCAATTTGATGTCCACATGAAAAATATATGTTTATATACATGCTTATGTACATACATACAAACATACATGAACACACACACACACACACAGATGATGGAGGTGGGAGTAGTATGCACATGTACATTGTTGCTCATACAAGTTGATAAGATGTCAGGCCACATTTAAAAAAAAAAGAAAAAGAAAAAAAAAGCTCACAAACAAAATGTTGAAATGACAATGTTTTATGCAGAATCGTTAATATTAGTACTATCTGCTTTTTTGAGGCAAGAGGTGTTTGTGTTTTGCACATGTACATGTAAGGCAACACCAGTTTACTTATAAATCTCGTTTATGGATCTGTAAATTTGATGAAATGCAATATTTCATCATTGTAATTTCTGACAAAAATAGTTTTTTTTTTTTTTTTCAGAAATCATTATATCTGTGTAATGTTTATATTCTGACCTATTTGTAAAAATACAAATTCAATGTGCATTGGGTGCATTACGCACCTAATGTGTGCCGAGAAAAAGCCGTTGACCTGGGGTATTCTCTCTGGAACTATGGGCATACTGGTACTTAAATGAAAGGTCTTTTTACGAGGAATATGAATCCAGGATCCTAATGATAATTCAAACTAGTTTGACTCAAGAAGATCGACTTAAAACACGATTGGCACTGAAAGAGTTAATACTTTCCCAAAAGTGGCTGGTGTTCAAATGTTGTCTGTTTCAGTGTTTTCGACCAAATTCAGCTGTAATAAAAATCAATTTGAATCAGAATTGTAAATGTGACCTATTAAGATAACATCCCCAGGTCAACAACTTTCCTAAGTATGCATTGGAAAGGGATATTAACTGGATGTGTTGTTAAAACATCATTCATTGATTATAAGAATAAACATGAAAGGGAAAACTTAAGTGCAAACTTATTAGCAATAGGATGTATTCATATCTAAATGCGGTCCTACTCTAACACCTATTGAGCAAAAGAGGGAGCCACCTGCATCAGGGAAGATACATGTATTTAGCATGGTCAAAAGTACTTTCTCAACAAAATGAACAACACAAACACACAATAATCTTAAGAAAATGTATTAACATATATTTGAAACATAAAGGATGCCTAAAAATAATTAGAAATGGGCTCTCTTTTGGTTCAAAAGGTGTTATTTATGGATGTTTATGTAGTATATAATACAAATCTGCCCTGATCATAGTGGAAGCATCAGTCTGTTGCCCTGGCAACACAGGAAGTGAGCAGGATCGCAGCTAAATATGAATGTCTCATATTCAGTAATAACATACTTGTAATGTAGAAGTGTTTCAGTCTGGCCGGTAAATATAATTTATCAATGTCTCCCACCTCCCCTCCCCTCCCCCAACATTTTAAGTGGCAATTATTTAAAACAAAATATTTGATTGTGAAGGCCCAGCTTGTCTATAAAGTAGACCCAAGTTCCCTGTTTTCTTGCACTACACTTGGTCAGCCCCAGGATGACATGATTTTATTTATGATCAGATTAATAAAAGTGCACTGCCATCCATCTCATGGATGGATGAACCAATCAGGAAGTTGATCATTAGCAACTTGGCCATGGGCAGTATATGTGCCCTGTTACACTGCAGTCTGTTACCATGGTAACCAAAGTAGAGCATTACAAATTGAGTCATTTTTTCAGCAATAAAACAGTGATCCTGTATCCAAGGGGCAGACCAGCTAGAGTGGAAATAAATTCGGCTGCCTTTAAAAAAGACAACCAATATCAAAGAAAATATGTAGTTTTTAAAATATATGGGCTTCCACAGAAACAATGATCTGTAGCCTGAGCCACACTCTTGCTTTGAAGTTATTGCACTGAACTTGGTTGTGGTGGATATTGATAATAAAGAGAACACTCAAGCCTGTTTTAAACTTAAAGGAATGGTCCCTCTCTCTTTTTCTTTATTCAAGATGATATTTGTAATGGAAGAATAGTGTATGACAGTGTTATGAAAGAACATGAATAATTAAAAGTAACTTGGAAATATTTTCCAAGCCCTGTTTTTGAATGCCAGTGTTATTACACTATACACAGATCATGTATCTGTTGTATAATTTGTATTTTTTCTTTCAATTCATTGCAATTTGGTTATATTCGATGTGATGGTGTGATCCAGTTATTAACAACTTGTTATTCTTTTTGCCATCATGACATTTGTAGTAAACACCTTACTTGAGCCCCTGGTGATGATACACCTGTGTATAATATGCAGTTATTTGTTTGGCATGATTCATAGTTTCCATTGTGTGATCCTATACTACCCCAGCACAGCACATGAGGCCCTGAGCACCATGATTGAGTCAAAGTCACCTGAGTATATACTCCTACTCCTACCTGAACATTGGTACACTAAGTGAATAGCTAATGCAGCACCACCTGCAGTCTCCATTACTTTTTCACCAGTGTTCTCAAATGTGCACAGATCACAGTGGGAAGGTTGGATGGGCCTCTGAGTGTATTAGAAGTTTAAAAGAATGTCATTTACAAATGAGACTCATGCAGTTTAAAAACTTAAGACTCAAAATGTCAAATTAACTGTACCCAATTGCTTAGTTTTATGATTTTTATTATGCATAGGGCATTGATCTATTTTGTTGATAACATAGAATGAAAGATTTGATAAAATTCCAAATCTGTTTTGACTGACACAGAAGTTTTCTCAGTGGTGTGAGATCTTAATACATGTAGACAGGTGACCCATGTCTGGCAAGGATCAGAATAGGAGTGACCACAAATAGCAAGTAGATGTGTAGTCAACTGGTCATGAATACACAGTTCTTGTAAAGTACCCTTGAAGAAACTAAATATTTTTGCAGATGAGATCATAAAATTTATATAAACATTTTAGCTGTATACCTAGATTTGACTTTTCTCCATTCAGTGATATTACAGTGATTGAGTTGGAAATTCCATGGTGAGATGGCAAGGTCTGTTGCTATGGTGGCCTTAACCCTTTCCCCCTCAAACCGGCCAAAATCAGCTGGTGGTCAAATGTCGTCTGCTTCAGCATTTTCAACTGATTTCAACAGCAATGAAAAACAATTTGACTGAAAATTGAAGATGAGACCTGTCAAGACAACATGACGCAGACACTTAGTGCCCAATCCATGCCGAGGAAAGCTGTTGACTCAGTCTTAATCCAAGGGGGAAAGGGTTAATTAAAAGTTTGAACATCTGGATGCAGAAAATGTTGAAGTGCAAGGTCAGTTGTTGACGTTCTCAGACAATTGGGATTTCTGTGTGTGATCAGTGTACAGAATCATATCAAGTCATCAAGGATGCAGGAAAGTTGAAAAGAAGAAAAAAAAAGAGTGAATAGTTTTTACACAATGTTTGCCCAATAGTGAATAGTGGCATTTGTTTGATGGGTGACGGAAGAGCAAAACAGCTTGGAGCCATTTTTGCAGTTTATGGAGGGCAGCGGCTTGGCTGATATTTGGACTGGAGAGCATGTATCCATGGTGACATTGAAGATAAGAAAAATTATATACTGTCTTGAGAGTCCACCCCTAGGGCAGGTCAAAATGTGGTCTCTCAAAACAGGTGGTCTTTCATTAGAGGTACAATAACATGGAAAAAAGATAGTACAGTGTTCTAAGAGAGCGGTCTTATAAAGATATGCGGTCTCTCATTGGAGGGGTCTCTCAAGACAGGTACCACTGTAATTTGATACGATGTATAAACACACATGCCTATCAGAGCCACCTCTTCCACAGTATCATTCATGTATAAAGAATTCACCCAAGCACCATGCATGTTCCTCCCCCCCCCCAAAAAAAAAGAAATAAAAAACAAAAATATGAGAAAGGAAAGTAGTTTCATAATCTGTATGTAACAGCATGAAAAAGTGGATTATCATGGTATAATACTTTGTGTTATTTCAAGGATCAGTATTGGGTTATCAGTGATCTTTGTGCTGAGTAACATTCTTCTCTATATAACGCTTTAAATTCACTTAAAAATTGAAATAATGTTTATATTCGTGGAAAGCACACAAAGTGAAGATATATGCTGTGGCACTGTGGTAATGTTTCTTGAGAGCAATGTTTTCATTGTTATCATAAAAGTGTGACCAGCTGATTGCCATTCTTTGATATAAATGTTTTATTCTGCTTTTACATTTTGACATATTTTGGCTTCAGATTTGTGGCAAACTAGAACATGCTGCAAATTAAAAAGGGTTGTCTCAAATTTTAAATACCTGTAATCATTTCTGAGATAAAGGTGTTTTATGTTGGAATTATGACACATCAAAGGGCATGCAGTCTCTTTTAACTGAGGCTCATGACACAACAGAACCTTTTTAAAAAAAAAAAATCAATTACACCTTTTTTGATTCATTGCATAAACTTAAGTTTGCTGAAGATTTGAGGTCTGTATTATTATGATGATCTTTGTGTAATTATTATGTGAACATAGCCACCATCTAACACTATAAAATTGTTACAGACAGAATTTCTAGTTTAACTTTCAGAAAATGTATCCTTTAGCACACTTAAAATCTGATATGTAATGATTGTGAAAGTCATTGTAGACCCATAATTTGTTGCAAATTCTCGTCATTTAAAAACTATATTAACTCTTCAAGTGCCAAAGTTTGGACTGAGTGAACAGTTTTTCTCGGCATCCTTTGGGCGCAATGCGCCTAGTGCGTGCCAAGAAAAGCTGTTGACCTTGGGTATTCTCTCTGGAACTATAGACACACTGGTACTTGAATGAAAGTCGTTTTACGAGGAATACCAATCTGAGATCCAAATAAGAATTCAGACTAGTTTCAGTTTAGTAGATCAACTTTAATAGATGTGATTGGCACTGAAAGAGTTAATATGAGGACCCTGGTAGTACCTAAGATTTGCTCATACCATTATGCAGTATTATGTTTTCCTGGTTTGAAACTAACGTGTGCAAAATGTGTACTTGATTATTGTAGTTCAGATTGCCTGCAAGGCTAATTGTCCATGTACACTAAACAAATGGTACCAAGGCTATATCCTGTTGTAATATCAACTGGGTCAGTGTCCAGACTTGCCTCATTCCATTTTGGCTGTATATATTATGCTGGTCTCATTCATGTAGTTGCATGGATGGAGCACATTGTATTTTTTGCTGCCATTTTAATTATGTTTTGCCAAGTCAGCGCAAGTTGCCAGGATTGGCATCTAATGTCCTCTCGTATGGCCAGTTATTAATTCTTGGCCACTTGAAAGTGCCCGTGTGTTGTTTTTGTTGTTGTTTTTCTCAGTATTTTTTATGGTGGTTCATTAATTAATGAAAAAGTGTTTATGAAAATTGTAAGTGTAACTTATCATAGATAATTATATGACTGTAAGTCATAATTGCTTTCCATCAAGGACTGGTGGGGTATTGGATGTGCATCCAAGTCGTTAGATCTTTGTCCAGGAAAGCTGTTCCCACAGTCTTATTCTAATTAATAGTTTTCAGCTGGAAAGTTGTTGACCTGGATTAAGGATGAATTAGGGTACATTGTATTGATTTCATCAAAATTTTGAGATGATAGTGAAAGTGGGAAATATAGCTGTAACAAAATTGGGTCGGTATACATGTATATACTGTAAATTGCTTTATTTTCACTTGTTTAAATTTTCACGGTTTTTCTATTTTTGAAATTTCACTGTATTTTTAATTTCACTATTTTGGACATAATTCCTATTCAAACAATGTTAAAATACTATTTCACTGTGTTTTTGTTTTCACGGTTTTGTACCATCAGCGAAATAAGCGAAAATAAGAATACAGCGAAATTAAAGCAATTAACAGTATGTAAAAGCTTGCATTACAAGAATGGTACATGCAAGGGCCCAGGGTGCTTGGTACATGTATAGACTAGTCCTCTTTTGAGAGACCACCCTTAGAGCAGGTTCAGAAGTGGTCACCTATAGCAGGTGGTCTGTTAAGAGAGGTTCAGTAACATGAAAAAGCACAAGTAAGGGACCTGGTAAATGTGACCTCAAAAGGCAGGTAGTATCTTAAAGAAGGAATACTTTACATAATGTATCTTTACAGCCCAGGCTTCCATGGTTTGCCATGTACAGTGGTACCTGCTGTATGTGGCCACCCTTTCTGCCACAAAAAAGTGGCCACACACAGGTGACCTGACGCTTCAGGTAAAGTAACAAAGAAATTGACTCTTGTGGCTAAGAAAAATGCGGCCACAAATAGCAGGTGACCTGTCATGGCATTGACTGCATACAGCAGGTACCACTGTACAGGGGACTGTGGATGGGTGGACTTGAATATGTAGGTGTCTTATTTAAATTACTGCAAGGTACAATACTTCTCCCATCACGAAAGATACGAGTGATTACCATTCCTGCTTTAGTCATTAAGAGAGGAGTGGCTTAAGGATTTGTAGTTCACATTAAAAAAATTGTCAATTCACAAAGAGCTTACAGTCAATAGGATAATCCTATGTGGGCCCTGAGGTGACGTTATACTTATAAACATGGTAAATGTTTCCATGTATTCCCAGTCATGAGCTTTTGTGGGGATGTGTATTTACATACTGTAATCTGTCATTGTGTGGAAATTAAATAATCATTTCATGTGCAACCTAGCTGGTATTCATTATGGTAAAAGTGTGCCAAGTATTATTAAAATAGAGATTATGTGATGGGTCTTATTACATATGGAAATCTGAAGAATGCATGTTTTTTCCTTAATTTTCAGCTAGTTGCAATAGTTCATAGGTTCATCTCATCATATTGCATGCATGAACCCCAGCTCCACTGGCTATATTGTATGTATTTTTGGGCTTTAATCTCAAACAGCCAACCTTTTGACATTGACCACATTGTAAATCTATGTACTGCTTGGCCATTAACCCTTTCCCCTTGAGTTAAGACTGAGTCAACAGCTTTCCATGGCATGGGTTGGGCACAAAGCTGTTGACCTGGGGCATGTGATCTTGATAGGTCTCATTTACAATTCATAATGACATTGTTTTTCATTCCTGTTGAAATTAGTTGAAAATGCTGAAGCAGAGGACATTTGGGGTAGGCCACTTTAAGGGGAAAGGGCGAAGCATGGATGGTAGTTGTGCCATTAAAGCTATAAATGAAGACCTGCTGATGTACACTGGGGATTTTCCCTTTTTTGCCCCACAGTATTATCAAGTATGCTCAGCTGCCATTATATCACTCCTGGGGAGACTTCCAGGAGGTGAATATGGTTGAGAACTTAATGGACTTCTCTGCCTGTTCATACACAGGCGCCCAGCCTTAATAATAAAGAACTGGGTGTTACTGTGTATCAATATCACTACAAATAATAAGTCTTGGCAGAAGAAGAAACTGGTCTTGAGGTAAAAACACAAAGTCATCAGATAAGAGATTCAGGTGACAGTCTGTCTCTTGTTTCCTAGCTGCAATGCTTTCTCCCAGTTCCCAGGGCTCAGACCATTGTCTGAAAAATACCCATCATCATTATAAAAATTGATATAGGTGTGGGGGCACCTGCTGCACAGAGGACCTCCCATGAGAAGCTGCATGTCTGTGTAAGACCGTTCTTTGAAGACCCTTGATGAAATTTTTGTGTTCAAATTGGCTGTGTTTTCAGACCACTTACAGTGTAAGACCTATTTTTGATTGGAGAAGGGAAGGTTGTAAATGGCATTCAGTGCGGTACACAACTAAACATTTTTTTAAAAAAAATTGAGGTTTGCCATACATCCTTTTCGAACAAAAAAAATAAATAAAAAAAAAAAAAAAAAAAAAATTAAAAATAAACCAAACCAAAACAAAACAACCCCAAATGTCTGACCTTGGGTTCAATTCTAGGTTATCAGGTACAAGTAATCTGATGTAAAATTGTTTATTTGAGTTCAACATTAATCTGAATCATAAGCCTGGTCTGCATGTGGGACACTGGGTAATGATGCAAAATAAACATGTAACTGGCGTATTATCATCGGGTCACCCCAAGTTAATTTACTTCTTATATGCATACATGTGAACTGTGAGTTCTTTGCTGGAAGGCAGAAATGGTCATCACTCAGTCTGCAAAACCCCTAATAAAAATTTTTCTGAAATTTCATAAAATTTACAAAATTAGATTGCATTGTGCAGGCAGATGGAACTAACTGACAACATAAACAGCAGTTTTAATTTTCATTTTGTGTTCTCCAACATTCTATGTGGATTAAAAAAAAAAAAAGATTGGTACCGTGTGTTCCAAGATCATCACAGTTTAATGTAAATAATCTGACAGTTTTTTTTTGGGTACATCCAGGCCAGTCAGTGTTTGCTATTAAACCATGTATGTAGGTGAACATTGTAGACATACATGCACACATATGTCATTGTAAAACATGGCATTTAGACAACTTTCCTGTTTGGTGAATATGATCGGATTGGTCGGGTACGAAGGATGTCCACCTTTTGGCAAGTGGTCAGTGGTTTTACAAAGCAGGTGGTATTTGAAGGCAGTGGTTTTAAACCAAGGTTTCACTGTACATGGTCAGATCCCTTGCCAGGCACAGGAATGTGTATAAATCAATAAACTGCAACATGTATAGCACCAATTCCAGCACAACTGACCTCATTTGAACCACAAGCTGCAGTTTTGTGAAGTGATAAGTGAGAATGAGGTCCTGATTGAGACCTACATCAGAGCCCAAGTGTTAATGACTATATCGATTGATTGGCGGCAATGACATGGAGCTGTTTGGGTTTTTTCCAGGGATAAAAGGACAGGTTTTATTGTGGGGAAGGCTGAGGGAACTGATAGCCTGACCATTATGGACATTCAAAACCTCTTTATTGTGGGCTTTGGATGAATTACATGTAACAGGGCTCTGGCCCAGGGATTTCAAGCAAAGCTGATAATTGTGCTCACAGATCTAAATACATGTACACTAATCCCTGCCATGACAGACCACTCTAATATGAGAGACCACCTGCATTGGAAGGCCACACTTTCAGAGTCCCAGTGCTTTCTTTGCTGTGTTACTTTACCTCCAATGAGCAACGTACTTGTTTAAGACCACCTTTGGATCTGCTCTTGGAATAGACTCAAAACAGGGGCCACTGTACATGTGTTTCATGACATTCCCAGTGAATGGCGTGGACTGCTTGGCCTATCATATTGTGTCCTTGGTACATTGTAACCCACCATATAGATACAGAATATGAGGCGGCAGTGTTTAAGATGGCACAAAGAGAGAAACCTGATGAGCACATGGGAACATCTATCTATGTCCTTTGAAACATTCATAATTAACCTGGCATGAAGGAAAAGTCATTTGAGATAGTATTCCTGAGAGATGTTGCTTTTGGGAGAAATGATGTCCTGATCATCATGGACGGATAGCCCTTTCAGACAAGTTTGACTGTGGCTTAATGTTACGGAATTAATAAAAACAGGGGTTTAAATCCTCCACTCTTTGGGCTTTAGTTGTTGTCATCGATTATTTCTACATTGTGAAGTGACAAAATGCTCATTAGCTTACATTGCACAGGATGGTATATCCTCTGTGTCATAGTTATGGCAGATAAATCACTATGTGGGCATATTTTAACTATTTTAGTGCTAATGACTGCATAAGTCATACTCACGCAATCAAAGTGTTATAGTGATTCCAGATTCAAATTTCTTATAAATATGAAAATACCTTCTGTTCAAGCAACAGCTTACCCATAATTCCTGAGGAAACAAAAAGGAGTGGTTCAGGTCAACAGGAAACAAAAAGGAGTGGTTCAGGTCAACAGGAAACAAAAAAGGAGTGGTTCAGGCCAACAGGAAACAAAAAGGAGCAGTTCAGGTCAACAGGAAACAAAAGAGTGGTTCAGGTCAACAGCTTTCCTTGGTATGCTTTGGGCACATTGCACGGCAGCATGGGGAGCAAAACTTTTGACTGTAGCTCCCACTTTGCAGTAAAAAATGTCTTGCAGGAAACAGCTAACAGCAATCCCGAGCCATGACCAATGGATATAATTTTTTGAGACTGATACCTATAAAAGGAAGTCATCTTTGACAAAAAATCATCTCTGGATGGTGCATGTACCAAACTTCATTTGTGTTGTATTTTTCCATAAGAGACACTTGAAGAGGGTAGCACATGCAGCCATCTGTATAAGTGTAGTATTATTGAATAGGTAACTGCTCTGTGTACCAATTGATTGTAATTGGGGTCCAGGATATATTTCTAAGTGTAATTTCAAATTGCTGCCTAACCTTGTTTTAAAGAGAATGAATGAATAATGATGATGATGATGATGATGACAGTGATGGTCCTACAGTGTAGGTGAAAGTGGGACTGTGAAATACAGCGTGGATTTTTTTAGTACAATAGCAAGCATAATAATATTAATTGTACAAAAGCATGGCAAACATAGCCAATGTGGAAACCTGAAAATGTATGTATAAAAGTAAAGGAACGTAAGTTAACCCTTTCCCTCATGAACCAGCCAAAACCAGCTGGAGGTAAAATATCATCTGCTTCAATGATTTTTGGTTAACTCATTCCATACTGATCCCGTCTTTTCCCGCCAAAATGTTAATGTCGTCTGCTTATCTGATTTTGACAAATCTTGCACAATTTGTAAACATTTTGAATAAAGATTGAATGAGAGACCATTTTGGCTTGTATGGAAAAAGTCAACAGCTTTCCTGGGTGCACTCTGGGCACTAAGAGTGCACCCAGGAAAGCTCTTAACTCTGTCTTGTTCTGAGGTGGAATGAGTTAATCAGGGGTGAAACTCTTCAGTTTTTTTTCAGGAATTCACTTTATTTTTTTCTCAGAAGTCAAAGAAAAAAGTAATGTCATTTTTGCCTAGAAAGCCTGAATCTGGTAAAAAATTAAAGGGTGGGCATGGTTTCAGGTTTTTTTTCAGCAAAGTCACCTTCATCCCTGTTAATTTTCTTTTGGATAAAAAAGAATTTGAGTGAGTATTAATTGTAGACAAACTCTGACAGCATAGCATGGTTTTGGCCAACAGCTTTCATTGAGGAAGCATTCAACCTGCCCCGCAGGAAGCTGTTGGCTCAGTCTAGATATGAGGGAGAAAGGGTTAAACTGACTGGTGGTCATGATTGTCAGGATAGCCTCTTCCTTGTGGCTGTGTTAAGTTCTGAGGTTTTTGTCATTGTTGATCTTCTAAAAAGCTTGTTAGATCTCCTGCTGTATAGTGTTCATGGATCGTATATTAAGGATGAGCATCTGGTTCAGTGACAAAGCGTGTCTCAGATTTTCAACAACCAGTGTAGTTTAGTCAGGAAAAAGAGTCAAAGTCTGGCCCCTTTGATGTATTCAGTGAGTGTCATCAATGCAACTCCAAACATGAATAGGACCATAACACGATACAAATCACACAAAATGAGACACGCCTTTTCAGTTTACACTGTGACAAATAGTTTGCCACAAATGTAGTGTCTTCACATCAGAAATCAAAAAGTTGAATCCAAGTTTCTTCAAGGTTCTTTGAAAAAGAGGACAGCACTTGGTATGATTGCTGCATAAACATAGGACAACAAACACACAGGACAGTGAAGAAAGCGAATCAGTAGTTTGTTAGCTTTCCAAAAATGTATAGTTTGTGGCAATTTTTATGCATGTTGATTGTTTTGTGATAGAATCTTTACAAGCACTCTCAAAATAGCACTGAACCTGATGCTCATCCTTTAGTGTGCACATAAACTTCATGCATCTGCAACTGTAATTTTGACATTTAGGGCCACAGTGTGGGGCTGAAGGCTTCAAGAAAAGAGGAGGGTGCAGCTGGTGTCTTTAGGACTGCAAGGTGGAAGTAATCCAATTGTGAAAGACCTGATAACAATCCGGCTCCAGCTTTCCATTGACATTTCTGTTTACTGTGGAGGGAGAAAAAAACCTTTTACTTTCTAGCAGTTGGTTGTCATAATGTCAGTTTAAACTGTTTCTGTCAGCTGGCTAACAATAAAATCTACAGTTGTATAAGACATGTATATATTCTGATCTTCTTGTTTCTTCAGGCATTGGCCAGCATGAGCATGAGTCCACAGCCAATCAAAAACTTGGATACAGTGACCAATATGCCAGACATGTGGAAACGGCGAGAGAGCTTTTCCTCCATGACTGGCTTCAACCCACTCATCTATGGTAATGACGTAGACTCTGTGGATGTGGCCACAAGGGTGGCAATGGTAAGATAAGTCAGTGAAAATACATGTATGTCTGTACACTTTTTTACATAAAAAAAAGAGGAAAAAATGTCTTTCTCAATAAAGTAAATTTATTGCTATAAATATGATGAATAACATACAACTGTCAAAGATGTGATTGGGTGATTTATGTGGCAACACATTAGTTTTCTGTTAACAGTATGTATTACATCACATTAAGTCAGTCATTACTAGCAATGTCATGGTATCTCCACCTTAACCCTTTCCCCCTCAAACCGGCCAAAACCGGCTGGTGGTCAAATGTCCTCTATTTCAGTGTTTTCAATTAATTTCAACGCTTATGAAAAACAATTTGACTGAGAAATGTACATGAGACTTACCAAGATCACATGCCCCAGGTCAACAGCTTTCCTTGGCATGAGTTGGGCACTTAGTGCCCAACCCATGCCAAGGAAAGCTGTTGACTCAGTCTTAATTCAAGGGGGAAAGGGTTAACTGTTTCTTCCTTGAAGCAGAAAAAACCATATGGTGGTCAAATGTTTCCTGCTTAAATTGTTTGACTAATTTTGACAGTAATAAGAAACAATTTGAATGACAATTTCATGTGAGACATATGAAAATGACAGCTCAGATCAACACATTTCATTCACATAAACTGGGTGCTAAGGAAAGCATTTCACTCAATCTGAAACTCTGTCCTAATTGAAGGGAGAAAAGGTTAATGGGTGTATAAATGTGCCATGTTGAGAGTGGATCGATGTTGTCAGCATTTATGGATGAAAAATGCATGCTGTGGGCATAATACATTCACTACATTAAAAGTGACTGGGTAAAACAACTTTAAAAAGCCAAATTGGGTTAAAACAGAAAACATTCCGTGTGCATTTGACAGGTAAGATTCTTCAATTCACCAAATATCCTGGGAAACTTCTGTGAGCACACACGCACATTGCGATTATATCCACGGCCAGTGGTAGCCTTCCAAATGAATAGCTTTCTCAAGTCCAGGCCCATCAAGACCATGTTTACCAAGAAATTGGCACGCACACAGGTGAGTATTGAAACTGTACAAGGCCTTGAAATATCACAGTGGTCCCCTTCCTGTGTAGCCCCCATGGTGAGAAGCCACCCCCTCTACAGAGGCCACCCTTTTGTGAGACCGGATTTCTGGTGCACTTGGGGAGGCCTTACAAGAGTGGTGCCACTGTATTGTATATTTACAGGCTGAAATGCTTCTCTTTTTTAGCCAGATGATAATTGTCAGAGGCTGTCAGGTTTTTTTATTGCATCATTCAATGTTCAAATGCACCTGAAAATTTAATATATTTGAATGAATGATGTGTGTGTGTGTGTGTGTGTTGTGTGTGTGTGTGTGTCACATCGTATACGTACAATTACATACACATGATATTCAAAGAAATAGGTGACTTGTGAAAATGAAAACATACATTTTATCTTCTGTCTGTTACCATGAGAAATTGATCTGTAAAATGATACATGCCCCAAAAAAGGATATTGTTGACTTCATCCATTTCTCAGTGTCTCTTACTGGATTTTCAGTATGTTTGGGGTAATTGTTTCAGTGGTGAGAGTCCCAATCCCACTCATTAGGGAATTATAAATTACTAAAGCTTCTGGATGTGGTCTGTTTTTAACTCAAACTGATGGATTGACATAAGAAGATGCCCGTCAGGTCTTATTTCTGTAATATAATGTCAAAAAGTAGATAAGCTAATTCTGTTTGGAAGAGTCAAATATAGGCTCAGTTCCTGTGGTTTTGTCTTGAGATTTAAACCCTGTGATGGTGTGTTTATTGGACTCTCCTGGTTAATGCAGCATTTATGTTGGATACAGGATTTTTATGTGGGCTGATCAGATTATCCTCTTGGATGCCAGTGGACATGTCACAAGATGCAAAATCAGTATAAATGAAACCCTTGTTTACCTATATTATTGCCAGTGAGTCCAGAAGTGAAATCTTACCAAGAAAAAATTACACAGTCTGGTCAACAGATGGCAGCACTGTCTTGCATAAGTATCTCCAGTTCTCCTGTTTGCCAATGTTAATTGCATGCATGTGCATCACAATAGCACCTGAATAAACACATTAACATAATATAATATAGAATACTGATATCCAACAGGGAATCTTATTTGGTTGATGATTTCTAATCTGGAATGAGTTCTGGATTTGGCAGGATGTCAATTATTGATTTATGGACATAGTAATAGTAGTCCTGTGTTGCTCTGTGTAGTGAATACGACTTGTTTTGATCCCATGAATTTATAGAGTTGGCACTCATCCATGTTTTGAACTGTAGCCATATGGAGTTGGAACATACAAACATGGCCTTTGTAGTTTCAGGGAACAGTGACCATTTGCCTTTGGGTTACAGGAACCCAGAATATACATAATAATATATGAGAGTTACAGGGAACATCTAATGAGTTTAAGAAAAGAAGGAGCACAAGGGACTAAAATTTCCAGGGATCAGAGCCTTTACACGAATCTCAGTGAAAAAAAAAAAAAAAAAGAAAATTGTTTACGATGGCATTCTCATGGCTTTTCCCAGTTTTTCCACATTTAAAGAAAGAAATTAGTTTGAAGGCTCTTATTATGGCTGAAGAAATGGGCCAGTTGATATCCTTTGATGTAAAATAGAAATATGGCATCCAAGCCACAAAAGAAAGTTAAACTGTATGGAGATGGGGGGGTGGGGGGTGGGTGAAGGGTTGTGCAAACATTAGGTATATTGAGGAGTGGAAGCTTCATTTGTGGGTTTCACAATATTTGTGGCATATTATTGGGGTGGTGTTGTCAGGAGAATGATGTTAAGAGGTAGGTTACGTATTGTCTCTTGAAAATGGCTGTCAAATATTGGAGTTCCGTGGTCTTTGGGCAGCCCGAAAATCAATGAAAGTCTGGTGCTGTTGGAGCTGGTCATCTGGTCAAGGTTAATTGTGTTACCCGCTGGCAATGAGCATGTGATTGATGGGTCTCTTGGCAACTGCTGTGTGATTAGCACAGTAAACATACATGTACTGTAAAGATTTTTATTTTCCTAGTATTTAATTCTCACAAATTTGTCATTTTGCTTTTTTTCTAACATTTAATTTTGCAAATTTGTCATCATATATAATAAATAGTTACAATTGTTTAGTTTTATATTCCTTAAGTGCACATGAATTATTCAGTAATTGAAATATCACATGCAATTAATGGCTCAATGACACAAGGTATCAAGGGGACTCAAATGTAAAATGCACACATGTACTAGGGCATTTTAAGCCATACAGCTTACCATTTGAGGGGTATTATAGAATGGCTCAATTTTGTACAGTGCTGTCCAGCTGAAAATCTCTGAGGCAAAATTTTCTTTCCTTGTAGCATTTTTCCAGTGGCAAAATTTTCTTTCCTTTGTAGCATTTTTCCACTTCTCTTCATTAGAAACACTTATTTTGGACAAAATTTGTAGCAATTCTGAAGAGTTTTGTAGCAAAATTTTGCTACAATGCTCCAGTTGGACAGCCCTGTTGTATTGAACATTGCTAAAGTTAACTATCTTTGTGTTGTGTGGTGAAATGTCAAGTGGGAGGAATGCAAGCCCACTTGGGGCTTTACACCCAGAAATACAAGTGTAAAAGGTAAATTCTATGTCATTTAACATCAAGCTATAGTCTGTGGCTCAAGCAGAAATACCTTTCTTGAAGCTGAAAAATAAAGATATATTATCACAGAGAACTGATAATTTGTATTGCCAGGGTTGCCACTTGCAACTGCATTTCAAAACCCTCAGACTTCATTCTTTTGCTGATGTATGATGACCACCTCCAGAATAGGAATTAAGGATGAGGGTAGAGTGCATTGTCATCGTCATCAGTTACACCCCTCCCCCCCCCACCCCATCCTCTCTAGCATAGGTGTCATGTGGATGTTACATCTGTGTATTGATTGTTGTGTGTTTCTGATCAGGCTGTGGAGTACTTTGCTGAGTGGGCACTCTGCCCTCTCAATGTGGTGTTTCTACGTGTACAAACCGGAGTGTTTGACCCTCTACTGATTGGAGACAAGCCCAAGTGGTACAGCCAGAACCTGCAGAAAATTGACTTCAGCGTGTACGATGACAACACGTCTACACTGGGGGCGGCCATGTCTGTGTACATGGAACAGGGCATGAGTGACGACAACCCCACGGATGAGAGCGGCAGTGACAGTGACGGTGCAGAGAGCACCAGCTCCTCCTACTCCTCGCTCAGTGACTTTGTCATTGACATCGTCAACAGTGAAATTAACGGGGAAACCCCAGGTAGTTGTTATTGTTCTAAATTTCAAGGTGCAAAATTATGGATTTACATGGACATTTACTGTTAAAATGAACTGATTGCTTATCCATTTCAGGGTAATTTAAGTGCATCATGATTCAGCTTGCAGTTATTGAAGACAAAATGCTTAACGTATTATCCCTTTTTGGTGCCTCTGCCCCCTTAAGCGCCTCCTCACCATTCTGGCTAAGAAAAGAGTCCCTAGTTTTCGTAATTTCAGCAAAATTTATCTGTTTTTTACCCTATTGTATGCCAAAAACAGCTCTGTTATTGAGATTTGCTGTAAATTTCCTATAAGCGCCCGGGGCGCTTAATGGGGATAATACGGTATTTATTTTGAAAATGTAATTTGAAAAAATACTTTGTCCTTTGAATTTTTGTATATTGAAGTCAACAATATTCATTTATGTAATTTGCTGTAGAAATAGACAGTAAGTTGCCAAGGGATAGCAGACCTAATTATCCATGAATATTTCAGAACTTTTCAGATTCTTAAATTTTTCACATGATAGCCTCAAAGTATTGCTACAGTACTTGGTTTTGTTGAAAGCATGGAAATCTTCAGCACTTTAGGATTTGAACTGAGCTGGATAATGAAATTTTTTAAAAAAATGATGTCAGCCAAATTTTCATGATGATATTGATGCTCTTCATCAGTGGTGTGTTGTGTTTGTCCATTTAACCTGAGTTTCTCCCTCTGCAGAAATCTATGCAGATGACCAAGTGTATACGGTTGATGAGAGTCGAGTGTTTGCGCCACCCAGCAAGCTACAGGTACCAGACACACCTATCTCCAACAGTGATTCAGCACTGTCAGCACCAGACAGTGATGATGCCAGCTCCTCAGGGTCATCGAGTCCCGTGTATGCCAAAGACTCCAACATGGAGGGACAGGAGAAGGTTTATCAACATAGTCCCAAGCAAAAGGTACATACAAAGGTGTATCTGTATTACATCAACATTCGAACAGCTTGTCAGAGGCAAAATGAAATAATGTATCAGATAGACAAGTCAGGTTGCCAATGCACTTGTCCAAATTAAACCCTTTGACTGCTAGCCACTACAAGAGTTGCTTGTATCTGAATTGCTATCATGATTCTACCTTATCTCATTCCACCCTAATGACGCTTTTACCTGCTAATATCTAAATGTCGTCTGCTAATTGTATTTTATTAATTTAGGGATTATTTTTCAAAATTTTGGATGCAACTTGCATGGAAGATCATCCCAAATTATATGCCCATGGTCAACAGCTTCCCTTGGCCCGCTCTGGGCGCATTGTGCCCAGAGCGGGCCAAGGGAAGCTGTTGACTTGGTCTTCTGTCAGGGTGGAATGAGTTAAAGTTCCTCATGTAAAGTCCTCCCATTGAAGTACCAGCATGCTTAGTCTAAGTTCAGTGGTTCCAGAGAAAGGAAATGGTCCAGGTCAACAGCTTTCATCAGCCCACTGGGGGCATATTATAACCAAACTCTGTTGATAAAAACTGTTGACTCAGTCTTGACATTAGCACACTAAAGGTTAACTATTGCACTGCCAAGTTTTGGACTGAGTCAACAGCTTTCCTTGGTGCTCTTTGGGCCCATTGCACTCAAAGCGTGCTGAGGAAAGCCCTTTACCCAGACCATTATATTGTGTGGAACTGTCAGCATGCTGCTACTTGAGTGAAAAGGTTTTTCACAAAGAGTTTGAATCTAGCCTCCCTTTATTGAGGGCAGTTGGTCTAAAGTAGTTTGACCTTAGTCTAAAGTAGTTTGACCTTAGTTGCCATTGATATTGAAAGTATTACAATGTAATTCAATGACAATAAGCCAAACAGTAAAAACAAACAAGTCCAATTAAAGGTTATTGTTTTCCAATTATTTTCAAGTTTAGCGCCAAATTACATTTTTTATTTTTAATAGTGTGAAGGAGACCACTTCCGGTATGACTCAGACTCTGTTCTGGCAACCAACAGAACAAACAATACTCCACCAAGGTAAGACATCTATCTGGAGCTGCTTTACAGATGAACGTAATGTACACCCAGATTTTTGTATAATACACCAGTGTATGAAAACAGATTTAGGGCTTCAAAACAAAACAAAATTAAAAAAAACAAACAAACAACAACAGCAAAAAAAAAAAATGAAACTAACGCCACATACTAACATGTTAAGTAGTATTTAGGTCAGCAATCACTAATTCAACCTGTCACGGTCAGGTTGCCCAAGGATTGATAGTTTGTTCACACACAGCTGCTAACTTATTGGATAATACTTTGATGACAATGATAGATACAGTTGTTATTATCTAATACTCATAAAGAGTGTGTTGATAGATGTCATTGGTAAAATTTTGACGTGCATGCAAGCAGTCTTGTGTGTAAATTTTTGAACATGCACAATAACGTGTCCATACAGTCGGCCCGATGCACACAGCATAGAGGCACACTGCAAGGGCCTCGCTGTAAAAAGATGAAATAAATAAAATATAGGCGTACCATGTGATTGGTAATTTTTGGATTTAACTGAAGATGGATATGTGAAAATAAGCAACAACAAAAAAAACCCCCTTTGGATTTCTTGATGTTGAGGTTTGGTCAAAGGTTTTATCATATGAGTCCATGATAATATTCTGAGTGGTCTGTATCTTTCATGTTGGCACATTACAGAATAACATTAACACAATTCTGTAGTTAGAAATTAGATTTGGCAAGTGTCATATGTGTCTTTTATTTCCAAAGTTCTTTGATGATGAATCTGTCTCCATTTTCAAGGAGTGGGTCACCTGCCCAGCTATCACGCGTCCAGAGCTTACAGGAGAGGCGTACTCCAGAATCTCCCCGCAAAATCCCACCCCCGATTCCTCCTCCCCCAAAGTCCCCTTCTGTCAAGAGTGGAGACTCTGCATTTGAGTCAATGAATCGTCGCAGTGATTCCAGTACTGGCACACCTCCTTCCATTAGACGTCGACCAGAACCAGAAGGAATCAAAACCACACCCCCTCGAAGTCCACGCCCTGGACCCCCAATACCCCCACCCCCAGGCAGCTCGGCCTCTGGTACTCCAATGCAAAGGGCAGCAAGTTTGAGGGTGAGTAAATCTCACAAGCTGATTTTAGGCCCAGATATACACACATACATAGCACCCAGAGATGCAGGTAAACTCTTGTCATACAGCACAATAAAGGTCCTGGACTGATGACCGGGGGCATAAATGCTGAGTGTCCATTCTGGAAAACTGATGGGTATATAACACATCAAAAATTGCTTAGTAGATCTACAATGTTTTGCAGTTTTTAGCAAAATATTTAGTGTGCGCTATAAATTTCTGCAAGAAATGCATGGAAATGAGGTAAATTCAGTAGAATTTCAAATTTAAAGCATTTTGATTAACTTACTGTAAAATCCCGGTAATATTAGTATTTGAAACCGAATGCAATTGGAAATGAAATGTGCAATAAAGACACAAGTTACCAGCTGGTGTAGATGGCCTCTTGACTAAAAGGTAACAAAAGGTGAAACATATAAATGAGGAGCATGTTTTTGTTTTTAAATTGTGCCTTTGCTGATATCTTCTTTGTCATGTACAAAATGATGTCATGACTTTATGTGATGTTAGTTTATTGAACAAGTCACGCAAAGTATGTTATGGCTTTCTATTCACCAAGTTTAACCCTTTACTTCCAGTCGAGTGACAGGGACTCAGATCGACCTACCACGCCCACATCTATAATCTCTACCATCAGTAATGAGCTAAATGGCTATGCTCAGTCAGCCAGCAGCACGCTGTCTGAACTCTTTGGTAAGTTTACCTATATACACAAATCAATCATGGATATATTATTTAAAGTCTGTTCAGCAGATTTTTGGTCTTGTTATAAATAAGTGTTTCATTACGGAAATTTTTGATAGGAGTTGAGTTTGCGTTAGTTGCATGTTACCCAAATGCTAAATCTTGGTTCATGTGGTGAATGAAATGAATGAATGGCTAATTCACATCAGATTGAATTATTAAAGGCCATGACTGACTTTTAAATTTGTTTTATGTTTATTTATTCAATTTGAATCAAGATAAGGATTTTATAAGTGTAGATTGGCCCCTCTGTTAGAATGAGTAGAATGTTCAGTTTTGGTTTGATCATGTTCATAGCCTTCCATTTAATGTGAGCTGGTGTAGTTGTGTCGTGGGTTATAAACATGATAAATGAAAATGCTTGAAAGAACTTGTGTTTGTGAATCAGAATGTTTCAAAATCATCTAACTTATTTTTGTAAAACAGACGAGCAATTCCTGTCAATGTCCTATGAGGCATTCTGTCTGAAATGCATGAAAGATGCACCCAAAGCATTGCATTTTTACCGTCAGAAGACACCGTATCATTATGTATTTCCTTAATTACATGCACATATCTGAAATTCACTATTCAGAATACTTGTGGAAGAAGAATTAGAGGCAAAAAGAAAGCGTTTTTGTAGGTGAATAATAATAATAATAATAATAATAATAATAATAATAATAATAATCTTAAGTATATTTTGCTTCTGTTTTTGTTCTGAACACAAATATTTGGTCATATCATAAACGTTTCTCGTGAAAATAAAAAAATAGGAAAAGAAAGTTGAGTTGACTTCGGTACATTTACCCATTCCCCCTTAAACAGCCCCAAACTGCTTGGGGTAAAATGTCTGCTTCAGTGACTTTTATTAATGTAGTGTTACAAAACCCATTTGAATGAAAATTGCATTTGGGCCCCATCAGAAGAGCATGCCCCAGGTCAACAACTTTCCTTGAGATGGATTGGGCATAAAGTGCCCAACCCACCATAAAGAAGGTGGTGACTCAGTCTGAATTTAAGAGGAGTGGGTTAAATGAATTTTACTTTTAACTAAGTGCTTTTCACTGTTGATGTTGGATGTTAATCATGAGTGCATAATGCTTCATTTTATAATAACATGTAATCTTCTCTGTCACCCAAAGCCTTCCCCCATGAGGGGATGCGCGAGCCTCAAACTTGGCTATCTATAACAATTAAAGGTATTTCCAAACTACGGGGACGTAAGGGTTAGTCGGGCAGATGCCAGCAATAGTAACACGTTTGGCATGGGTTATTGACAGTTGGACCACTGTCAGGGTGCAATATATATTTGCATGGGGAGTACAGAAAACACCGGTTACAGCAGTGGATGGATGACTGCGATCCTGATTGGTCAGCAAGTTAGGGTTGTGGGTCTTAGTACATGTCATTGCTCCCAGGTGGCAGTAGTTGTCAGTCCAAAGGCTTGCATGGTCATACACTTTTTGAATCATGCCAATTGAAACCTTGAGTTAAGATTGATGTAATTTAATGCAAGTTATATTTATATGTCATTAAAATTAGTTTATCAAACACAAGCTCATTAAGTCATTGTTCAGTTTCACATTTACTATGTTTTAATGCTAAATATCATTATCACTGGATGTCAAGATCTCACAAAAGTGCCATCATATACAAATTTTCAGAAAAAGTTTCAATGCATGCAGCATGGGTTCAGATTTGTGGTTTTGCATGCAAGCGTGGGCTGTTTTACTCATCAGGAAGTGTTACAGTATTCTTCTTTTATATTTCTGAAATATGTACAGTCAGCTGACACATAATATGTATGATTCATACAAGTTTGTACATCTTCAGTCTGCCAAGGGAATGTGTTTTCCATAATTTTGTTGCAAAAGTCATCAAAAGAGGAACATGCAACATGCCATCCACAAGTGGACATGGTCATTCTGAAATGAGAAAAAGGCCATGTTGCCCGACATGTGGCATGTATGTCTAACTGTAAGATTTGTCAGTGTTCTATCTTTTGGTACCGTTATAGGGAGCAAGTCCGTACCACAGCAGCAGCAGCAGCAGCACCCACAACAACATCATCATCATCATCATCATCCACCTCAGCAACCCACACAACCACACCCCCACGCTCACCCTCCACCACCGCAGCATCCCCATCATCAGCCGCCCCCAGTCTCACAGCCACAGCCCCGACACAGCAAACCATTTGCACCACTCGGTAAGTATACGGCACGGTGTTGAATTATCTGAGAGTACTGGCATATTTGTTACAGCGCTACCTGCCAGATAGAACCACATCTTCAGCTTGTAGAAAGTGATTTCATACTGCAGATGGTCTTAAATGAAGTTAAAGTAACAAAGAAATACAATCAAGTGTCTGTAAAAAAGCAGTCATAAAAAGGTATGTGATCTTTCACAGTAGATGGTCTCTATAGCAGATGGCACTGTGTCACTGAAAAAGTAATGGCACTCACTGAGAAAGACCACTTCAAACGTAGGTTGAGAAGTGGTCTTTCAGTACAGACACAGTAGCATGGAAGATGCAACACAGGGGCCTCAGCATATGTAGGCTGTCAAAGCAGGTGGTGATCCATGAAAGGAAATTGTCAAAAGAGGGAGCCACTGTACCTGTACATATATGTATTATGTAACAGAGGGCTTGTGCTGTAAAATACGTTGAGAAATTTATCTAGAGTAAAGTGAAAGGGAATGCAATAAGTAAACTTGTGGTTAATAAGTAAGTGCATTAATGGTTAGAAAATTGTTTTTAACCCACAAGTCTATAAAAGCATGCAAGTTAAGTTCAGTTTGATGGACATATGATTTAGTTGCTTTCTCATTGCCTAGATCTCAATCGTCTTAATCAAATGTATTATAAAGTTAGAAATAAAGAATTTTACCAATTTATCTGTAGACTGAACCAGTGCCAATGCATCTCCTTTCTTAAGAAGGTCCAAAGTTCACCAGGGTCACATTTTATTTAGTGTACTTAATTTGTGAAATTTGCTCATACATGTTCATGTATATGTTCATATGACTTGGCCCCACTGGAATGACCAAGAGTTTTCCCGATAGAAACATTACAAGTACCCTGGCTGTAGTTTTAATATAGCACTGCAGGCAGCTTCTGATTGGCATGTATGGCGGATCGGAAACCCCCCACTATGACCTGAAAACAATGCATCGGGTGGCAGATATGCCTCTATGGCTTGTCATTCCTTTCTTTTTTATATTGTCTATGCTTATTTTCTTGTCACTAAGTAATTCAGAATGTATATATGGGGAGAAACTAAATTGCCCCCCGTTTTCACAGCTGCTTCACATTTTTTAGGGATACTCCAGTTATACCCCAACAATATTTACTATCATTAAGAAAATAAAAACATTTTTTATTGTATCTCTCATTACATATTTGAGTAATACCCTTCCCCAGCCCCAGTTTTATTTCTCTATAAACTGGACAGAGGTTGGTCACTGGGACAAGCTATGACATGATTATGGATGCCCACTCCCAGAAAGGAACTTGGGAGTCACATGCACCCTTAAACGATATGCAACTTGCATATTTGTGTTCACACCTTGTCACTGGACAAAGGAGGTGTGTCTATAAATAGCCTGAGCAAACACCAAGCTCATCCAAGGCGTTGAGCCTGTTTCTTGGTTAGCAACGTCTATTGTTGTCAACGTATGGTATTATCGTGTAACAAACAAACATTACATTACGTGGATAACGGTACCACACTGCAGCCATTGAAATTTTCAGTTCCTGATGAGCCACACTACTGGTGAAACCGGTCGAACATTTACGGCACGAAAGTGAAGCCATACCTTTGCTTCGCCTTTTAAATTTTTTAGAATTCTTTTCAAAGAGCCATCATTTTTCATGTAAAACCCCCCCAGAAAATTTATCATTGTAGACACGTTGGGCTGGCATGGATACATGTAATAGTGGCTTATTGGTTGTTCATCTTAATTACTGTTTGTGGCATTCATGTTTTCTTGCGTATGCAGGCAACCGAAAGGCCTTAGTGGAGAAATCTGGGCTGGTGAAACATGCAACTAATGCCAAGAAGGCAAAAGAAATGTCGCGCCAGCCAACCCTGGACCAGAAAACAAACACGCATGGGTGAGTAGACATCTTAACTCATTCCATATTATGGTCACAGGCCTTGGTCAGTGGTTCTGGCACTGCCTGGCAAGTCATGCCACAGCTGCCCTTGCGGCAGCTGCTGCATGACTTGCCAGGCAGTGCCAGAACCACTGACTTAAGACGATAGGCATGTTGGTACTTGAACGAAAGCTCTTTTCAGGAAGAATTTGAACATGCAATTGTCGTCTTAAATCTAGGTAAATATACGTAAATATCAGGGACTGGTATGGAGTGAGTTAATTTGTGGTGAAGTGTAACTCTTAGTTACACCAGGACTGACCATACAGCTGTCCATGGCGTGGGGAGGGCAAGTCAACCCGAGCCAAGGAACGCTGTTGAACTGCAACATGATGTCCTGATAGGTCTCTCATACATTTCTAATTCAACTTGTTTTCATGAGTCAGACATTTAAGTAAAAACTGATGACATTTTACACCCAGGTGTTTTGGGGTTATTGGATTGGGGAAGGATTAAATGTTGTCAGTTTCCTGCTACTTTGTATTGATAAGTCATGGAGGTTCCAGGGTAAAGAAGATGGAATCCTCATTATCTGCAGTTTCTATAGAGTTCTAGAAGGGAGAACTCTCTCTGGGTACTGGTTTTGGGTATGAGTGCATCCAAGGCCCCCATCAAGGTCCATTTGTGAAGCCTAGAAGATTAATCTTTTCCTTCTTAAACTGGCTGGTGGTCAAATGCTGTCTGCTTTAATGTTATTCACTTATTTCAATGGTACTAAAAAACTATATGAAGGAGAATTGTAGGTGAGACCTATTGAGATAATGTGCTCCAGGTTATCAACATTCCCTGGTAAGGGTTGGTTATTAGGTGTCCAACCCATACCAGGGATAGGTGCTGACTCAGTTTTAAACTCGGTCTAAATTCCAGATGGAAGGAGTTAAAATTTTGACAAGTTGAATATTGATCCATTGGTAGATTATTTTGAGGATCTGGGTGATTGGGATATTTTGTTCTGTTTTAGTAGATCTTCCAAACCTTTGGTTGTTTTGGATCCTCAGAAACCCTTTCATCTTGGTGCAGCACTCTGTGCCAAACAAATCCTTTTATTTGATAAGATGTACAATTCTAAAAGAATGAGTATGCCATCTTTTTAAGTGCAGGTGAAAATACGGAAGAGTTGAGGACTTTCATGAGCTTGTGAGTCAAGCAACAGTTACCCTGCATGCTAAGATAAAAGACAGTGAAACCTCATGTGGGAGACCTTCCCTGTAGATGGCAAAATTATGGTCTCTTAAGACAGGTGTACTCTCGTAAGAGGCATAAGTAACACAAGAGGAACAAAATATCTTGAAAAGGTGGTCTCTTCATGGAGGTGGTCTCTTATTAGAGTGGTCTGTCAAGACGGGGAGTGTGCTGATTTAGGGCTTGTACAGTTGTGTATATTGGAACCTTGTACTTTTCAGTGAAAACCAGCAGTTCCTGAAGGATGTGATTAACAGTGTATTGGAGGGACAGGGAGTCGGCTGGCTCAAGCTCACCCGCGTCAAGAAGTTGTTGGAAGATGAAAATTATCGCAATTTTGTTGTCAGTCGACTTAACATCAGTCTGGACAAGAAACTGACAGATGAGGATCAACATGTGGAGGATGTGGTGAGTAACCATGGCAACAGATGTTTCATGGTGATAAAATCATCAAAATAAGTGGGTTTGTAGTAACTGTTGCTGCTGTGCAACAGGACTGAGGCAGCAGCTTTCATTACTTTGGAACAGGTTGGGTGCTTTTTGTCTAAACACCAAGGAAGATTGTTGACTTAGCTAAGGCATGCTATTTGATAGGTCTGGTCCATATTTTTCATTCAAAATGTCATACATTATGAAATATCAGACAGGAGTAAAGTCTCATAGTACATGTATACAGCTCAAGGTGGTTAATAATTTGCTGATTGAGGAATATTTTGGCCACTTATAATTTCAGCAACATGTTAGGATGAAATTGATGCCACAAGATATATACTTGAAGGCAAGGTTATATGTGCACTGGCCTTGCAGTTTATTTTCATTTTTGTGCTCCCCCTGTTTGTTTAATGACAAAATCATGCAATGTCAAGCTTAATTGCATATTTTTTGCTTCATTTCAGTGTGTCACAAAGCAAGTGTTTAAGGGAATGATGACAATGTTGAAGGCGCTCATCTCTGGGTTAGAGTATACATATTCCAACCAGGGTATCGGGGGCATGGCCAGTGCCTTGATGGTGCTGGAGATAGCACACACACACTACTGGCTGAAGGAGAGCAGCAGTAACAAGAGTGATGGCAGTAACCCCTCTCTGGTAGGCTAAGTTCTTTGTCGTATCACTTTGTCCCTACCTGTGAGCAGCCCATTTAAAATAACCCACAAACGTCTGATGTAAATACTGTTTTTTTATTTTTCTTGCTTGTTTGTGGTGAAAGATAATACATGGTAATAGGCCTTATTGGGAAAACACTTTTTGTAATCATGCAAAGATGTTAGACCAGGGAAGTTCTGTGTTATATTTGTGTCTTTTTGCCTGGAACCACTTCGTAGTAAACATTACCCTTTTCCGCAGTCCGAACTCTTTACTCTCCATAAGCTGACCTGTCCCTGTCTAACCTAAATACATATGGAATTACTGTTGTCCATATTGCACACGCATCTCATTTGCACTCTCCCTGGTTAGACAAAGAAGACACAGACAGTATTTAATGTGAAACAGGATGGTAGACACTCAATAGAGCTTTTTATAGGGTCCTGGCTTCCAAATGTAAAAACAAAAAGGAGCCCAAAGTGCTTTGTTACATACATGTAAGTCATAATTAATTTGGTATCTCATGTCAGATTGCTTTTTTTTTTTTTTTTGGTTGTTTCTAACAGTATCTCATGTCAGATTGCTTTTTTTTTTTTTTGTTATTTCTAACAGCAAAGTTCTCCATTTGGGAGCCATGAAAGCCTGCGTTCTCTGGCTTCAGACAACACAAAGAGCGACAGTCGTAGTGGGGTACCAGAGGATCACATTGTGGCTGCTGTGGGTGAGTCCACTGCAGGGGGCAGGGTAGCTCTTGCAGGAGGGTAGCACTTGTAGGTGGGTGGGATGGTGGTGTCATTTGTCAGGTGGAAGGGAGCTGAATGCTTTCGCTGTACTTCATACTTTACATGTATGTCATAGCAGACACAAAACTCCCAGTAACTTTGTACGTTGCTTTTTTTTTGCACTCATGAATTCTAAAGTGTACATTTGTCTGCATAACATGCTGTCCTACTCTCCATTAAAAAAGATGGTCTAGGAGGCATCTTGTTTATCCACAATCAAGGATTGTTAATATGCAGCTTCCAGTAGCTCCTATCTAGCCTTATCTGACTAAAGTTACTGTCTTGTTTGATCAACCCAGTGGATGTCAATTAACCACGGCTGGCTTAGGTGGCATTTAATTGGTTGATCAAGAGGCTAATTACCCTTATCAGATAGGACTAGATAGGCGCTGCAGGAGGTTGCATATTAACAAACCTTATTTGTGGAGAAACAAGGTACATCTTTTTTAATGGAGAGTAGTACCTCATAATTTAATGCTTTCCAGCTCACTGATTGTTAATAACATCTCACACAATTTGGCACAATACATGCTTTAGGTAATAGCAATGTATTTGGAAACATCTCTGCATGCATTTTGACACAAAGTTCAAAATTGAGAACTTTGTTGTCTAATCATGATTTCTAACACACCTTGGACAGGAATATTGTGAATATGCATATCTGCTGTGAATGTATGACATCTATAAGTGGGTCAGTTGTAATATATATGATGGATATGGCCTGGCATAATCCTCACTAGGCCCATGAAATGTCATATGCTCTGCATCTGACAGCTATCATGGCCCAATCGGGTATGTTTGTTTTCATAAATTTAAAGTGGAACCAGGATATGGACAGCAGGTGTGTATATTAATGGTGTTTTCATCCTTGGTTTCTAGAAAAAGGGTGTTTAGACAAGTTGCCCTTGGACACACCAGGAAGCATCATTCACACTTTTACATACATCTTTGGGGTGGTTGGCCTTTGCTTTTTTCACCAGGAAACCTGGGCCAATCAAGTCTTTTTCAGTGCTTTTGGCTACTGCAGATTTTAAAATGAACAGAACAAAATAAATCATTTTCAAAAGATAAAAAAGAAAGTATTATAGACAGAGCTTGATCAATACTTATGTATGAATATCTAAGTATACCAAAGTGGTGTACACATTTTTCCAAATGCAGGCAGAAGTGGAGCCCTGCAGACTTGGTGCAAGTGCCACAAATGTAAAGATAGAGCACCAACCTAACTGGCTACCAGCTAGCATAAGTTTTACCCTGTGTTCTATGCTTCACAGATAAACAATACTACATTTATAACACTACTATCAATTATATACCTTGACAAATGTGCAATTTCATTAAATGTATTCTGCATACATGTAAATACTGAGCTTTGCAGATATATGCTGTTTAGTGATGCTTTGATGTAAAGAGTGCTTCCATGGTAGAGACCTATACAATAAAAGCCATTGCTCATGACAAGCTGTCTTTTATGCAGAATCATTTAGAAAATTGTTGACTTGTGACACCTATGACACGGTCCATGTGACTTGCCTCTGGAGTGTTCTGTAGTGGTTACGTAGTGCTTCACACAGATAACTTAGCATGGGTATGTGGTAGTATGTTTGTCTCAGTTTGTACATAGATTTTTTTTCCTAGTTTAAGCTCTTTTGTTTTTTGGTGTTTACCATGGTTATCATGGATATCTCACTCATGAGCCACTGCTACTTTCTCGCTGTCACGGTGCTATTTATGTCGGCCATTTTCTCTAGGACCAACTGAAAGTGAGGCTAGCACGCATGCTTCCAACAAGGGCTTGAGTTCAGTCACTGGCTCTCAGTCGCAGAACTCGAGCAGGTCTTCGTCTAGCACCAGCACAGAATCAGGCAAGTTAATGCAATTTTGGAAACAGTCGCTGATGCCAGCTTTTGTTTTGCAGCGCCTCCTGCAGGGGAACTTTGTGAGTGTTCTGGTCAGCAAAGCTGTGTCCTAGTTTGATTTGGATGCAGTAAACTTTATCCATGCTTGCATATAGCTAATACATATTGAATTTCATGTGTATGCTCTGGCTTTCAATATGCAAGTTTTTACATTTTTAAAAAATTGAAGGATGTTATGTGTTAACAATTCTTGAACTCTTATCCAGTGTGAAAGATTTTAAGGACAGAACACATAGCAGTTTTAAAGGTGGAATTTTAGTTGGAAGGGTCCTTGCTGATGGTATTACTTTATGACCAGAAAATGCAGGCATTACATATTGTCCTGTCACAAAATACTTTGACTTTCATTATTCTGATTTTCAAATGCCTCACACCACCATTTTTTATTACTAGAAGCTTATATAATTTATCCAGGAAACACAAATATCATAATGTATTGGAATGAATCAGATATTTTGTGTTATATTTTCTCTGCCTTTCATTTATTTCACTTGAAGGAATTTGCTTGCTACATTTTTCTATGACCCCTGAATGGACTTGTCGTGCATGTCATGACGTGTGCTTGGCATTTACGTTGGTGAGATGATGGCTTTCTGTTATACGATACATGCATGCTATAGAACCTTTTGTGTTTGCTTTTTTGGGCACTTGACAAAGACTTGTAGATGGTACATTCTATCGGTTAACTTTACGTTTTATGTAGAAAAAAAAATAACACAGGAAAACTTTTGTTGAAAAGGCATCTATAGGGAACATCAGTTGTGGTCTTTCAAAACATTTATTTTTTGTTAATGTTGCTCAGCTGACTGACAAAGTCAGCTGAGCTTATCTTATGATTTATGGCTGACATTCACAGTTGATAATTTCCACTTTGTCCCAGCACCCATTGGGAAGACCCTCCGAAAACTGTGCACACCTACATGGTGTACTTAACCTTGTTCATACAGGGCGGAACTGAGTTAGTCTACGATTACCAGGCTCACAGGACAATTTCAAATTATCAAATTTTGGGATTTTAACTCAAGAAGCATTTGTGCTACGGTTTTAAAATTTGATATGTGATTGACTTATGTGAGGATTCTGTTTTAGATTACACTTAAGTTACCTTTTACTAAATTTCAAAAGCACTTTAGAAGTATATGCACTGTTGCACCTGAGTTTAGTCGTGTATAAGGGCTTGTTTCAGACTGGACAGAGATGACCTTTATGCAATTTCCAAGGTCATGGGGTTACTTGAGTAAATTTTACTGCCACATGATAACTCAAACTTGGACATTGAACACCATTATGGTCCTTGTTGGGTGGTCTGTGTGGTTAGTCTAATTCTTAAAGTGTTAGGGCAATTGTAATTACCATTGTTTCTAGCATATATCTGAGGCACCATTTAACTCATTCCATACCAGTCCCTGGTTTTTCCATATATTTACTTAGATTTAAGACGACAATTGCACATTTAAATTCTTCATGAAAAGAGCTTTCATTCAAGTACCAGCATACCTATAGTCTTAAGTCAGTGGTTCTGGCATTGCCTAGCAAGTCATGCTGCAGCTGCTGCAAGGGTAGCTGCAGCATGACTTGCCAGGCAGTGCCAGAACCACTGACCAAGGCCTGTGACCATAGTATGGAATGAGTTAAGCAGGGAGTTGGATTTTGTACTTGATGACAGTCATCTGTAAAGGTAGGATTTTATAACCCAAAGTGACCATGACCTAGTTCACATTCACTATGACATCTACAACAACATGGATCATAATCCCAAGATGTCGTAATATGGCTCCTTGTGTCCTTCTGCTTTGACTTGTCCACCATCTTGGAAACTGCAGTCAATCTGCCCATACAAGATGCAAAAACTTCCACTGGAAAAAACAGTGACATAAACAGGAAATTAGAATGCTGGGTGATGAAAGGTGGACCCTGGAGTGCCCAGTAGATGGGTTATATGGTAGCTGGGATTTTCATGGATGATTCCTCTGAGAGAGATTAGCAAAATGTAATAGTGTTTGTAAGTATTGCGGATAAATAAAGGAATTACAGAAATATCCTCTGATTGCATATGAAGATTGTCCTGTGTAAGTGCTAAAGTTTTATTGTATTTCGGTGATCTGGACCTGCTTCTTACATCAACTGTTGAATTTCATATCGAGATTTTAACTCGAGATCTATTTAGGTCAAAGTGGATGCTTTACTTAATAATGCTGCTCTCTAAAAGGTGAGGAGCAATTACATACCAGTGACCTTTAACTTATTCCTAAGATCACAGGACAATTTTAGTGAATTTGAGTCAACCATCTACCTTCCCACTGTATATCTTGTAGAGTAATGGGCACATGCATGTAAATCAGATTGATTAGGTTGCAATGATGGTTAAGCCCGAAATAGTCAAGGTCAGTTTTATTTCACCAGAGCTATCATATTTGCTGGCAGTTGCGTATCTGTGCATGAGAGGTTGGCTGAGCACAGGACTGTTACAGTCCTCTAGTTCATACAGGAAGGGATAGCAGATCAGATGACAAACTATTATCTTCGGGTGGCCTTTGCATATAGGTGGTTTCTCATAGGAGTGAAGGAGCGGCCTTTTTAGTTGGGGTCCTTTGAAAATTGATGTGTTCATGCAACAAAACATAAATGGACTTCAAAATGTGTGATATATTTGACCAATGTTAAAGATGTTGCTTTTATTGATGCCAATTGCAACAAAGTTTCTAAACATAGTGAAATTATATTGTGAGAGAACCAAGCTTGTGAGGTGAACCTGATGGATAAATGTGCCTTAATATTGACACTAATGCTGGGACGTGGCATCGTTTATATTGAAGCAAAGTGAACCTGGGAGTGGATTTATTGTGTGTGCTCTGTGTTGTTTTAGGCTCACCAGTTGTGGTCAATGGGGATGAATTTGAGAACATTGAGCTGAGGAAGTCAAGTGATGTCAACCCACTGGGTCAGGTAGTGGAGGGCAAGTCACTGCTCAACCCCCACCACCAGGCAGTGCTACAGCAGCAAAACAACCGTAACATCTCCCTCCAGAGCCCCAGCACACCGGAGAGGGATGTGGATAACAATGAGAAGATTAAAGACCGGGAGATGGTGGATACAAACCGTAACAGTGGGGGCCAGCAGAACATGATCCACCAGGACCTCCCACAGGATGTCATTGAAGGTGGGGACATCCTCAGAGAACTGGTTAAGAACAAGGACTTACTAATGAAGAGTCGGTGGAAGGACCCTATTCACCGATACAGCAGTATGGACTCGGAGACCTCTGATGCTAGTACTCTGGTGAGCACAACATCCGACTCTGCCGTCAATGGAAAGCAGCGCCGGTTCCGTATAAACCACCACACCATCCGCAGCACTGTATCTGACAGTGAAATGGAGACATGTTCAGTAAGAACCGGTGTTGCTGTGGTCTGTGGGCTGCCATGCTATGTGCTCAGTTATTACATGGTGTGGACTCGAGCAAAAACACTTGATCCAGGTGGTGGAGAAATGGCAAGAGAAGGGTTTGGCTCTGACACTGACTGACAGACAATTGATTCTTTATCTGACTAGCTATTAGCTTAGCACGACACAAATAGCTAGATATTAGATAAAACATCTCTCAGACATATGTATAATTCAATATTCTGTATGGTACTTAAATCACAAATATTAGCCACAGGCTACTTGTGACAATAGGCACATACATGTAATAACGAATAAAATCTCTGCTTTAGCTTTTTGTAAGGGTATACAGAAATATGATATAGTTACGAAATTGGTTAGAATACATGTAATTGTAGCTTTTAATCAGCATCATCAAACAGAGGCCTCGTCAATCAGAGGGATATTTGACCCAGTTATACAAAGAAGAAAGACAAAAAAAAGGACTCCTTAACATGTTTGGTTGGTAAGCATAGTGTTTCCAAGATTAGACACTTGCAGAACTTTGATGCCTGACAAGGGACCAGAGAGCCATGGTTATCCAACTTTGTTTTTCCTATCAAGGCATGTTTCAATTGGTTTTGCTTTGGGGGTTTTGTGGTTGAGTCAGTCTGTCCCTGGCTGACATATGTCTACTCGTCTGTTGCACTGCAGTGCTCCTCCAATGGATGGCGCTGCCACTGTATGGTGTTCCCTTCCCTGGCTCACTCCCGTCATATGGTATCCATGTCTGCTGCAATGCATTACTGGGACTTGGAAGTTTAAAATCCCTCGCATGATATTTTGTCATTAACTTTCAATGTTTTATGGTGATAACAGTGCATGGATTAATATATACATACAAGGCTTGTCTTTATACATTCTTTTTTTGTTAATGTATGAGGTGCAGCTGATATTGTGTATCTCATTAACTGGTATTCATATGTTAAAAGAATCTGATTCAAGTTTTTTTTTTTTTTGAAAAAGCAGTCTGGTAAAAACAGTGCATTGTTTAAATACTTTATCATGTCTTTGCAGTTTTGAATCTGATTCTGGCCGTTGTGAGTAAAGTAGTGTATATCAGAGTCTGTTCCAGATTTCAAGGTTCAATGCAAATGTTTTGATTTTTGTTTTTTTGTTTTTGTTTTTTCAATATATAGTGAAAACTCATTATAATGACCCCATCTGTAGCCTAAGAAATGTGTCAGATAACTGAATATGTCAGATAAATGAATCAAATAACAAAGAAAATAAACTTTTTCCCCATGAAAATTTGTGTCATTATATCGAATATGTAGGATGTCCGAGTGTCGTTATAATGAGGTTTTACTGTAACCTGACAAATACTAGAAATACAAAGTGATAATGTAGACATAATACATGAAATGAAATGATGGATGTGTACGGTGTGATTGCAGTATATGAACTATGCAAGGAAGAAGCGTTCTCCAAGTATTTGGAGCACTAAGAGTCACTACAGCACTGGTTTCCGTTACCATGATGGCAAAATGATCAACGTTAATATTCCCAGTCCAGAGAATAACAGAACCTATCTGTTTGAAGGACTTATAAGTAAGTGACAGTTTTATCAGTTTCCCCCTTGGAATAAGACTGGGTGAAGGGGAGCTTTCCCAGGTACCCAACCCAAACTAAGGACAGCTCTATATACTGACCTACAGCTTGCCACCTAATAGGCCTTCACTGGAGTATACAGTGCCACCAGAAAGTCTCGCTCCAAAACTCTGGGGGCTCACCAGTGGAGTCACTTGCAGGTACCACTTTTCAAAGTGAAATAAAAAATACAATTTTGACACCATTACCAGTTTAGGGCCAATGGGGGGGGGGGGGGGGGGGGAGGGGGGCACAGGTAGGTACAAGAAACACACTGAGTAGCTAAGACTTCTGAACAGTGTTCCCTGCATGAGTCCCTTGTACAATTATGTGCCTGAGGAGGACCACACACAGGGGCCACCAGAGGAGACGGTGCAAGACTTTCTGGCAGCACTGTACATTCATAGCAACCAAATCTAAGTGGAGCTGAGTGAACTGGAGCTGTCTTCCCATCAATGCATCCAGAAAACACCATGTTGACCACGTTGCCCATTATCATGCATGAAGCAGATGCCTGCTTAAACAACATGTCTTCATTAGTGTTATTCATGGGAACAAGTCTTTTTTTTATCCATTTTCTTACATGCAGTTTAGGCAAAAAGAACTTACCATTGTCAGACCTTGTGGCAAGAGTGCCCAGTGTGTACATACTACACAGCTGATGTGTACAGAGTGGGCTTGCTGAAGTAAAGTGATCCCAAGTCTCATCAACGGGCCTATTCCCACTGAAATATTTGCTGTCAACAGGAAACTTAAGAAAAACTTTGAAGCAGATCACATTGACAGCCTGCAGGTTTTGGACAGTTTAATCCTCCCCCCTTGAATGGAGACTTGAGTTTAAGACTGAGTGAACAGCTTTCCATGGTGGGGGGGGGGGGCACCAAGCACCCAGCATACAACTTGGAAAGCTGTTGAGTTGATGCATGTTATCTTGATAGGTTTCATCTACAATTCTCATGTAAATATGTTTCATTACAGTTCAAATTAGTCAAAAATATTGAAGCAAGCAACATTTGACCGTGAGCCAGATTTGGCCAGTTTCAGTGGGAAAAGGTTTCGAGACAAAGGGTAAATTGGGTTACGATGTCTTTCCTGAAAGCATCAGTGCTATTGAATATGTAGATGGAAGGGAGGGAAGGGCCCCATTGGCCTCCAAATTCACCATTCTGATTTTGCCAGTTTTCCATGTGGCCAAGGTCCCCTTTGAGTCACTGAGGATGTTCTAAGATCATGTCAAGAAAATCGTAATACATGTATAAGGGGTCATTCCAAGGATGGCTACATACAGTTGAGACATTCTGCAAATTGTGCAGATGTTGACAGTAATTCAGGGTTGACATGAACATCAACACAGCTACTGTTGACTGCAGAATTTCTTAAGTGCAGCCCTAACACTTATATGGCCCCTCTCACCAAAGACCCCCCCCCCCCCCCCGCCCCTTTTGAAAGGCCATTGGCTCTGTGCAGAATGTATGGCATTCCCTTTATATTGTCCCCCCTTTGGAGAAGCCACACCTCATATAAGGCCACTTTCTGGCTGCATTTTGGATATCCTTATAAAAGAGGGAACCAGTATACATTTTACTCCTGATGAAAATGATGGCTTTGACTAGGTCACCAAAATGGTGATGGTACCAGCTTTAGTTACCTTTCTTTTCCTTGAGAACTTTCGATTATTTTGAGATTGTTTCCAGAACTGTGTTGTGTACCATTTTCAGCCAAGGAGCGGTCATGGCTATGGGACCAAATGCAGTTTTGGGAGGATTCATTCCTAGATGCCGTGGCACAGGAGAGGGACATCATTGGCATGGACCAGGGACCAGGCGAGATGATGGAAAGGTGAGCCAGACTTCTTTTTGAACTAATCTGCTACATTCTGGAACTCTGCGAGTGTTTATTCCACATTTTATATACACATAGAGTACACAGTAGTAGTAGGGATGTCTGCAAAAGTAAATAGCCTTAATTCTTTGTGTGCAACTGCAAGCGCTCGAGTGCCAATTACGTCAAAATGAAGATCCTGGATACTGTATCATGTGCATTGTACTCTTTCCTCTTGAATTATAATTGAGTTTAAGACTGAGAGACTGAGTTGACAGCTTTCCTTTGCATGTATTAGTGCTAAACCACTCAACTCATGCCAATGAAAATTGTTGACCTTTAATATGTTATCTTCAAGTTGATAGTCTTCATGTACAGTTCTTATTCAAATTGTCTTTAATTACTGCTGAGCTTAGACAAAAACATTGAAGCAGACAACATTTGGCCACCAGCTGCTTTTGGCCATTTTAAGGGAAAGGGCTAACAACGTTATCAAATCAGTTCACATGTTGCAAATTATGTACAATAATCACAGATTTATACTGGTATTAAATTTATTGCATAAACCCTCCCACAACTTGCAGACAAATTTAATGATGTTAGCTTTCACAAAGAAGAAAGGTTGTACTTGGGAAAGGGAACCTGGAAAAACATAAGTTCAGTGGCAGTTGTTGATGATTTCGTGGTGTTAAATAGACCATGTTCTTTTCCAGGTACAATTCACTGGGAGATACTGAGAAGAAACGGTTAGAGCATGATGAGGATCGCCTGCTCTCAGTCATGCTCTACAACATGGTGGCCTTCATGGTGATGGTTCGCTGTAGTAAAAATGAGATCAGGCGCAAAGTGAGACGTCTTCTGGGCAAGTCGCACATTGGTTTGGCACACAGCGCAGAGGTGAACAACTTGCTGGACCAGATCAACAACCTGGTGAGTTCATCCTGTGTAAAGCCATATCATTCATTGCAAAGATCCAAGGTGGGGGAGGCCAAATGTAGGATGTAGTCAACAGACCCTGAGTAATTCTATAGGACCTGAACATATAATTATGGCTATAAAGTAAATAGCGAGTCTCTCAGGTACTGACCATATCATTGGTCAACCCCACCTCAACACTATTTATTTCTTGAAGGAAGGAGTAATGTTTTTTTTTTTTCGGTTAGGTAAGACTGATTTTGTTCCATTTCTGACAAATGTTAGAAGAATAAAAAAAAAATAAAGAATACCCAGCATTTTTAAACCAGTTTTGTTCAAAATATGTCACAAACTCACAATTTAATTTGGATGGCCTGAGCACTTTTTTGTAAGAGCTACATTACAATAGAATAAATTCACTGTCAATTTTCAGTATAGAACATTTAAAACTACGCAGATTTTAGCTTCTTCATGATTTTGTTGTAGACGAGTGTATTGCAATAGGAAAAAGTAAGGATACTTATTTTGTATCGCATCAAATAAGACTTTCAGTGATGCATCACCTGCATTAGATCAGTATCAGTGTACTGGTGTTGTAGTGAATCATTTCACCTGTAGGGGCCAAGAAAGTGGTATTGCCAAGTCATATGAACATAGATGTAATACTATGGTGAAATCAGCTTATTAGTTAATGGTGAATTATTTGACATTCAATACAGTTAGATACCAAAGGTACAATGTCTGTGGTTACAGAATGAGGATGATAACCACTGCCCAAAGGGAGGACAAATAACGTGCCAATAACTTTTAGCTTTGTCATCAATGGCTGCATTTGTTTACCGTTGAACACCATGAAAGGGGATGTAAATTAGAGTTTCTGTTTCCTGGCCAGAAAGAGGCTTGAGTGAAGAGCTTTGTATGGTGCAGGTTGGATGTACCCACCTCATGCTAAAAAGTGTTGTTGATCTACATGATCTAGGGCATTCTTTCCCAATCATTCCTGTCTAAAATTTGGATAATTCTCATTTAAAAGTTTCAACAAACAATGTATGTGAAAATACTGAAGCAGATGGCACTTGAGACCCAAGTGGTTTTAGGTAGTTTGACAAGGAATGATGTAACCAAGCATTTGCCATCCTAGCCCTAAAGTAACAGCGACTACCTAGCATTGAGTGTGTTTGCTTTCCATGTGGGCCATTGCAACAACGTGGGATAATGCCCCATTTATTTTTCAGCACGGCAATGACATAGACCTGAAAGCAATGGGCAGCCGCATGATGCAGAAGCAGTCATTCACAGTGCATTGGGGGACAGACAACACTGGTGACATGCTCTTTATGGAGGTAAGCCTGCATTGTACAGGACAATACGGTGACATTAACTTATTCCATTCTGATAGAAGACCGAGTCAACAGCTTTCCTTGGTGTGCTCTGGGTGCAGTGCGCCCGGAGCGCACCATGGAAAGTTGTTGACCATTGTTGACCATGGGCATATAATTTGGAATTTCCATGCAAGTTTCATCCGAAATTTTGAAAAATAATCCCTAAATTAGTAAAATACAATTAGCAGACGATATTTAGATATTGGCAGGAAAAAAAGCGTCATTAGGGTGGAATGAGTTAATCCTCACCACCCTTCCTGCTGCCTACTCCAGTATTGTTGTCTTTGCACATTTTGCTGTAATTTGGAAATTTATGATGTGACCTACAGTGGTCCCTGTGTTTTGAGACCACCTGTCTAGACAGGCCACAATTTGGTCATTCCTTGGGGTGGCCTTTAAAGACAGTTTCCATTGTGTATGATTAAAACAACCAACCATCTTGTACAAGTGAAATGAAACGACAGGAACAGTAAGACTCTATGTTCATAGAAAAATACAAAATGAAAACATTTAGAAGGGTCAGTTGCAAAGGAACGTTTTTGTTATTTTGCCATTTTTGTACTCAGTAAGTACCTGGAAGATGATTGTCTCTCCTGCTGAATGTTAATACATTCATGATAAAACCGACAAAATAATTCCTTTTAAAAATGATGATGGTGGTGGTGGTGGTGGTGGTGGTGGTGGTGGTGATGATGATGATGATGATGATGATGATGATGATGATGATGATGATGATGATGATGATGATGATGATGATGATGATGATGATGATGATGATGATGATGATGATGATATTGAGTTTTAGGGATAATTCTATGTGGTAATAAAACTATGTACACCTTTGCATTTGTGCGCCAGGTTTGCGATGACTGCATCATCCTGCGGAGTGTGACAGGGGCCATCTGTGACCGGTGGTGGTACGAAAAGCTAGTCAATATGACGTACTGCCCAAAGACGAAGGTGCTATGCTTATGGCGTAAAAATGTTGGCCAAACCCAACTTAACAAATTCTACACCAAAAAGGTATGACCATGTTGCAGTGAGTGTTTCCTTTTTTTTTAAAGTGCACTTTCCAAGCATGAATGTGAGAGACTCTGTTGACAAATGTCAACTATTGGGAAACTTTTTTTATACATTTTGTGTTCATGTAGTACTGTATTCTTATATCTCAGCGTGAGAACAAAACATTACACTTCCATGTGGTTTTTGTTTGTAGAAATTGTGCTGAATGGGGAAATATGTGCCAAAATACAGGTTTGTTTTGTTGTTTCAGTGTCGGGAGCTGTACTTCTGTGTCAAAGATGCCATGGAAAAAGCAGCAGCCAGAAATAATGGCAAAATGCCAGGTCAGTGCATTCAAGTGGTCATCTTATTTGTGTAATACAGGCTCTCTCTTTCATGAACACTGGGAGATAGTCATGACTGCTGACATTGACCAATCTTGGTCAAGCTAATGTTGTTTGTGCTCTGTTACACTATATGTATGTGATCATAATGCTTTATTGCATAAATGCTCATATTGTGTCCAGAGCATGCACTAGTGCCATCTAGAGGAAATAAACATAACAGGTAATTTTTTTCACTCTGCCAAGGGGATTTCTTTGGAAATGAAAGTCGGTTGTTTGCCCAGCTGACTTGTCAGTCAGGTGAGCTTACAGGATGCTCGCCTATCCATTGCCTGCCAGAAGTCATTGATTATTTGTGCACTTTAAACGTGGATGGATGGTGAGTGACAGAATTTAAAATCAATAATTTTCAGTTTGGAAGATGTTAATGAAAAAGAATTAAGTCAGCTTGCCTTCAGCTTAATATTTAGAGATCAGTTTCAAGAGATATATAACCAAATGTTTGACAACAGAAGCCAACTGAAATTTGAAATCATCACATACTCAGGTTTGAGAAAATATCCCGGAGAACTAATCTAAGGAGTTAGCACTGGACAAGTGCTGAGGTACATTCAGTTCTACCTCATGATTTGATCCTGTCGGAACAGAAAGAAACTAGCTTCTTCATCAGAGTTATATTAACAGTCTATGTAGAACACACTTGAAATGCTTCCAGCAATACATCTTTAAGCTAAATCGTTCAGAAAAACATTCCCCACATTCATCAATTTCAATTCAACAATGAGAGCAAAGCCAAATACAGCAAAAGGCATAGATTCAAGAATTACTAATACATCAACGTTCAGCTTTCAATACCAATGTAAATAAACAAATTGACCTGAGACAGGCAGTCGTCCCTAAAACAATGAAAGGCAACTGGTGGTTTTAAACTGGTCCTCTCAGCCTTTGAAACGTTCTGCATTCACTGCAAACTTCAGTTTTTTTTTCCCAAAACATATGCACCTAACCACTTAAAACCGAAAATTTATCACTTGTACCAAAGATAAAAAGAGATATGGTGGGCCTGCTAGTTTTTGGTGTTCCAGACAAGTCATTCAGCTGAGCTGACAACAAAAGCAAAAAGTAGGCCTACATTGTTTTTGTGACATTTATGAATCTGAAACATTACAAAAATGCTCTAACTCCATTATAACTATGAGTCGGAGAATGCAGCCCACAGCACAAGGAAGCCAATGAGTTAGAAGTATTTATCAGATGGTTCAGAAAAGAAGCACACACCTAGAATTTCTTTTCATATAGGTATTATATTTGTGTCTTTTTGTCCAGAACCACTTCCTGGTAGTCATTACCCTATTCCACAGTCCCAACTCTTTACACTCTGTAAGCTAACATGTCACTGTTGAACCTATATAAATATGGAAGTACTGTTGTCCATATTGCACACGTTCTTCTATAGAATTTTGACATGGGCTGCAGTAGCCCAAATAAATAAAGGGGCTTTAGCGGGTAACTACTCAGAACATGTTTCTGAGCCAGTACCCGAACATGTATCACTGAGTAGCAGCTCCTTGTCTTAGTTTAATATGCAGCAAAGACAACCCGCATAATAATGAAAAATTATGTACATGTCAAATGATGCATTAGCTAAATAAGTGAAGCTTTGCAAATAAATGCAGAACTTCAATGGGAATAAAGACTACCTGTCAAACCAAACATAATTACTAATTTTGTATAGTACATGTACAAGTTCAGATAAGGATAATTTGACTTACCCCTGAACCAGTATGTACCCTTTCTAGCTAAATAGCTTACCATAGTTTAACCACCTGCCAGTGTATAACTGAAGTAGAAACAAACTGGGGCATTATATTCAGTCCCAGTGATTGTAAAATAAACAGTTGCAGCTAGACCACCTGTACAGACCTAAGGAAATCCTAAAAAGTACTGTAACAATGGAACCTCTGTTTATTTTTCTATAGATTTACATTATGGTTGTCTGCTCAGATTTCAATATTTAAAAATATCAAGGTATTTTCACAGATCCACTGCAGATTTATATCACGTATAAAAATGTATGGATTTAGTATGCTGGCTCTTGTAGATTTAGGCATTAATGGTAAGCCCCAAGAATGGCCCATCTGTGTGTCTCCCGTATGGAATAACATTATAAATGTGAAAAAATTGAAGTAACTTAATTGGCAGGACTGATACTATACATGATAATGGCCCTCTTTAAAGGCTAACATGGCATTATATTTGGGTTTTCTGCAGCTAGTTGCTTAGGTCACAGGGCAGTGTGTAGTGAATTTGGTTTTATGTTCCAGAGAGTCATTTGAAGTAGGACTTTGATATTGCATATGGTGATCTTCCTCCATAAAGACAAAGCTGAAAGAGCGTCTGATGGATTGCAAACTACATTGTGTATGCCAAGGTCACATTGCAACTTTGGCTGAATTTTAGATCATGCAATGTAATATGAGAACTTGAACTTTGAATAAAATACAGAACATGTACATTACCAGCCTTCATAAGCTCAACATATTTGTACGTACTTGCACACGTGTTGAAAAAAAATAATCATTTATGCATGTGAGAATAATTGAGTACAAGGTAAAGCTAAGCACAGGACTATCACAGTCCTTTGGTTGGTGTAAGTTATATTAAGATTGTATGGTGATTTTTTCAAGTATTGGTCAAACTCTCAAATATAATAGTCTCAATATCTATATTTTCAGTATTATATTAAATTTGCCATTTATAAGAAACCTGACCAACAAGTGGCAATATATGTATTTTTAGTATACTTTCTGTGCATTTTTTTCTTTCGCCAGTGTGAAAATTTGGTGCCATTTTTTAACTGTTTTTCTGAATTGTCAGTCTTATTATGGGGAACAAATCATTTACTCTGCAAGTTTGTAATATTTTAACGGAAGGTTTGTTGATTTAGAATTTGGTGGCAGTAAAGCTTACAGTGGTTTTTTTTTTTTTTTTGTATTTTCAGGGCCTGAGCTGGGTGGAGAGTTCCCAGTGCAGGACATGAAGTCGGGCCAGGGTGGCTTGCTGCAAGTGTGTATGGAAGGAATAGGTTTGCTCTTTGCAAATAGCAAGGTAAGCATGGAGGCGATGTATCCGTGCACCCACCCAGCACCCTAGTGATTTTATTGTGACTGTAACTGTGTATGTGTGTGTGCTTCCCAGCTTCCAGTTTACCCAGTCCATTTAGTTTTCCCCACACACCCTGTGGCGACCCCTGGTGGCCTCACCTTCTGTTTCTTTATTTGTAATCCTCTCCTAGCATTGATATGTACAGACTTTGCTACAAGAGCCACCAAGGCATATGGAAGGCTGCTTTCAAGATAAACATTTAGTGTACATACACATATTCCTACACAAAATAAAGTAAAAATTTATTTCTTTTACACTGTTAGTGCATGCACCATAAATTAGTTGCTTTTGCAACATTTTTGGCTGGGCAAAAAAATAAGACTATACATAGATGTCAAAATAATATGTAAAAATACTTTCCCAGTGGGGGGCAGCAGTAAAATTTTTTTAGCATAGGATGCATAAACACACTTGTATTGCTGTTCTGTGGAGCTGAAATGTGCTTTCCTGTTAAATGGTGCAAGAGTTGTAATAGCAGTTTACAAAGTCATTCATATGAATTACCTTAAAGCAGAGAGATTCAAGCCTGCTTCAAATAGATCATGACTAGATTCGGTGTTTCAGATGAGCACTGTGAGTAGAGCGTATAAGTGTTTGTCACCCAGGCAGAATGAAAGTGGTTTATTTGATTTGATTTGATTTAGAAGTAAATGCATTCACAATTTTCTTTTACTATATGGAAATACTTAGACATTGTGCAGATGCTGAACGCAGTTTGGCATGTATGTACACTGAAGTTTTCATGATGCTGGAAATGGGAACCAATTTGTAATATCTTGTGAGCATCACAGAGAAAGAAACTTGTCAGAAATAGGTCCCTTTTTCAGTCTTTGAAATTATATGCATTGAATATTCCATACTATATTTTGAAAGTGTGGGAAAAGATGGAAACTATATTCATGAACTACAAATCACCTGGTATATTATGTCCTAGGTGCAAACATTGTCAGCAGCTGTGCTATGTTTTGTTAGGTATGAAACATTAAAAAGTCAGTCTTGAGAATTTGGGTGGAATTTTCATAATATCTAATTATAATATAATTGAAATCCTGAAAACAATTCAACTTAAACATAGGTCCCTGGATTTATCTTGATATAGTTAATTTATGTGATATTATTTTTTAATGTTTGGACATCACTTAATTCCTTCAGTTTATGTGATATTTACACTTACAATGAGCTAGTTCCATTAGGACTCAACCCAAGGAACAAATACATAAATGCACCCACCCACCTTATGTTGTGTGTACCTGCTTTTGTCATAAATATCACCAAATATATGTTTATGGTATATGTTCATTGGAAATTCAATGTTTTCACATTTTCTTCAATGATTAGCGTTGTGGCTTATCCACTGGGTATAATATGTTACAACACTTTAGCCAATGTCAATTCCCATGGAAAGGCAGTTTCAGAATTTTTTTAAAATCTTTTGTTTTCAAAGAAACTACAATTTCATCTACCAATGCAAACAAAGTGTTAACACATTAATAATTTAATGAAAATTGCGTGTTTTGCTACAAGTGTGTACTTTCTAATGTAAAAAATGGAACTTGGTGGAAAAATTGTTTTATATAATATGAACATTCAAAAGGGATTTTGGCAAAAAGTTGATATCTTAGGAGGTTTGCTGGCAGCTAAAATAGAAAAATACCATGGAAATAAGATTTGACAAAATATCAAACTTTCAAGTGAGTTTGTTGGTTTAACAGAGCACATCATATTGAAAATGGTCAGTGCTGATGTAATTAAATGTATTCATGTTTATTGATGATGTTGTCAAACAGTGGCTAAAGTGGAAAACATGTTGCATACCCTTTTTGTTCTATCAACAATTACATCTGCAAAGCAAGCAACTGAAACATTGTTTAACACTTAGAAATTAAGTTGAGAATTCTTTGGAGATGCCATAAAAGTCTGTGTAGGCCATAGCTAAGCCTGTAGAGTAAATACAGATGTCTTGTTCTGCTTTTATCAAAAGTGCCTATAGATGAATGCAACTTTGGATATCATTGGCTGACAAATCTGTAGCGGTATCCTCACGTTTTTGCCTGGCTCCGTACATATAGCTATATAGCTGGTTAGTTGCCTAGCAACCATTACCTAGTAATTATTAGTGGAGCACCGCTAGAGGGACGTAGATGAGCAGCACAGCTTGATCACATTGTATGGTACTGGACAAAAGATGGTAATGCATCCGACCAGAGCTGAGAGCTAGAGCACACCCCTTGATACAAGCATTAAGTAACAACAGCTCTGCAGTCTTATTGTAGCCAATAAGAGGCCTTGTCTCCAAGGGTTCTGCAGTCTTATTGTAGCCAGTAAGAGTCTGATAGCTGCCTCCTGCACTGTACCCCCATGTGATGTCTGCTGTGTGGTCAGCCTGGTCCTTTTGTCTCCGTTGGATGCCATGTTGACCAGGGTTCGGTAATCCAGCCCCACCCTCCTTCATATACCTCATTGCATGTTCCAACCTTCTGTGTCCCTTGACACAACTGCACATACCCAGCTTACAGTGGTTTCTCATACAGTTGATACGTGAACCAGTGAAAACACAATGCATCTTCAGACTACTCCACCAAACATAAATTTTGCTTCAGTTTGTTTTTAAACAAGGCATTGGTGTATAGGTAAATTTTGCTTCAGTTTTGTTTTAAACAAGGTATTGGTGTTTATTTAAGATTGGGGAGGGGGGCATTATATCTGACAAATTCAGGGTGTTTTATCCACAGACTACAAGCAGATTGCATTGATACATGGTTTTGATGTAAGACAATGTGAAATGAGCAGCGGTAGATTGCTTTCTTTGGTAAGAGAAACCATTGATGTAGCTGGCATGGCGTCTAGGTGTGTTGTGAGACAATCTACATGTTCATTGGTTTTGCATGTTACTCTGGCCTTAAGTGTTGCAACTTGATGACATCAGTTGTTGTAACGTACTTGTAGTATGTGCTCTGGTAGCTGGGATAGTTATTAGGGTAGAGTGGCAACCATAGAATCAGCACGTCCTACGTGCCACTTCATTCAAACTTGGGTTCATTCTCTACAGCTGAAACATTTCAGACCCTCTCAAAGTTCATTTGTAATACCAATCAATTACCTATGAAAAACTTACTGCTAATTTGACGTTTGGCTGCAAATCGTTTTTTCCTGCAAATTCTCACTGGCTGATGAATGCAGCACATTTCTGTCAGAAATGTCTGATGGAAAAACTTCACTTGCTCATGTAACAAAAGATCTGATTGGACAACAATTGCCCAACAGAAGCTGTTGCTGCCAATAGCCTACCCTAATAGAACTAACATTGCTGTATATGGTGGCTGCTAGTCGTGTCTTGTTTGCTGCTATTGCTTCAACACATTTGGTCGTCAGTGTCACACAAAATTCACCCATGAACAAAAGTTGAGGCAGTGGCACAGCTTTGTCACTGCTGTTTCAATATAAATGGTGTTCAGAATCCTGAAACTTATATAACAGAATGCAACTTTTGTGGCAAAAAAAAAAAAAAACAAACAAAAACAAAACCCCAAAAAAACCTTGGAGGCTCAGATGCAGCAATGTCAGTCATATTTCAGAAGGAACTTTTGAGATGGTCTCAAAACTGCATGCACAGCACCAAGACTGCTGGCAGGCAGCCTTATCATGGACTGGTTTGTCTTGCAATGGCAAGCTAATGTGCCCCTTGTTTCTCTTTTATCACATGCGTTCCATCACTGATGGGTACAGGACTTCGAGGTACTGGTGCTTTTCTATCTGTGGTTTTGAAGAGCACTGTTTGGTTGACCAGTAGATGAGTAGTCTCACATTCAAGTAGTAGCGGCCATCTCTCAAGTTCAGTTTTGTCCATTCTGTTTGCTTCAGTTGCACTAGAACTGTGCTTTTTATTTGGATGTAAACATGTTTATTTTTATATGCATTTGTGTGTGTAGATGTGCATTGACAGATGTGTACATATATATATATATATAAAAGTGTTGTGGTGTGAATATTGAACTAAAGATGGAGCCACTTGTGTGTACCAGCTGTGCCACAATCCCCAAGCAAGTATTGTGATCGCCTCTCATCCTGTGTTGGAGTCACACACTTTCACTCAGTCCTGACTGTCCTACGTATTTCTGTTCACTCTTTCTCTGTTTCCCAAGTTTTCTTCAAAATTTGCCCGAACCTTGTGTGATTGTGATAACTATCTCGTGCTCTGTGACACTCTTTCACACACTTCCCCACCCTTTCCCCACAAAATCCAGCTTTATGTGTCCCACATGCCCCTCATGTAGGACTTGTACATCAGGCCTTGCTGAATGACTCTGTGCTGAGACTGGCAATCTATACTGTCTACCATTGTCATCCATCTACATTCAGCCAGAAAAGCCATTCAGAAATTTACAGAGCACTGTTGGAATATCAGTCTTTTAAAGAAGTGATGAGAAGCACTGACCAATCACGTGCCAGTTTACACAAGTGGTGCTGCTTGCTGTCATTTTTCTGTGTCCACCTTGCTCATTGGTTGCTGACTCCTTCATTTTTAATTTCAGTTCTTTATTGAGCTAAGTCGTATCAGGAAATGTTTCACACAGAAAGGCGGCATATTTATACTTGAAGAATTTGGTAAGGCCACCGTAGCACTTTTTTCCGTTTTTTTCATCATATTTCTGCTTTTTGCCTCTTTTGTCCATATTGGCCTGCTTGGTGCAGATTGAAAGGGGCTTGGTTACTGGAAGCTTAGCTGTACTGTAGAAGTATTACACATGCGTAATGGGTGTTGCCATTCACAGGGCATTGTGCATGGGTCATTTGGTGTTTAGATTGTAGACTAGGGTACTTGCTTGAGTCTGTACAGCCATGCAGCATTGGTGTGGGGCCTTGTGATCTGTTACAAATATCTGGTCAGGTGGATTCTAAAGGAAATGCTCTAACTTCATAATATATGAGTGTCAACAAGTATTCTTTGGGTGTGCAATTAATTTCAAATTGTCCATAGTAAAGTGGTTAACGTTATCGGACCAGGGAAATCAATGCAATATTGCCCTGGTCTCTCTATTTGGAAGAGCAAATTGGATAATGTGAGTAGTTTATGTACAGATGGTTACAAATAGAATATTTGTGAACAAAATCTGATTTTCAAGATTATATCTTCACTACTAATGATATAGTAAAGATTGACAACTCTTCAAATTAGAGATTTTATATCCCCACCCACCCGTCCAAAATTCCAACTCTGTTGCATGGGTGTACTGAATACTACAAGTGCCCTTTTCATTTATAAGAGATGGGCTCAGTGTTTATTGGCAACCTGTGGTTACCTTGGCAACACACTTAAAGTATCAAATTGAATGTGCTTTATAGTGGCATCTTTTTCTCATGTTTATGTAACAAGCAGAAGTAGAAACTATTTGGATAGAGATTTATATGTAAAGCATCAAGTAGTGGTGAGATTTCCTCTATGTTGGGCATCTTTAATAGAATTTTACAGAATGATGCAAAAAGTGAGTTACAGAAAACATGAAAGCAAAATGTATTGGTATGCGAATTATTTTCATGAATTTTCAGAAACCAGCAGCATGTGCATTGAAATTGAACTTTGTTTTCAGTGTTAACAGTTTGCAGATTAATTGTCAACTTTGAGCTCATCTCATTTTTTTTTTTAAGTTTCAGTACAATTTTTACCTGTATGTGGAAATTACTTGCCTGGTTTTCAGTGCCTCAGGTCACTGAATGAACTATTCAAGCTACTGTATCAATGCCTAGTGCAGAGTGCTGTGGTTTTATTAACTTAACTATCGGTGGAAGAGTAAGGCATTATGCCAGTATTGCCATACGATAACAGATTAATGCAAACCTTCTGCATATTAATGGCATTTTTAACTTGGTAACATATCTGGCTTTGTGAAAGATGTGTGCAGGAGTGGCCCCCTGCTGTGGGTCCTTTGGAGGCTTTATCTTCTCTACAACTGTGGGGAATGGGATTAAGATTTGCATGGCTTTTTCAGATTTTAATCTGAAGTATGGAATAGTGATGACTCATCCATGAAATTTGAAGCGAACAGAATATAATAGTAACTCACAAATTTACCTAGACATTTTGAGAAGAGCTTGTTCATTTAGATTGAGATGTTGTGTAATGATTTGATTTTCAAAAATATTTATTTGGTGCGAGCCAGGATAAAGCAAATGTAGACTTTGCTGTGTCTATGTTACTGTAAGAATGATGAATAGTTAATTAAAACAGGTATGCTTCATGAATCTGACTCTATATACATGTACAGGCCTCTCAGATACCAATGTTTGTTTGAAAATTGCAAGTTTTGTTATGGAAGAAAATGACATGATGATAAATGTAAATTCATGTACCTATTTTGATGATTGAGGCAATATTTTGTAAGAAAACTTGCAGCATAAGAAAATAATTTAATGACTCTGTAGAACAGATTTTGTGGACATTTCAACTTTCACACAAGCAATTGGAAGCAATTGTAAAGTCTTAAGTTAAATGTAAAAAAATTCTTCTTATTACAGATGCCAAAACTCGGAAAGTAGTTCAGAGAAAGTACCAGTCTTGTATGGTAAGCATCTCAGTGGTTGCTATGTTACCATGACAACTTGCATTGCCATAGTATTTTGTTACCATGGTGACCAGTTGGTTATATTGCAGGGTTGAATGGTATATCATGCATGTGATGGTACTTCACGCCAGGGAGATACAGATTTGCTGTGCAAGTACAGGATTGTGGTACAAGACTGGAAAGAGACATGGGGAATAAAGGATTACTTTGTTGTGTGTACATGCAGTACAACAAGGGGAAAAATATATTCTTTTGCATGCATGAGAGCAAAAATGTTAGGGCATTTTACAACTCACTGAGGATGTATTGTTTGGTAAGAGGGGTTGCCAGAGGATGTGCCTGCATCCCCTTTTCCTTCTCCCCAGCAAAAAAGAAATTTGTATTTTTTGAAAGAATTACAGAACAACATAGTAAAATATGGCTTTCTGATGCCAAGAAAGAGTGTGAAGGGGGCATGAAACCCCCAACCAAAACTTTTCATCATCC
>OZ026612.1:105263023-105460523 GCA_964020975.1 Hermodice carunculata | reverse complement strand
ACTACTACTACTACTACTACTACTACTACTACTACTACTACTACAGACTACTACTACTAATAATAATAATAACGGTCTCCCACAGCAGATTCGAGCAAATCACTGAGATGACACATATGCGCACATTAATAGTTAAAGTGGGGGTGTCAACACACACTTTTCTGTTTTTCCTGAAATTCTTTCTTTCTTCTTTACCAGCAAATTAGTTCGACACTTTTCTTGGACTCTATTATACATAGAAACTCCAAACTTCGCATGATTGTACCTCCAGATAAGGAGTTTGACCGTTTTATACAGAGGAATGAAGATGTTTAGAATTATGCAAATAAGGGTCATTTGAAATTTTAAATCTTGAATACCTTCAAAAGTATAACAGATAGAGATGTTATTCCAACTTCTATTTGGGGGTTATTGACCAGTGCGCATCTAATGAATCTAAAGCAAAAGTTGTATACATTTAAATTATTCTAATTAGCAGCATTTGAAATTTCAAAACTTATATAATTTCAAAACTATTATAGATAGAAATGTCATTCAACTTCTACTAGGGGGTTGTTGACCATTGCGCATGTTATGAATCTAAAACAAAAGTTGTAGCAATTGTAATTATGCTAATTAGCAGTATTCGAAATTTTCAATCTTGAATGTCTTCAACACTATAATAGATAGAGATATCATTCCAACTTCTACGAGGGAGCTGTTGACCATTGCGCTCCTAATGAATGAAAAAAAGTTGTAGCAATTTTAATTATGTTAAATATCACCATTATAAATTTTAAATCTTGAATAACTTCAAAACTTTAATAGATAGAGATGCCATTCCAACTTCTACTCCTGTGTTATGGACTAGTCGTACATTGCCATACCAATATGCTTTGAAAACACACACACTGATTTGCTATACAGCAAATCATCTTTCCTAGTTTCACCTTCCATTTCTGTCATCATTTCACAAAGTTGTCAAAACAGTCATTGTGCATTGGAAGACTGTTATGCTTTGACAATAGAAAACACTTATGCTTTGACAGTACCATTTGTGTCAGGGGATTACATCTGCTGACTTCTACACAAAGGTCCGGTGTAAAGGGCAGGCTCATACAGCTCCAGGCTCTAAGAAACAATGCCTCGAACTCCACTGGGTCTGCCCTGACACAGGACATAAACAAATACAGTGGTCCCCAGCTTACAAGGCCCCCCTCATCAAAGGCCACATCTCTTTAAAAAAAAACACTATTCCTAAGCACAAAGTTTCCCAATGAGGCCACCCGTGTAATAAGGCCTCTTTTTAGCTGCTCAAAGTAGACAATTCTTGGATTCACCATCCTGGCACTTAAGGCACTCAGCGAATCAAAAGGCGTGAACAGCATGCATTGACAACAAGAAGTAGGGTCAAACAAGCCCGTAGCAACCTATATATTCTATGTAAAACATGCTGGACCACAAGAGTCAAAAGTACAGTTTCCAAACGTCAAATTTTTATTAAACCCCATGTACTAATAGAGCAGAGTATAGTTTAAAAGCATCAGTGATTTTCAACTCAAAATCTTTGTCCAGCTCTGAGGGATTTGCATCCAAAAAAGGCCTATTTAACATGGGAATGAATGGGAATACACACTTGTATCCACCGAGTAGAGATTTGTAGGTCAGTGCCTGTGATGTCATGGTGAAACCAAGAATGCATTGTACTATGGACTAAATTACCTAGGAGACAAGTTCTGATAGCCTGACCCAATTTATTATGAATGCAAAATGGTTGCATAACACCATGGAGGGAGATAACAGTGACCAGGTTATACATTTTGGGGTAAATGTGGGGATGTGTGTTGGAAGGGAGTTCAATGAAATTAGCATAAATTGAAATTCCTCAACTATTGTTTGCATGCCGTAGAACTTGCCTGTAACACAAACCCAGATAACTGGGAATGATACCTCTCTTTATAAGTTTGAAGAATTTCAACTTTAAAATTTTCATGTGACCCTAATCAGCATAAATTTTAATTTCACAACTTTAGTTTGCCATTCATTTCATGATACTACAGCACAAACCGATGGATTGAACTTGGAATGGCACCTCTATCTATAATAGAAAATATTCGACTTAAGAATTCTAACGTGTCCCCAATTTGCATACATTAAAGTTTTTCGACTTTTGTTTGTCGTTCATTGCATGTACCTACAGCACAAGCATATTAATTGATGATCAAATAATACCTATATCTATGATAGTTTTGAAGATATTTAACGTTTGAATTTTGAAGTGTCCATAATTGGCATAAATTAAAATTTTACAACTATCGTAATGTGTCCAAAAGATGTGCAGCCCCCACAAATTTACTGATAGAGCCAACACTTGGACCTTCATGTTGAATACTTTGGAAGCCAGAAGGGATTGAAATTTTCAAATGGCCCTAATTTACATCATTTATAACCAGTTGACTATTCTGAACGATATGCAAAGTTTTACCATAAGAGCTATACCCATGCCATATTTGATGTTTCTCGTTTCAGTGGTGTCTGAGTTTAAGCCGACACACAAAAAATTGGAAATATAGGCAAGACAGATAATGTCTGTTTTCACACACATACATAAACAAGTTAAAAAAACAACATTCGCTTATCAGTAAATAATTTTACGTGCACAGAAAGTAGTACCACGCGTGCCAAGAAGTTGGAATGAGATGTCTATATACTGTACTTGGAAGACATTGCCCAGTTTGATGTTAGCTTTAAAGACTCTTACTGTACCAACTAAATGGATGGAAATAACCTAGAATATTCAATAATTCTCTTCAAAAAATTCAATGAGCACTTGGCATCGAAAGAAGCTGCAGACTATATGTTCAAAATTGAAATGAGAGCGTTTGAAACTCTGAAATAACGCTATATGGTCATGTGACTCAACAAACGTGCCAAGTCTGAATGCCACAAATATACGACACAAAAGGGTGTAGTCAGCATATTATATGAGGTAAATGGTTTGTCATGAGAGGATCCATGGGGATAAAAATGAAGTTTAGCCAATAACATACATGTGTAAGTTTAAAATGCCACGACCATTTCATATAAAGTATAGACGCACAGTGGTCAAAAACGTATAGGCTGAAGCTGGCACGAAATTTCTGTTTAATCGATATGTTCAAGTTTCAAATGTGAAATACTTCTTGTGAGCCTAATCTTAAATGCCACATCTTTCGTTTACTTGACATTAGACAAAAAATGGTAAATAACACGAATGCATCAATTTGAGTATCACCCGTTATTAGTAGATAGTAAAGTGCCGATGCGAGGACAGATTAGAGAATCACTATCCCCAAAATGTTGAGGATAGTGATCACGTCACTATCCCAAGAAATTGAGGATAATAATGACGTCACGACAGTTGTCAATCACAATGATAGATTGTTAGTTTAAAGAAATATGAAGTATTATTTTTAAAGGGACTTGATTTCACGAATCACTTGCCACGGCTACCACAAAAGAGTGCTGCTGTATCTAAGATTTGGTTGCAGTAAAAATTATGAATATGCTGCCGATATACATTTCACAACAGGGTTAGTGATAGTTCTGTGGCCATGGTTACTCTTCAAGCGAGATGTGGATGAATTTAGAACAATGGTACAACAATAGGATCATGTATATCGGCTGTTGGTCTGCGACAACGACCAGAGCAGATTTAATGGACTCTAATCCTCCTATTTTTCACAGATGTCATAACATTGTGCTCATGGCCCAGTCTAAAATAGAATTACAGGATAATGTAAAACATTGTAGGGGAATGTGGGAATAAATGGAGGTCAGTCTTTAGCCAAGACAAAAGCCAATTTATAACACTAGGAAGGAAACCAGACAGCAATGGAAAATGGAGACTTGGGGAATTTCAAATTAGAGGGTAGAGGGCATCTACTTGAGATAGGAGAGACATATGAATATGAGTATCTTGGGGAATAGGTATGTCCAGGTGCCATATTTGAAAAGATAAAACACAATGCCTTCCCCATATATGTTTTCCGATCTTCAACCTCATCATAACCTTTCATTTCACGTCTCTCTGCTAACTTATCTATATCTTTGACTTATCTTGTCTGTTTTGTAGGCTGACACCTTCAATAAATATTTTCCAGCACCACCTATCCCGTTTACTGCTTGTTGGAATAGATTCCATTCAATCTGCTCTGGCTGTTGTCACAGACCAACAGTCGATCATGATCCTGTTGTGGGACCATAGTTTTATAGATTCACCGGCATCAAGCACTAGCCCCATTGTGAAATGTATGTCGGCATAAGTTTAAACATCTGAAATGAAGAGGTAAAATGTAATATATACTCATAGGCCTAGAGATCGGTGGGATTTATACCTGTTGCGGTTTCTTGGAGCGAGTAAAACAAACACCGGGCAACATGAAAATTTACCAGTCAATAACAGCTCCAAAATTGAATAATTAAATGTTTCCCTCAAGAACTATATGCTATGTGTTACTGTCTGTCAATTGTTATGATTGTTCTGTCTAACATTTAATCCCACCACAACGAAGTTGTTGTGAGTGAATTTAGTGGGATTTTAACGGTTTTTGGCAGATTTTAAACTGATATTTATTCAGGGAAATGTAAATATGAGTACTGAACGCCCGCATTCCGATTCACATGGACGAAATGACTGACGGGGCTGTTGGGGCCATTCTGCGTGAGCCGCGTGCATGGCCTTAACAGGCCCTACAGTCATTTCGTCCATGTGCCTCCAAATGTGGGAGTTCAATTCTTAAATGTACTAACCCCAATGCATGTATGACCTGTTGCATAAAATTTATACAAGCACACTCAAATTCTCCCTGTCTCAATTTCTTTACAGAGTCACGTTACTATCAGGTCGCAAACAGTTAAAGAATGTCTCCTTACACTCAGGAACAGAAATTTCAAAGCACCCATTGCCCGCTAATGATCCCCCCAAAAAATATCTGCTGATCTGAACATATCAGAGTGATTCACATACCATGCAAATACTCTTCATATCAAGAATCATGTAGTTCCAGAGAAGGAAAAGTGGGCTTGGTCTGTTAATGTGAAGGACGGCTTGAACCTTGCAGTCATAAATGAGATACAGTCATATTTTACAAATAACCAAAATGATATTGAGGCAGTGGGCATTGATATTCCTACTCGACAATCAACTTACGCTGTTGTTATCATTTACCGACACCAAAACAAAGGCAGTATAACAAATTTTCAAAGTGATTTAGATACTGTGTTCCAGGAAATGACAGTCATCTTGCGTAATTTTCTTACAGATATGACAGATCACTTACTTTTCTGTTACTTCGCACTCCCTAAGTAGATGTGATAAAACAAAGACCCCTTATACGTGTATGCAATGAAAGAAACACAAATTTAGAGCTGATCCAGCAGAAATTGACTGGGTTTCAAAATTTGAAAATCAATCAACAAATTCAAAATGGGATATATTTATATCTACTCATAGCAAATTACTTAAATCAAATTTCCCAAAGAAGAAACAAGAAAAAAAGCGAGGGATAAAAGTTGGATTACTCCCAGTCTAAGAAAATGCATTCAACGCAAAAACGATTTGTATGAACTGAAACTACAGCACCTTACACCAGAATAAATAAAGCAATATGATGAATATAGAAATACACTAACCGCCACCCTCCGTACAGCTCAGAAGTTGCAGTATAATGGTTAACTCACCACCCAAAAAAACTCTATCAAGAACCGTTGGTAAACTGTCAACCAAAACAAATGTGAGAAAAAGAAATAAGTGGAGAAACTGATTGTGGATGCGCAAAATATTCCAAATCCTGTATAAATTGCTGAAGCATTTAATAAATACTTTTTAACATTGATAAAAACTTAGCATTAACAGTTCCACACTACCCAGAACCAATTGTGTCCTTTAAAAAAAACCCACCATCTTCTGCCCATACCATATGTACCTTACACCTACAAATCTCGAAGATCTTAAGGAAGAAATCATAAACTGAAACCAAGAAAAGCCACAGGACCAGATTATAGCTCACCAAACATGATAAAAAAATACAATGAATGAAATTGTACAACCTCTAGAAATGATCTTCAACGATACGTTTAATAATTTAGCACACCCATATCATCTTAAAATTGCAAGAGTAGTCCCACTCCATAAAAATCTGAAAAAGTGGTTAGTCAAACTATAGACCTATAAGTCTGCTGAGATGTTTCTGAAAACTACTTGAAATATTGATGCACAAAAGATTGTATTCATTTCTTAAAAGAAACAATATTTTACACCAATATCAATTTGTTTTCCGGCATAACTTATCAACAGCCATGGCTCTAATAGAAATTTTAGATAAAACTAAAATTTAAACTAGACAATGATAACGATGTACCTGGAATGAAAAATTGACCTGGCCAAAGCTTTTGATACTGTAAACCATGATATGCTACTAAGAAAATTACAGCACTGTGGTAGAGCTTAAACATTGGAATGGTTTGATAGTTATCTAAGTTATAGGAGACAATATGTCTTTACTAATGATACTAAGTCGACTACCTTCCCAATATCTTTTGGTGTGCCCCAAAGCTCGGTCTTAGGGCCTCTTCTGTTTCTTATCTACATAAATGATATCCACCGCTGTGTTCCGAGACAAAATTGTATTAGATTATTTGCAGATGTCACAAACACATTTACAGTTGGAGAAAACCTAAATGAATTAAAAACAGATGTGAACAAATTCTTAAAAACTTACACAAATGGTTCTCCATAAACAAACTTACCATGAATACTGGAAAGTCCTGTTTTAGCATATTCATAACCAAACACCATGCCCAGAATCTAATTCCAAATCTCAACTTCGGGGACCATATTATAAAACGTGTACAATCAAAGTACCTTGGTATTATACTTGATGATAAACTAACCTGGGATGGACATGTAGAAAATAATATAGTAAAATACATAGATTGCTTCCAATATATCCGACATCACCTCCCAGCAAATTGTGCAAGAACTCTTTGTTACTCATTCAATCCCCACGAATAGCTTACGGGCTTGAAATCTTTGGCATAACATATAATACTAACCTAAAAAGGTTACAAATCCTTCAAAGCAAATGATTAAAAATTCTTTTTGACTGCCATCCAAGGACAAGTACAAATTTCATTCATAAGCATGCCACTGTACTAAATGTTCACCAAGTTTATGAACATTCCATACTCAGTTTTGTTCACTAATAAGTACATGGAAACTTACCTTCCATAGGTATAATGATTATTTCACCAAAACCAGCTCATTATGTAACTACTCTGCTCGACTAAGTGTAGCCTTATTTCTCCCACGTACAAAAGAGAATCATGGTAAAAATTCAACTAAATTTAAAGGACTTCTACTTTTGAATAATCTTCCTAACCCATCAAGACTTATACCACTAATTGCAAAGTTTAAAAAATGAACTAAAAAGTCTACATTGAAACTTATAATCATTGAATTTCAATTGTATCTAAAATACCTTTAACATCATATTCATTTTGTTCTTTTATTATTATTATTATTATTATTATTATTATTATTATTATTATTATTATTATTATTATCATTATTATTATTATTATTATTATTATTATTGTTGTTGTTGTTATTATTATTATTGTTATTGTTGTTGTTGTTGTTATTATTATTATTATTATTATTATTATTATTATTATTATTATTATTATTATTATTATTTTGCAGTTTATGTGCAACTTTGTACATACCTACCAACAACTACGTATTTGCTATAAAAAGCAGACCTGCACCAAGAACCAATGTAGTATTCGTACGCCAAGGTGTTAAAGCTACAGAGTTTTATTTCTTACGACCTCGTGTAATATATTTTTAGGTTTGTCGACAGTAGAATGTAGTATTGTTTGATCTCACTTTTATATGTGTATGTATGTATGTATGTATGTATGTATGTATGTATGTATGTATGTATGTATGTATGTGTTTTATTTATGTATTTTGTATATTTATTTATTTGTTTGTTTGTTTGTTTGTTTATTTATTTATTTATGTTTCTCTCTCTTCTTTTCCCGGTTCATCCGGCTCATCCCTTGGTGAACCATACTGCTTTCTATGCATGGTATCGATATGTCTCAGACGCCCAGCTTGATGAGTAATACTCCTCTGGGAGCCTTCATTACCTTTCTGGACCACTGATGATGTATTATATTATGTGAAAATAAAAGTTCAATGCAATTCAATTCAATGAAGTGGACCACGTGCACATGTAGAAGATATGCTGTTGCACCCTGTCTTAACACCATTCTTGTGTTACCAATTACTTTAAAAGTGTAAAATAAAAACTATACATATATTTATTGGTACATCAATTATTGTCATTTGAACAAAGTTATTGATACTGTTTCCAACATGAAGCTTAATTACTATGTAGTGACAGTGACACAGCAAATGAAACGAATTGTTGAAAATTAAAATCACTTGTTTCAGAATGTAAGTAAATGCCTTCATATTGGCAGATTAACATACCATCGTCGTCGCAGTCGTCGTCATTATCATCATCATCATCATCATCATCATCATCATCATCATCATCATCATCATCATCATCATCATCATCATCATCATCATATTTTAAAATGATTTTATTTACAGTGTTGATCACTACGACCAAAGTTTGTGAGTTGGCATTGTTTCCTTGTGAATGCAATAGTCATTTACCATCCAATTTTTGTTTTTTCCGCGGGCATGTGATAAATTTTGTTGAGATACATGAAAATATTGCATGTCCTTTGCTCATTCTTCACCCAAAGGCTGAAGAAGAGATGTGTACAGTGTTGCCAAGCCCACGAACTAAAAGTCTGGGAGATGGAAAGTAAAATGCAAGGGATTGATAAATTAATGTGATATTGATTGATTGATCGATTTATTCTTTTACCAGGGTCACTGGCTCAGTGTGACAACACTGATCTTCCGTCAGGCCCTGGATGGTACATGATAAAAAACAGATGAATGACAATGATACAAAAGAAGTCATGAATAAATATTACTATATACAAGTAGAAATTAAAGTAAAATTAAACACATGAGAAAATAGACTAAATAAGACAACAATATTAATATGATATATAATCGATATACAAAAATTGTACCTGGAAAAAAGGTAGAAGGACCAGATATAGAAGGAAAATATTAATGAAATTTAAGGAAGTGGCCAAAAATTGTAAAAAAAATTGTCACTTTTTCAAGAATTTTCAGCATGAAATTCTTGGAGCCTGGCAACACTGTATGTGTGGTCTTCAGACTATGATTTCTCAAATAACCACCAGGTGGCACACTATAATCTGTAATATCGTGATAATATTATTATTTTGTTGGTGCTGCCTACACTACAGCCTGCTGATTTCGTGTCGAACATGGGGATCTTTCACGGGAGCCAGGTAATCTACATGTATGGAGTTACGCTGCTATTGGGCATTTATTTTATATTTTTTTGTTTTGTTTTGCGTCTGCAACTGACAAAAGATTTTGATAATGGGGAAACCTGGAGGGTAACAGACGGGGTTGACCGAGTCTCTCAGCGAGCGAGGTTTCATCTGTTCAAGCATGCATGCAGCCGTGCAGGAAACCAGTCATATTCAGATGCCGGAGAAACCTTCCAAAGCGAGCCACACGGAATAAAAAAATAAGGCACCACTTGGTTTATTCCATTTGTGTGGCTCGTTTGATTTGCGTTGCAGCCGTATATTTTTAAATTTTGGAATGAGCGATAATAGAAGTATTTGTTACATACCCCCCCCCTCCGCCTCTCCTGCTCCCAAGCTCAACAACAAGGCTTTTTGAAATGTGCCGGCAGAAAGCGCACAGATGTGATCTTTGTAAATAATCCTTGATTCTTGGATTCACCATGACATCACAGACACTTGGTAGCTACTAAAATAAACAACAAGCTAACTAACTTACTAAGTAAATTGCACAGACAAGTCTAACAGTAACAAGCTAACTACATAAAGTATACAGGTAGGAGTAAATGCAATAAAATACTATACCTAAAAATGGGATGAAGAGGTAGGGGGCAGAAGACCAAACCCGCCATCCGTGCACTGACCACAAGTGGCCATAGGCTGCGGGGCAGAAGCAATGCAACACAACTTTCGTTGCCAGACTTGAGGTCATGGGGCCTGAACGGCCGCCTCCGTGACGTCACACTTTGAAACCAGACTGTTGCTGTCACCGTTTGACAGATCACTAAATAATGTTTTCCCTACTTCAAAGGCTCTTTTATTCATGTGATTGGCCAAGAATTGATTGACAACCTCCCCAAATGTTAAGGGACGATGTTTACTACATTTTGTACAAATATCCCCTCAACTTGAGCAAATGGTATTGTTTCAGAGGCAAGTGATCAACATCAAAGGCCTTTGAAGCTTGTTTTCTCAAAAGGATAATAGGACGAGAACCCCACCTAAGAATGGCTATTCCAAGAAAACAGCTGGGCGAAATTTCATCAGGCTTTTGATTTTGTAATGTCTGAACTGCAAAAACGATTCAGCGATTTCCTAAATTTCGCTTCATTCTTTTTCTATGAAATGAAGAAAATGAACATCCTGAAAATGAAAGGGAAAATTGAAACTTTGAGGATGGATAACATAAAAACGAAACCAAACATAAAAAATCGCAGGATCGTTTTTTGTTGCCAATGTGTCAGGATTAAGATGCAAGTGTAATTATGATTTTATCACAGATACATGTAATTAGTGACTTATATCAACATTTATCGGGTGGATGCTTTGCGGTCAACTTTCAATTGTTTATTCAACGATTAACATCTCAGGCACCCAAATACGGGACATATAAATTCTTTGGAGTATGACCATCACACACATATATGATATGTTATCCTAACGCAAATACATTTTGAGTTACGATTGACCAAAGTGGGATAAAAAATTTATTTTTGGTGTCTTACCTGTCATTTACAATCAGTCAATCATTTATTGTGAGAGTAAAAATGTACATATAAAATATATACATAAGGCACATCTTAGTCATATGTGCAGTGTGTTTACATGTATGATGAAGAGCTCCTGAATGGTAAAGAACTAATACCCATAATAATATTTATCATAGTTCTTGAAACAGTTTACACTAGGTGCTGATGCTATAAGATTTGGTAGGCTATTCCACATGCAGACAACTCTGTTGCTATACAAATATTTTTGTACATTTTAATTACACCTGTCGTCTTCTAGCATGTAAGAATGACCTCTTAGGCCTTGGTACTCTCTCTGGTAAAAAAAAAAAAAAAAAAAAAAAAAAAAAAAACACCCCAAAAAAAAAAAAAAAAAAAACCAAAAAAAAAAAAAACCAAAAAAAAAATTTCAAAGTTAATTGATTCTAGGCCATTCAAAATGTTGTACACTTCAATCAGGTCACCTCTCATTCTATGTTCTTTAAGGGTGATTAACTTCAATCCACTTAACCTTTCTTCGCAAATTGAATTTGCAATTCATGCATACTGGTTTGTGGCTCTTCTCTGACTTTCTCTAAAATACTTGTATCCTTTTTAGAAAAAGGGACCAGGCCTGTATAGAGTATTCCAAGTGTGGTCTTGTATATGATTTATACAGTGTGCATATAGGAAGAGATTCTTTGGTGAAATATGGAAATGTCCGCTTGAACAAAAAGCACAAAATGTGCACAAAATCAAGGGATGGGCTCATTTTAAAAACTTTTCATAAATCTGTTTTTTCCAGCATCAGTACATAAAATTCTCATGCCAAGTCGCTCATTCTACATGTTGGCCAGAGCTTGGTAGGGTTACATTCCTTTACACATTCATGAAGAGCTGAGAAACTGCAATGTCAACAAGATTTGATTGGTACTCTTAACATGCTTAATATAATCCTTGCTGTAAAATCTTCCTGTCACAGATAACATAAGCTGCAGTGCTATGTAGTGAATGTCGCAAGGCATCATAGACAGCTGATGACGGGATGAGGCAATGCATATCTGCAGACCTGCTTGACACCCTGCATTAACACACTACTTCAGCCTTTGGTAGCAAACATCTCTGTCACCATGTCTGGCAGGTGGAGTAAGTAATTTTTATTTATTTATATTTTTTACCGTGTTTACACTTAAAGCTTTTTCTATGGCTCCCAAAAAAAGTCGTTCATTGCCTATTTGAAAAAAGTGCTTTTGTCAATACGCTTGAATTGCGCAATGACACTTGACTCATAGTCCATATAAACTGACCTTTCTTTCAAGTAGCAGCATGCCTAGTCTACAGTTGCAGCGATCGTGAATGATCCAGGCCAATGGCTTGTGGCATCACTTTGTGTGCAATGCACCCAAAGCACACTGTGGAAAGCTGTTTTCTCAGTCGAAACCTGGCTTTGAATGAGTTCAAAGGGGTCAGGCATTCTGATGCTGCTATAGTGTGGTCTGTACTGCCACCCCTGCTATCAACATGATCACTGCTTATGATTGCAATACATGTATCTCATAAGCAGCAACTAGATAGATTTTGATTTTGAACATCTTTTATTTCAAAGGTGATTGGAGCACAGGTGAGGCCTATATTAACCCTTCACATGAAAGATCAGATAGAGACATGGATGAATTTTGACAAAATATGAAGGAAGACCTCATATGGCTGAGATGAGTTGATCAGATTTGTGGATAATTGTGATCTGCAACTCTGGCCTGCTTATGAACTACCTTACATCAGGCAATGTCTATACATTGGTCGTATTCAAATTTGTTACCACAGTATTTTTTAAAACTTCACGACAAATTGTGGTGAAAGTGGCACAAAATCACTCAAGGCTAAGATGAAGTGATTATGTTAGGGGGTCACTCTGATTCATTTGTCTATTTCCATGATTTCTGTGGCATATTATAACAGAGTGTGTATCACTAGTAAAATGTCTCGGCGGGTTTTGGCACATTTCGGCGGGAGCGAGCGGTTTTCGGCGGGTCTCGGCGGTGGTACCGCCAATAACCGCCCACTCCCGCCGCCACCCGCCGAGGCCAGTGGCAGCCTCTGTGGGCAGCCTCTCGGCGGGAGAGCTGCCTTTCACAAGTCTCTCCCGCCAGTAACCGCCCACTCCCGCCGGCACCTGCTGACCACCGCCGGTAACCGCCCAATGCTGACCACTGATTTGTGCAGCATCGAAAATAAGAATTTTCATGGAATCACTAACGGGGGTATGCACAACAAGGGCCAGGTGGGATGTATAAACATGTTCACTTTTGCATTTATTAGGCTTACAATCTGGGATCATTCAATGAGTCCATTTAATGAGTCACACTTGTAGATCTTTACAGAAACACTGCAATTTAACTAACAGAAAAAAAAAGAAAGGCAAACTTCATTTGGAACAGGATCTTTATTCAAGTTCTACAAAATTCTACAACCCGGCATGCTGATTTTGTTTTAAAGTGTGCATGTACTTGTATGTTCACTTATGACCATGCCTACCAAACCCAACTAAATATTTTATCAGCACTCTCCTAAATTTACATAATAATTATGTATTAAGATTCTTCATGAAGAGACATTCATTCAAGTACCAACATCAAGGCTAGAATAGCTGGAAAGACGCCGTAGGTAGCACACACACACGCATCCCTCCCCCCCCCATCTGCGTGATACTCTAATCTCCAATTGAGGACAGCAAATTACTAAAGTTCTAGAACTAGAACTAGAGCATGCTATATCTACTATCAGCAGTTATAAGTCTGACAAAGTTTGGTTAGTATACCCCTGAATTGGAACCTAGAGATCATGTTCTGTATAATAATTTGACCACACCAACTCCCACAAAAAAGTTTTGTTGTTTTGCATTGAACCCGAAAAATTTCCTTCATAAAAACTACTAAAAATACCTCAAAAATTTATTTTTGAATGCCATCCATAAAACTCCTATTTCATAAAGTATTTGATAATAAATTTATTAATGCTTATTTATATGCCCATACCAAATTGTGTAAGAGTTTTGGTTGTTCTCCACTGCACAATAAATAAGTTAAAAAATAAGATTTTCATAAAATATCCCTTATTTATTAGTAGTCATTATGAAGAAAAATTTTGAGGATTCCATGGAAAACCACCATACTTTTTTGTGAGAGCTGGTATGGTCATGCAACATAGCCAGGCATCTAATATTGAAATTACAGTGAAACCTCATTATAACGACACCATCTGTCCCCTGAAATTGTGTCACATACAGTTGAGCCCGGCTAATAGTTAACAGCCAAACGCTTTTTTCATGTTTTGCTGGTATTTGGAAACTTTTGAAAACGTTTGGAAAGTGTTTGGAAAGCGTTTGGGAAAAATCTAACACTTTTACAAAACGTTCGAACACTTTCACAAAGCTACCGAACACTTCTCCAAACGCGTTGAACAATTACCCGAATGATTTCAAACACTTTCACAAATGCTTTCAAACACTATGCATTTCAAACACTTCCATTTAAATGATGAAGAATCTCCAAATGTATTTTCAACAGGTCCAGCAATATATGATGTACCTACATGTAAAGGTGCACTTATCCAGCATTATAGGTTGTATATATTTATATAAAACACAATCCAAATACATTTACCCAGGTGTCTAATTCAACTAAAATTAATTAAAGACTTAATTCTTCATTTAAGATGTCATGAATACTTCATCTTTCAAAAACTGTTTCGGAGTAAATCCACAGGCAATATCATGATCAGATCATGATCTGATCATGATCTGATCATGATATTGCCTATAAATTTACTCCGAAATAGTTCCTAATTTTCAATTAAAATATATATATAATAACTCCAAGGACCAATGGAGTATCGCTGACCACCGCCGGTAACCGCCCAATGCTGACCACTGATTTGTGCAGCATCGCAAATAAGAATTTTCATGGAATAACTAATAGGGATATGCACAACAAGGGCCAGGTGAGATGTATAAACATGTTCACTTTTGCACATATTAGGCTTACAATCTGGGACCATTCAATGAGGCACACTTGTACATCTGAATCATGAATCATGATCTGATCATAATATTGCCTATAAATTTACTCCGAAATAGTTCCTAATTTTCAATTAAAATATATATAATAACTCCAAGGACCAATGGAGTATCGCCTGGCTTACTCCACTGGAGCTAATTCTATTGCTTTGCTTAGTAAGCCAAACAATACTGAAATTGAGCTGCTTCTGTATTTTCATTCGAAATTTTAAAAGTTAGCCTTTTTTCAAGAATTTCACTTTGAGAAAAAGTATGATAGCGACTAGGTATACTTGCTACTGAAAGATCTGTAACTTTATAATAAATGAAGTGTTAAACCTGTTAATGTAGGCATATTATTTGTTTTCTTCTACCTATACTTATTTTCTTCCTTAATTAGGTATGACCATGTCATAATATTGTTGATTACCAGTAACAATATAAATATTAGCAGGTAAAGGTGACAAATACATATTTCCAGGAATTATTTGTCACTGACATATTTTTTTTTCTTCATTTCATGTTAATTTGAATCAGATATAAAGCGGTATTTGATTGGCGCAAAGTGTAAAGTGTTTGAAAACGTTTGGAAAAGTGTTTGAAAACGTTCGGCTTTCACCAAACGCGTTCGGCAAAGTGTTTGAAAGCGTTTGGAAAAGTGCTTGAAAGCGTTTGGCAAAGTGTTTGTAAAGCATTTGGAAAGTGTTTGCAAAGTGTTTGCTACGCCTTTGCAAAACGTTTGACTTTCACTGAAAGTGTTTGGGAAACGTTTGGGAAACGTTGGTGCATTTGGCGTTTGTTAACTTGAACGCGAGCGTAACTGTAACTGAATATGTCAGATAAATGAATCACATAACATAAAAAATGTACTTTTTGTTCCTGAAAATGTGTGTCGTTAAGTGAATATGTTGGATATCTGAGTGTCATTGTAATGAGTCTTGACTGTATTATACAAAACATGACCTCTAGGTTCCAATTCAGGGGTATAGTATAGCGAACAGCTTTCCTCGGTGCACTTTGGATGCAATGCACCTAGAGTGCACTGAGGAAAGCTGTTGACTCAGTCTGTAGCTTGACATGGGAAGGGTTAAACACTGTACATACTGAAGTATATATTCATTATTAATCTCAGCCTTGTCTAAGGCTGATGCAATGTTGCTGCTAGCCGCAATGTACTGTTGTCTTCAAACATAGCTGCAACATTGCGGCAATATATCGCCACAGGGCCTTGTTCCAGCAATGTTGCTGCTAGCCGTAGTGTAGCCACAACATTGCGGGGCGGCAAACCTCATTTGCATAAAAAATACTATGCCGCAACATTGCAGCAATGTTGCTGCTAGCCGTAGTGTAGCCGCAACATTGCGGCAATATCGCCGTATGCGGGGACCATCGCGGCAGACCTCATTTGCATGATAAAAAAATATGATACAGCAATGTTGCGGCAGTGTTGCAGCAATGCATCGCGGCAGGGCTATTTTTTCGGTATGGGTGGTGTTAATTTAGGAGAGCACTGCATGCTGATAAAATATATTGTTATACCAGTATTGAGATGGCTAAAGGGGCATGCTGTTTCAAAAGGGTAAGTCAGTTAGTGGATTATCACTAATCTCACCTGAGGCCCTCATATAAAAGTACAGATATGACATTCACAATGCAAAATATTGCTACAACAATCAAAACACTATAGGTAACACGCTAATTACATGTACATTATATAGCAACTAAAACACTCGGGTATATATTATGAACATACACTAACAAAATCAGCATGCCTTGTTGATGATAAAGAACTTAAATAAAGATCCTGTTTGAACTGAAGTTTGCCTTTCTTTTACTTTTATTGTTGGTTAAATTGCAATGTTTCTGTTAAGATGTACAAGTGTGCCTCATTGAATGGTCCCAGATTGTAAGCCTAATATGTGCAAAAGTGAACATGTTTATACATCTCACCTGGCCCTTGTTGTGCATATCCCTATTAGTTGTTCCATGAAAATTCTTATTTTCGATGCTGCACAAATCAGTGGTCAGCATTGGGCGGTTACCGGCGGTGGTCAGCGGGTGCCGGCGGGAGTGGGCGGTTACCGGCGGGAGAGACTAGTGAAAGGCAGCTCTCCCGCCAATAACCGCCCACTCCGCACGTCTTTTTAAGACTGCTCTTTTTCAAGACACTTTGCTATATTTCCTTGTTGAATATACCGTCAATTTAAGACCACCTGCAGTATGAGACCAATTTTTGTAGGCTGTAGGGGTGGTCTCAACTAGCAGGTACCACTGTAGTATGAAGCATACACATTCACACTGCATCTATTCTCCTATGGCCCTGCCAAGTCCTTGTAAACTGCTGAATGACATAATCCTGGAACATAACCTGGTGTGAACTTTCAGCCATAGTCTTATGGGATGACTCCTGTGAATTTCATTCTTCACTTGTCAATTAGTGCTTAAGCCAGGACTTTAAATATCTGGACAACATGCAGGTAAGGGGAGCACATGGTTGAATATTCAGTCAAGATCTCTCTGAGCTACATGTACATGTAGGACTAGAATTTTATACTTGTTCATGGTGGTCAGATCTACCATAGCCAAGTCATGATTGCATGCAACTGACTATAACAAATTTAATCTAAATCCCCTTTACTGCCCCACTACATTTCCTGTGGAATAAGAGGTGGGCAGCAAATCTTCTTTTCTATCAGAATTATATTTGCTACATATTGACAATAGTCTAAATCTGGGTTAGTTTAAAATTCACCTAAAGGTGGTGCTGCTCAACATGTTCATGGTTGACCGCCCACATCTTGTGGTCACTTTCCATGACCCTCACTTTCTTTCCATAGATTAAGATGGGGAATCAACATATATAAATTTAACCACTCTATATGTTGCCAGATAAGCATTAAACTTTCATTTTATCAAACCTGGGTGTATTTGAAAGATAATAATATGTGCTTCAGGTAGATAAGAAGATGATAATTCCAAAAATTGCCCTCATATGCAGGGTGAAACTTTCAGGTTCATTGTATAATAATGTAATGGGCTTTGCCGACCCACCTGACCTCAAATGGCATGGGTTGCTAGGTGGCGCAAACATGCATCATGGGAACAAAAGGCTGTGTGTCAAGAAACTTAACCAACCCAGATCACCCCTATTGTTTGCTGTTGAAGAGCAAAGCCAAAGAAAGATATCCATGAATTAGCATTTTCAGATCTTGGCATAGAGGCACAGCTATACATCACACATGTACATGTACATGTAGGTGGAATTCAATGCATGTTTGTGGGTTAACTTTGCACAAAGTCAAACATGTTCTGTCATGCATACATCAGCAGTGTTTGTGTCGAAATCTTTGAGAGATTGATATACCTCAGTCATACATACATGTTGTACATCATGTGTAGAAATGAGTATAGTGTTATCATTACTGAGCCCCAATTTAATCCACAGTGTGATTATAATCTTACTTGTAGAATCATTATCAGACTGGTTGCATGGCCCCGTATTTCCAGTGTATCTCAGTCACTTCCTGTCATCATGGGTAAGTCCCACCAACTACATTATGTTTATTTCTACAGGGTCAAGACACATGTTTGAAAATTAAAGAAATGGGTAAAATGTCCTTCTTGCCTGTAGTATTAATGGCTTATTAATGTATACATAAGGCTGAAACAATACTAGAAGCCAAAACCTTTTCATCAGAAAATCTCAAATTGTAAACAGTTCTACCAATTCCACAACGAAAAATGGATTTTGTGGAAATCTTGATAGCCATTTGCTACTTTAATATTTAATTTTTGCTTGGTTTTCACTAGACTTAATATTGAGTAGCCTGTAGCTAATTTCCACTTCCACAGCGTTGTTTTTCTTGCAGGCATATTGTCATCGAAGGTTGACATTATGTCAGCAAAAAGAGCTCTCATTGCGGTCACCATGACATAATGTACCCCATTGCGATAGATATTCATGTATAGAAAAGGTTATTTTCTGTGGTGCTTTTTTTGTTTGTTCACAAATTGCAGAACAAAATTAATTATTTACGACACCTTGTCTAAGGAGGTGGATTCTGATACACACCGACATGCCATGTCGTGTAACTCTTGTGGAAACATTTCTGCCATTATTGCTCTTATAATGTATCAAAAATCCTACTTTTAGGATCATTATCGTTTAATATTTTCTGCTGTAAGCATTAGCATCGTTACAGTGTCATCATAGTTGCCATGTCCTCTGTTTACCCATCGCCAGGGTGACCGCATGTGGTCCTTTGCCATCAGCCTGTACCTGGTCTTCCTGGCCGATAAGTCTCTGTTGCTGGCTGCGATATTTGGGTTCTCTCAGTGTGGCAGCATACTGCTGTTTGGAGGACTCATCGGCAATTGGGTGGATAATAACAGACGCATAAAAGGTTTGTGTGCACACAGGGTTTTGCCAGGATTTTAAAGCAACAAGGTGGTTAAAAAGGGTGGTGTCTAGAATATTGCTTTATATATATATATATATATATATATATATATATATATATATATATATTTATATGTATGTATGTATGTATAAATTTAAACAAGCTACACATTTAAAGTCCGTTTCACATATATAAATGTACGTGAATAGCTACACACATTGTATGTATCAGGCATAGAAGTCTGAGTGATAAGTTGCACATGCTGTTTCACATATATGTATTTATAATAGTATAAATGGTAAGCTACACATGCTGCTTCATATATATATATATATATATATATATATGTAAAATCTATATGATTAGCTACATATATGCATGCTGTATGTTTCACATATATAAATCTACATTTTGTATGTGATAGGGCACACATAATGTATATGATAAGCCACACACTCACAATTACATGCATGTATGTATAAATCTGATGAGCATCACATGCTGAATATTTCATCTGTGTAAATCTGTTATTTAAATGCTTGACTGGCTTCATGTTTCAGTGGTGCGTACCTCCTTGGCGATTCAGAACTCGGCGGTGGTGCTATGTGCAGTGAGTCTCTGTATACTTGTTGCGATGCAGGCTGAAATAAAGCCCCAGTGGAATGGAGGGCTGTGGATACTCTGTGAGGCCATCATCATCCTGTTGGCTGTCATTGCTGGCCTGGCCAGCACGGCCACAAAGATTTCCTTACAGAAGGACTGGATTGTGGAGGTGGCAGGTGAGGACCGGGCCAAGCTGGCAGGTGAGAAGCCATCTGATTTTGTGATTCTTACAGACAAATTATTCTTACAGATAGTGCACAGTCACACAGACGTCTCGGTCATGCTTACAGGGGGGTTGCTGGTAATGATGAGCTCTGAGTGATAGGGAGGTGTGATTTGCGAATACAACTCCCTCCCACAAAGGAGGCAAATGACCTTATCACATAAAACAGATGTCATTTAACTTCAATTTTGCTGTCACGTTTTATATCACTCTTACCTCAATAAAACTTGGTAATTGCCTACAGAAACAAATGTATTACGCAGATCACTGTTGTGATACTATCCCTGTGTAACATATATATATATATCTATAGGATCCTGACACTATAAATTGCATAAATTTTTTCAATAAATGAAAGTCACATTTTGTCCACAAAAGGATAGTGCCATTGCATACATAAAATTCATTGTTGGAGTTTGCACTTTGCACTTCCACTTTGTCCATATGAAAAAGCACACAGATCCATTTCCCATTCACAAGTGCAACATTTGAAATTAAAAAAAGATATCTTCCATAGCCTGTGGACACATATACCTATCATGTAATCTATAATTTTTGTCATCATCCGACAGTCTTTAGCTCAGCTGGCTTGTCAGCCAGCAGAGCTTATGCCATCACTCTTCATCCGATGTCCGTTCACAGTTCACATTTTGAACTTCTTCTCCAAAAGCGTCTGCCAGATTGACTTCAAACTTTGTGGCAATGTACCTTGGGTGGGTCTCTACCAAATCTGTTCAAATGGTCATGCTCTAGTGATTTTTGGATTTTTTACGATTTTTTTTTCTTTGTTCAGGCAAATCTTAATAAATTGTCATTTCCAAAACCGCTCAGCCAGTTGCTTTGATATCACACAGGAACACTCCTAGGAACTCCTAGTTCTGAATTTGTTCAGCAGGTGGCGCTGCAATTTTTGCTCCTTTTTTTATGATGCTTTTTGTGTTTTCGCTATTTTTGACTTCTTCCCAAGAACTGTCACTCAGATAAGGCTGAAACTTGGTGGATATGTTCCTTGTGGAAGCATAAAACAAAGTTGTTCACTAGGTGGCACTGCTGTGGATTCCTGATTTTTAACTTTTTAAAAAAAATTTTTGGTACTTGATGGTAAATGCACTTTAAATTTCCTATTAAAAACTCTGCTAGTCAATGGGCGTTCTAATGCTCAATATCGTGTATTTTCTCCACCAAGTAGCAATGTTCTTTTTAAAGTTCTCTTTAAATATTCTCCAATTTCTCATGCTGCTGTAAAGTTTATATTTTTAATGAATCTTTCTAAAGGCAAATCTTTGAAATACTTATAAATGCTATATGCGCTAAGCTTAAGCTGAACACGGGTCTATTCCGTTGTAACTTTTAGTTAAGAAATGAGGGTCGATTTTGTGTGTGTTATGGCATTATGACGCGCATGATTGAATCTGACATCGTGGGCGTGGCGCACGCCGGTGCGCCACGCCCACGATGTCAGCGCCAGTAGGTCTCTATCACGTTTGCCCAATTGATCCTGCTCAAATGATTTTTGGATTTTATATGAAGTATGTGAACTTGATCTTCACCAAATTTGTTCGTTACATTATGGTGCTGCCATTTTCTGATTTCTAACAAATTGTCAAAATTTGAAACGTTTGGTAAGGGATGCTTATGTTAGCAACATTGATGATGATCTTTTAAACAAAGGTGACCTAGACATCATTCTGAATTTAACAGGACCACTTCAGTCAGTGCATGTAAGGTCAGCTGAGCCAGAACACTTAAAGTCCTCTAGTTTTTGACATAAAAATGTTTTTAAACATGCTTCAGCTGAAAGATGCTTACCCATAACTCGGCACATACATGTATGTTTATGTTTCACAAGTACACTGATAAACATTTCTGTATATCATACATGTAGGTTCACAATACACTCATGAAAAATTTAAGGCTTACTCATAAATGTGATTTGCATTATATTCTTTTAAAGTCATCTTGTGTTTTAAAGTACAGTTTTCCAATGACCAACCTGTATGCATTAACTCATTCCATACCAGTCCTGATTTTTCCGTATATTTACCTAGATTTAAGACGACAATTGCATATTTAAATTCTTCATGAAAAGCGCTTTCATTCAATTACCAACATGCCCATAGTCTTAAGTCAGTGGTTCTGGCACTGCCTGGCAAGTCATGCTGCAGCTGCCGCAAGGGCAGCTGTAGCATGAATTGCCAGGCAGTGCCAGAACCACTGACCAAGGCCTGTGACCATAGTATGGAATGAGCTAGCTTATATACATGTACTCTTAACTTGAACTATTCCAGGTGAATGCTGAAAATTTAGAAATGGTTAGGTTACCAAACATGCATGTTATGAAAAGGGTCACTCTCCTTTCGTTTTGACATACACAAATGTCCTGTTTGCATACAATTTAAAAATACAATGTACATACAATAAGCATAAACAATAGTGATTACAATATGTTGAGCTGTAAGCACAGGCAATGAGCACTCGAACCTATGACGATTATCCAAAGTGTTACAACTGTTCTCCAAAGTGATATTGGACCCATGAGAGGTGCATAATTATGTTGTTTAAAATACCATTTTTCTTTCATTGCAGATTTGAATGCATCAATTCGTCGCATAGATCTAATGTGCAAGATCCTGGCCCCAGTTGCAGTGGGTCAGATCATGACATTTGGGTCCATGTTTGTTGGAGCAGTCACAATCGCTTGCTGGAATGTGTTCTCGGTGTTTGCCGAGTATTTCTTGCTACTCCGGACGTATCACCTGGTACCCAGACTGGCTCACAAGAAGATGAAGTCATCAGGTGGGGCCATGCAAAGTAAATGCATATATTCTGAAGCATTGCCCTGTGTGCCAGAAACCCTCTTTTGCTTGCTTGCTTCTTCTTTTTTTTTTTTCTTCAAGCAAGACTAGTAGCACAGGGCAGTTAATGCTTCATTATTACCAGAGCAGTGCCACATTTTTAGTTTGACATAACTTCCTACACTGGGTTCTTTCACAGATAGTGTTCATTGCAATTAAGACATCCGATGTCTGTGGACAGTTTTTACAAAGGGAATATTTTCCAGCACGGTATAAAAGTTTGATGCCACAAAAGAAATTGTTGCAGACAATATATTCCGAAGTTGATACAACCAACAGCATTTGATATGTAGGCCTACATGTAGAAGTGTAAGCAATATCAACTATGGTACAGCATGGAATGGTTAATATTTTTTTTTTGTGTGTGGGACTGTCTTGGCAGAGAACCTTGACGAAGAAATCATCAAGCAGACCGAGATGAAGGACATGTCAGGACCACGGGACACAGAGGAGGGGCAAGGTACCACAGGCAGTGAGGCCCTGGTGCAGCAAGATGCAGACCTTAATGTTCATCATGAGACAGAGGAGGAGGAGGAGCCCAGGACAGAGACAAAAGGTAGCTGCTTTCAGGGTACATAAGGGCAGAGGATGACCCATGCTAGATTTTACCTCGGAAGTCCTAGACTAGTGAGATACTCCTTCCGTACATTATTATAGATGGTTTCAAATTGCCATGATAATATCAATAATTATCTAGGCTGAAGTCGGGTGAGCTTTGCGATTGCTTTTCTTTTGTGGTCTGGCCATCTAGTGAACATGTACATGTATGTCCACAATTCACGTTTTTGACTTCTCAGCTGTATCCTCTTTGAAGTTTGAACCTCATCACGATGCATGATGATGGGTCTCCACCACAAATTGTTGAATAGGTTTTACTTCAGTGATTTTTATAATTTTTTTTGCTGAGCTGATTTGTCAGTCAGTTTGAGATTATTTTTTATAGTGTGTTTTCAATTGCGTGTCAGCAATTAATGTTTTTAACTTTTCAAAAACCATGAGCCTGGTCCTTTTCAAAGACTGTGGGAATGTGCCTTGTGTGGATCTCAATCAAATTTTTACAATAGGTCATGCTACAGTGATTTTAATTTTTTAATATGATGTTGTTTGTTCAATTACATTTACAAGGAATATCTTAAGCAAAATATCCTCTTAAACCACATGGCCAACTGCTTCAAAAATCTATAGAACCATTCTGGGGACTCCTAGTTCTTAATTTATTTAACTGGTGGTGCTATCACCTGAGACTTTTTGTGTGTTTTTGTAATTTTCAACTTCTACATAACCTTGGATTGGACTGTCTTGAAACTGTGTAGGAAGATACCATGACCTTGACTTTGTCTGTAGCAAAAGTGTTCACTAGGTGGCGCTGCTGTTTCTTTTTCACTTTTAACATTGTGGTGTGATCAATAAGATTACATGTTGGCGTGGTGAGTACAGCCAAATGCACACACACAGATGCACCCACACACACACATGGGAGTCATTTTCTAAAAAAAATGATGAGCCTCTTCAAACTTGGTGAGTACATGTATGTGTGTACCTTGTGTCATTCATTTGTCATGGAACTTGATGCATGTATCTCTCAGAATAAACCTATCTTGAAAATGCTTCAAATGAAAAAAAAATATTCTTCTTTCTTATTAACAGTTTTTCTGGAATAACTACAGTGATCAATAAGAGACATGTTATAGCACAGCTGTGAACAAGTTCACACCAAATTGTAAATGGGTTTCATCTGGTTTTCTCAAAAGCTGAAGCAGACCCTGTTGAAATGTAGTGGATGGTTAAGTCAGCTGAGCATGCATGTATGCACACACGTGTGGGCACCTTACAGGTGCTATGCTTATACACTGGCCATTATTAATACTGAAGTAAATGCAAAGTGTATTGTTCAGTCATTGCAATGTACAAACTTAACTGTATCCTGAGTATTTTTAGACAATGCTAGATAGGCATAAAAATAATATGTAAATGCATGACACTCGGACCTGTTTGATAGAAGGCTACCTTTAGACATGAATATTTTCCAGTGATATGGATGTCTAGGAAAATGTTGTCCAATCAAATCAAGAAACTGGATTGCTGTCTATGACAGAATAGGGATGATCTGGGTTGGTTTAATTTCTTGACACGCAGCCTTTCATTCCCACGGTGCATATTTGTGACACCTGGCATCCCTGCCATTTGAGGTCAGGTGTAAAAGTGGGTCAGCAAAGCCCATTACATAACAGTGAACCTAAAAGTCCTGAAAGTTTCACCTTGCATACCAGGAAGAATTTTTTATTTATGATCTAATCTGCCTGAAGTATATATATGTATTCATCCTGCAATTACACCCTGGTGTGATAAAATGAAACTTTAAAGCTATTTGACAACATATAGAGAGGTTATTAAATTTATATCTGCTATATTCCAAAAAAGGTGAGGGTCATGGTTTAAACATATTTTATTCACAACAATTTACAATATAAATCCAATAAGTGAGTAAGCAATTGGGAAAAAGGGCAAAGCCCTATACTGATCCCTCTTGCGGAAAGGGGACAAGCACACAGGACAAAACAAGACACACACGACCAAAGAGAAGGTGACAGTATCACATGACAAGACAGAAAGTGGGGCTGAATGTTTTGTCTTACATAGTTATGATTCCTCTTAGGCTTCATGTATATATGGAGATGTAAAGGAGATTCATCCATATGCGGAAAAATATACCTGTATAGAGTGGAAATGAGCAGGTATTTTAGCCTATACCAGATGGGCCGAAACGACCTGTAGCGGAAATAAAATCTTGAACAGCTGAAAAAATCTCAATATTTTCAGTAAAAGTACAATCGAAGGAACTGTATAATATTGTCTGTAATGTAAAGGGAGCATATTTCAAAATAATAGAGTGAAGAACAGATCTAAGGACAGTATACTTTGGACAGAGAAGAAAATAATGACATGTGTCCTCATTGGGTGAACCGCATGCGCATTTTGGAGTGTCCTTCACACCAATTTTGAAAAGATGAGAATTTAATTGACTTGCACCTAGACGGAGACGTGTGTGCATAACAGCAAGAAACCTATTGCCAAAATTGAGTAATTCGGGAAACTTGATGGGCTGGATAACAGGTACATCTATTGGTGATTTAAACTGTCCAATCGAGGCTGAATTACGGATTTCTAGAGGCAACTGATTCCATAGTCCGATAGTCGAGCGGAAGAACGTTTTGTCAAATATGTCAGTACGAGCTCGGAAATGAGGAAGATCATACTGTTGACAGGTATTGAAATTACCAGAGCCTGAAGGAGAGGCAGTAGTAAGTATAGAACATAAATATTCGGGAGCAAGTTTGTGCACCAATTGATACATTAGTGTCAGGTTAGATATTTCTCTGCGTTTAGCCAGAGTAGACCAGCCTGTTTCCTCATATAATTTAGCGTTACTGGTTCCATGCATAGCACCAGTAACGATACGAGCTGCACTTAACTGAATACTTTCAACTTTTTCTGCATCTAAGGCTGTACAACCGTTCCATACGGGACTGCCATATTCGAGAATAGGCCTTATGAAGGAAATATAAATAGTTTCAAGGGTTTTTCTATCCAACGTAAATTTTAAACTCTTCATGATATTGATTTATTTAGTTGATTTGTTATATATATATCAGTGATATGATCAGACCATCTCAGGTGAGGATCATGGAAAGTGACCACAAGATGTGGGCAGTCAACCATGAACAGAATGGGCAGCACCATCTTTAGGTGAATTTAGAACGAACTCGGATCTCTCCTATTGTGTGCAATATTATACAATGTACTTAAAATGTGTACAGTAGTCCCTCCTTTGAAAGACCACTCCTTTGGGAGACCACCTCCTTTGAGAGACCACAGTTATCAGGTCTTTCTGTAGTACTTTTCATGTTATTTATACCTCCTTTGAGGGACCACCTGCTTTATGTGACCACCTTTTGGGTGACACTACCGACAGTCTCTCAAAGACGGAACTACTGTATTGAGCCAAATTAGTACATTTTGTTCTGTTTTGGTACTTTTCAGAGAAGAGCTGTGTGAGCATGATGTTTGAGAGGTTCACCATCATATGTAAGGGCTGGGGAGTCTACGCCAGTCAGGCTGTAGTTCAGGCAGGCATAGGCCTGGCATGTCTCTACATGACTGTGCTGGGATTTGACAGTATCACTGTAGGTAAGTTTGTCATGGCCAGTTTACATGTACATGTACTGTGTTCAACATAGGCCACACTTAATAGTGTGTACTGGGCAGTCTTTGAGATCGTCCCCTCCTCTCTCCCCCCTCCCAGTTCAAAGCACACTGTACATTCAAGTAGTAGCAGTGTCAAACATTAAAAGAGGTCTGTCCCAGATTCAGCAGAAATTTAAACTGTCCCAGATGGCTTGGTCAGTTCTGATGGAAACCACTTGACAGAAAATAATAGTACAGCCTTCAGTGAGTCTGAAAGCACAGCCAATACAGAGCAGAGTGTGTTTTGAACAGAGAAAAGGCCAAGGGCTCATCAATGTCTTGGTTGTAAGGCAACATTGGCATTAACATTGCTCTTGTTATTTGGTTTGAGTTTTGAATGTAGGGCATGTTCTTGTGCACTGTTGGAGATTTGTGTGTGTGTAAAAATTCAGTTTCTTAGAGCTGCCCATCCGTCCACAATTGTTCTGCACTCGAACTTCAGAACTTTTTGAGGCAGGGCTTTTATGTTGCACAGGAAAATAGTTCCCTATAAGGGCTAACTTATCAAATTAAAAAAACATGTTCTGGGATGAGGCAGGGGGTGTGGTGTGTGGGAGGGGTTCATGGGTCAGCAGTCTGTAATTGCATTTTAATTTACACTGCACTTGCTTTCTTTGACAGGTTATATATACGCACAAGGTCTCTCGGAGGCCATCCTTGGTCTGTGCATGGGCCTTGGTGGGCTGACAGGAATTATTGGCACCTTTTTATATGTGGCACTAAGAAAAAAAGTGGGACTGGAGAGAACTGGACTGTTTTCATTTTGGAGCGAGGTCCTATGCCTAGTTCTCTGCCTGGCTTCAGTCTGGGCACCGGGCAGTCCCTTTGATCTATCTGGTCGGTCGTCAGTTAGCCAAAGAAACTGTACCACCATTAGTACTTTGCCCAGTAATGTGGCTACGCTTGTGACGATCCAACCATTGGATGATAATCGCACAGACTCTGATCGACGGAAACGCGAGGTGCTACACTATGCTGATAATTTGGTGAAACGACATGAAAATATCATACACGATGCAGACAGTATGATCCCACCCATGGTATGGTTCCACCAGCTCACTGCTGTTCATAAATCAGTGAAAAAGAGGTCTGTCCCAGATTCAGCTGAAAATTCAACTGTCCCAGATGGCTTGGTCAGTTCTGATGGAAACCACTTGACAGAAAATAATAGTACAGCCTTCAGTGAGTCTGAAAGCACAGCCAATACAGAGCAGAGTGTGACTCGGCTACCTGCCTACCAATCCCTGGCTCAACCGAATGGTTCTGCACCACCAGATGGACAAGATTACGTGGGGGAATTCTGTCAGCCTGAAAAATCCAAGATATCCATTATACTCTTTGTTACCGGTATCATCCTCTCCAGAGTCGGTAAGTCAATTAGATAATATGTGTGTGTGTGGGGGGGGGGGGGGGGATTGGGAATTTCGTAAGCCTGATAAATAAAAAATATATATTATGCTTCATGTCACAGGTATGGTTATATCATCCTTTCTGGAGCTAGTACCACTGTGTATATATACATGTATGCACATGTATATGCAGTGAAAACTCGTTATAGTGACACCATCTGTTCCCTTAGAAATGTGTCAGATAAATGAATCCAACAACAAAGAAAATGAACTTATGCCGTTCAAAACTTGTGTCATTATAATGAGGTTTCACTGTACATATAATATGTATACATATATATATATATGTAGGTACCACAGTGAAAATTTTTCTGATGTTGCTACCCACTTTTAACTTATTCCTAATGAAAGACCTCTCCAAAAGAGAAAAAACAGTTTTTATTTCATTGAAATCGGACCATCCGTTGATTTTTTATGCATTTTTAACGATTTTTTTCCAACAGCTGGACTTCGACATTTTTCAGGATTTTTCAAAACTGGAACAAAAACACAACTTTAGGGTACCATATACAGAGAAAGAACCTCCCCAAGAAACAAAAACAACATAATGTGCGTTCATTATACAACCAAGTTTTATTATAAATGATAAAAAAATCTTAAATAGATTACATTTCACTGTTATAGGCTCACAAAAATCACTTTTATTTCAATGTTGCGACTGATTTATGCACATTTTTTAGCATTTTTCCCATTTTCAGAGTACTACAGAAGAAGAAATACACAAGCAAGAAGCCCAAAATTAGAATTGTACTTGTAGAATGATCCATATAACATGCCTATTTTTTTTTAAGTATATGCCTGTTACACATTTTCAGATATATGTCCTCAAAAACTGAAAAATCTTCAAAAATCACAATGTCCGCAAAATGCCCAAAATGACAGAAAATCCTACATGTTCAAAGAGCCACCAAATTTAGAAAAACACAAACTACTTCTCCACGTTTCTTACACTGTTTCATCAGAATGAATGCTATGTTTTGATATAATGATAAAGCAGATAATGTAGTGACAATAATATGCAAATTAGCTGTGTAAATCTACATAATTAGCCAACACACGAAATATGAAGAAAATGTGAAATATTGAAAAATTCACCAAAATTGAACTAGCAAAGACAATTTCACCAAATTTCTTGCACTGCTTCATACTGTTGGATACTATAATTTTATTTAATCATACAATAGATCCATGACTGTTACCAGTATGCAAATCAAAATTTAAAATTTGCATAAATAAATGATATACAAAAATTGACCGAACAACATAATGGCACCAAATTAAGACTAATATTGATTTTTTCTCAAAATTTCTTTCCCCATTCAATGTTCCTTCAGACCACCTTTTAATATAATTATACAGCTGATTCACAAATGACAGAAATATGCAAATTAGGCACCACAAGTTAAATAACCAGTTAACAGAAAAAAGGAAAAATCTCCTACATATTGAAACATTCACCAAAATTGACTTAATGCAGATAATTGTTTCACATGTGTCACACCGATTCATTACCTTGACTGCTATGTTCTGCAATATCCATACAGCATATGACCCATTGAAAAATATGCAAATTAAGTTGAAAACTTTACATAACTGGCAAGTACATGTTAATTTACAGAAAAAGTCCATTTTAAATTTTTTTTTTATAAAATTAGACTAAAGATAAATTCTTTAACATATTAACACTATTTCATACTGTAAAATATCTTAATCATGTAACAGATTAATGTGAGTAACAACATGCAAATTCAATTTACATAATTAAATGGCCTCCCAACTCCCCTTCGCCAGGGATAACGGTTTATTGTGGCAATCTATTAGTATCATCAAATTTTTCAAAATTTATGTGCAGTAACAGTCTCTTTTTCGACTTGACTATTTACCTCTTCTTAATTTTTGCACCATGTTTCTCGTAAATACAGTTCTGCTTTATTATTACTGTGAGAGTCCTTCAGAAGTTTTTTTGGGTTTTGCCTTTATCCTTGAAATCTCTGTTTTTAGTTGGCTTGCACTGAACATTCATGGGCATACTAAATCAACTAATTTTAAGAGTTCTGATGTATACTATGTTGATAGCTCTCGAAGAAGTCCCCTTGTCACATCACCCCTGGTACACTCCACCAGCTGGAAATCCACATCCCGGACAACACTGTGGATCAAGCCGGCTGGTTTGCTCTGTGGTCCTGAAAAGAAAGAAAACACAGAAAATTAATTTCACATATTTATCAGTTGATATAACTTTCACAGTTTATTAATAAGAACACAACACACATACACCTAAGTCTTCTACACTTTTTATAATTTGTTTGAGATAAATTTATTCACATCCAAATAAATACTTTTTTTCAAGTTAAAATAATTTTGGCCTGAACCTATCCATGTTCTTTTCTTTTCCTATTTTGGACAAGTGAGGCCTGGTTTCTTTCTTTCTTTCTTTCTTTTTTGTTTTAATAAATTAACATACATTGATTTGTTATGTCACTGCCTATATATATTTTCAATACTAAACAAAACAAAAAAACTGCACACCAATAATATCCAGGTGCAATGAGGTGTGCCAGAAAGACTGTCTTTCTTTGACTGGACACTTTAGCATGCCCTGCTCAGCTGTCTCCACCAGATGCCTTGCTTTCTTCCTGGGATAGGCGGGAAATAAACCTACCTAGCCACTGGTCAACCTGGTCCCAGGAAGACCCTGATGACTCCATATGTGGTACAACTACAGCAGATGTCTGTTTTTGACTTGCATCTTAAGACTTGGAAGGCTGGGCAGCTTCCCCTCCCCTTGGCTAAAAACACAGCTTGAAACAATCTGGCCTCTTCATATCATCTGAAAAAAAAAGTGTACATTTATATATTTTACCATACTGCACTACTTGGCAAGGCACAACAGGTGCTAAATTGGTATCACATAGCAATTTTGTGATGAAAATTAAATCAATGCTGAGCAAGTCTTGTTTTGTAACATTTATGTAGAGCTATTTATTTTGCATTAGTATAGTAAAACGTACTTAACCAATTCTAAATCACAACCGTACCCAGACTTGGGATAATCTCCAACATAAATAGCTAGGCATATTTAAAATGCAATATTTCATGCAGCGAAGTTCCCAGTTCTTTATTTATTTTTCATTTTTTTTTTCATTTTTGATTTTTTGGGGGTGGGTGGGTGGTACCACTAAGAAGTTTTTGCCACATGTGTGTGGGTATCATGTATTTGTAAAAATTATCCAACAGATATGAAGCCACAGGTATATTAGAACAATCATTATCTCACTTTGCACAGTTCTGTTTTGGTTGGTTTGTTGGAGGGGGTGGGGGTGGGGAGGAAATGGTACCACTGCCAAGACCAAGTATTTATTGTATAAACGTCAGATGAAGGTTTTTGTCTCCAAATCAAGAGAAATGTTTGACAAATGTTCAGCATATTTACAAAAAATCGACAAGTTTGAATTTCAAAACTAACTAGGCCTAACTATAAAACTAAAACGCACAAAGTTCTCTGCAAATTTCATCGTCACACCTTATCCGTAATGTCACATTAAAACATTGAATTTCATTTGGACATGATACAACAGCAGACTGCCGGTATTTAAAGCTTAATTTACTGCCAAAAATTCACAAAAATCCAACAAAAAAGGGAGTGCGATCTGTGACCGCGCCGTTTGTTTACATCGCGATATCGCACATCCGCCATATTGGATTTTACATTTTTCATTGACCCAAAAATTTTTGAAGACCCGCTTTGTCAATAAAATCATCGAATTCTGATACAAGTTGATGCCTATATTATTTATAACACTCTTATAAATCAGAGTTATTTGTTTAGAAGCATGATTCAATCTAGATCGTGCGTAAAACGACGCACGAGTAGACGGGGTCTGGTCTCCAAAATGCCGATTTATCAGTTTAATCGAGTCAATGCAATTACACGCGTTACACTTCAGACTAAAATTTCTCGCTGAAATAAGGAAAGATTCCTCTGAAAAGTCACCAGGACATTGTATAATGTATACTTGATAAAACTTACCAATCTCAGACCAAACTATCCAGGGGATTTCGGAGGTGTGATCCGTGTTGACGCTCTGTGCATTGTCGGCGGCGACACGAAAAAATGGCGGAACTCCTTGCTCGCTTTAGGCAGGCTGAGCCAGTTACAAAAATTAACGGCGTATTTTTGCGGTGCATAATACAAACTCAACTTTTTTTTCACATTCTTCTGCTTCAAATAAGCTTCTCAACCATATAAAAATTTATCATGTACTATTTTTCTAACATTTTGAAATTTTATTTCAAAGTTTTCAATTTATTTTTTTGTAATCTTCTTCTGGGGGTACGCGTAAGTTTTTTATACGAATATAAAGCTTAGAATCTGTTCTTTCTATCTATGGCAATTTTGAATTTAATCGCTCATTCGGAAAATGACGCTGACCGAAACAAAGGAAAGGGTCAAATTTGGCCATTGCCCACACGCGCGAAAAAGGTGTGAAAGCACTTAAAATGTCACTTTTTCACATCGCGCTCAATAAATAACATCCACATCAATGAAAATAACAACCCCACAGCAATAAAGAAGAGATTTAGGCCTTTATTGTGATGTAAATTTTATTGTAAAGTGTCAGGGATAAGTTTGTTAAAATGAGGCATGAAAATGGGCTATTCAGGTCGCTTTCTCGGACTTTTCAGGTCCCACAGGCAGGTTCTCTGTGGTACCTAATATATGTATATATATATATATATATATATATATATATATGATGTGTTTATAAGTGTTGACACTTGTGTGCATACATGCATAAATTTATGCCCCCCACCCCCACCCCGAACCTGAATGAGGAGGGGGCATATAGCAAATTTATACTTTATGCGTGTGTGCGTGCGTGCATCTGTCCAAACATTCTTCACAGGATAACTCAAAAAGCTTGTGACATAGGGCTTTCATATTTCACATGCATATTGTCTTGCACTAGCTCTCAGACTAGTTCAAAGATGAGTGACCTTGATCTAATTCCCAAGATCACATAGCCATTTAAGTTAATTTGTTTCTCACGTGATAACTCATAATATTTTTGACATGGGGCTTTTATATTACACATGTTTATTGTCCTGCATTAAGACTCAGACAAGTTTGAAAATGGGTGACAGTGACCCAATTCCTAAGGTCACAGAATCTGTTTAGTGAATTTGGTTTTCACACCATAACTCAAAAAGTTTTTTACTGAGGGCTTACATATTGCACATACTAATAGTCCTGAATAAGGTCTCAGACAAGTTTAAAGTTGGGTGACCTTGACCCAATTCCCAAGGTCACAGGGCCTTTTCAGTGAATTTTGTTTTCACAATAACTGGAAAATTTTTTTGCATAGGGCTTTCATATTGCACATGCTTATAGTTCTAAATAAGGTCTCAAATGAGTTCGATGATAGGGGACCTTGGCCTGATTCTCAAGGTCACAGAGCTATTTTAGCTAACTTGGTTTTCATTCGATAGCTCAAAAAGTTTTTTGCCCAGGGCTTCCATATTGCACATGCTTTTATAGTCCTGAATAAGGTCTCCAACGAGTTCAAAGATGGGTGACCTTGACCCAATTGCCAAGGCCACAGAGCCATTTTACTGTGCATCTGGAGGATTTTCACAGGAAAACTCAAACAGTTTTTGACATAGGGCTTTCAAATTGCACATGCATATTGTTTTGCGCCAGCTTTCGGAAAAGTTTTAAGATGGCTGACTTTGACCCGATTCCCAAGGTCGCAGAGCCATTTTAGTTAACTTGGTTTTCACATGTTAACTGAAATTTTTTTTGACGTAGGGATTGTATATTGCTCATGTTTATTCTCCTGCATCAGATCTTAGACTAGTTTGAAGATGGGTGACATTGACCTAATTGCCAAGGTCACACAGCCTGTTTAGTGAATTTGGTTTTCACACGATAACTTGAAAAGTTTTTCGCTGAGGGCTTTTATATTGCACATGCTAATAGTCCTGAATAAGGTCTCAGAGTAGTTCAAAGATGGATGACCTTGACACAACTCCCAAAGTCAAAAAGCCATTTGAGCTAATTATCTCCCGCCCACGAAGTGGGGGGGGGAGATATAGTAATGACGACCGTGCGTCCGTCCGTCCCACATTTCTTGCGCACGATATCTCAAGAACAGATTAAGCTAGGATCATGAATTTTTTACAGTTGGTCACCCTTATAAGTGTTCACGTCGAGTTCGAAGGAGAGTGACCTTGACCCCATTTCAAGGTCACTATGGATCATTTATCTCTAAACTTCTTGCGCACGATATCTTAAGAACCGGATATGATAGGATGATGAAATTTTCACAGTTGATCACTCTTGTTAGGGTCTACATCGAGTTCGAAGGTGTGTGACCTTGACCTAATTCCAAGGTCACCAGCGGCAATTCAATTTTCTTTGAATTTGTTGTATGCAATATTTGAAGAAACAAGTGAGCTAGGATCACTTAACTTTTACAGTTGATCAACCTTGTAAGGTTCTATGTCATGCTTGAAGGACCATGACCTTGACCTAATTTCAAAGTCACCAGAGGCAGTTCATCCATCCCACATTTCTTGCGTGCGATATCTCAAGAACCAGTAAAGCTAGGATCATGAATTTTTTACAGTAGGTCACCCTTATTAGTAGTCACATCGAGTTCAAAGGAAAGTGACCTTGACCCCATTCAAGGTCACCCAGGGTCTGCCAAATATACAGTTATCTTTGTTTTAAAATTATGTGGGCGGGAGATATGGACAGCGTCAGCGTCAACTTGTTTGGTTTTCAAATGATAACTGGAAAATTTTTTTGCATAGGGCTATCTTATTGCACATGCTTATAGTCCAGCATAAGGTCTCTGACAAGTTGTAAGATGGGTGACCTTGAACAAATTCTCAAGGTCACAGAGCCAATTTTGTTTAGTATTCATGCCATAACTTGAAAAGTTTTGTGCGTAGGGATTTCATATTGCAGATGCTTATAGTCCTGCATGAAGTCTCAGAGTAGTTCGAGGATAGTGACCTTGACCCAATTCCCGAGGCTACAGAGCCATGTTTGAGAATTTTGTTTTCACACAAGAGTTGAGAAGTTTTATTGTAGACCTTACTTATTGCACATGATTTTAATCCTACATTAGGTCTGAGACAAGTTCGAAGGTGGATCACCTTGACCCAAATCCTAAGGTCACAGAGCGGGGGGGGGGGGGGCATAAATCCAGCAAGTTTTGATTCATATGTGTGTTTTTATATGTATATGAGGTCTAATAGGCTTTGTACAAAATCATGGTGATGAATTGGTGATTGCTTCAGCGGTGATGCTTTCTCATGTTCTAGTGGAGATTGATAAGTGTACAAGTCACTGGAGATGTCACAGATGAGATTCACTGAAGACTTGTTTTTAAGCAACTGCTGGTGCAGGTGCATTAGGTTTTACTGCATGCAGAGTGGGAGGGTCTTTGTATTGACTTTATGGACTTGCTTCATGTGCTCAGCAGCAAAGGTGTGCTTTGGACATGCCCTCGCTTTGATTTGACATGGGTAGTTGGGGCAATGTTGGTGAAAAAAAAAAACTTGACTGACACTAGCACCTACTGTATAAAGACCACCTTCTGTGAAAAAAACATCTTTGTACATGTACCAGTAAGAGGTCAGTCTGTAAAGACAATTTGAGAAAATTGACTGTTAATTTGTTGTCATTTTAAGTCAGCTTTTTGTTGGCGGTAGAGGCATCAGAAAAAAAGAGATGCTACAGTTACTACTCTATTTTTTTTTTTTTTTTTACTACTCTATTTACCCTGAATTCATTTGTTGTGGTTCAGCAGAAAAAGAAATGGGTGACACAAACAACAGACACAGGCCACATATAGTACAACAGAAACAGGTCACATATACAAAGAAACTAGGCCAGGTGTAGTACAACAGAAACAGGCCACATGTAGTACAACAGAAATAGGTCACACATACAACAGAAACAGGCCATATATAGTACACAGAAACAGGTCATATAGACCACAGAAACAGGCCACATAAAGTACAATGGAAACAAGCCACATATACAAAGAAACTAAGCCATGTATAGTACAATAGAAACAGGCCACACATACAGCAGAAACAGGCCATATGTAATCCAGTGTAGAACAGAAACAGGCCTCATGTAATGGAACAGAAACAGGTCACATTTGATACAACAGAAACAGGTAACACATTATCGGTATGAAGGAGAAACAGGCCACATGTAGTAACAGACAAGCAGGTCATATGGACTGCAAGAGAAAACAGTCCACACAAGTAAATGTGCTGAGTAGCAATAATATACATCACAGTTTTCCTTAAAATATGATGAACAAAACAGCACAGGCTAATAAATGATACAGTGATACTTGCTTTGAAGACCACCTGTTAGGAGACACCATGTCTCTGTCCTGACCTCTCATGACACCAGAGTACATGTATATTTCTCTTTTAATAAATCTACCCGTATTTTAAGACCATGTGCAATATGAAACCACTCTTTGCTGTCTGAAGCAATTTTCTTGAGTAAGCAGACCCTACAGTTTTGTTCAACTACTTGTAGGTTTGTGGATGGCTGACTTGACAGTGACACAGTTACTACAAGAGAACGTAAAAGAGACCGAACGAGGTGTGGTGGGTGGTGTGCAGAGTTCAGTCAATATGCTGATGGACATGGTGAAGTTTGTGCTGGTCATAGCCATTCCACAGCCTGAGAGGTTTGGCTTGCTGATCATCTTGTCATTCATATCTGTGTGCTGCGGTGGCTGCTTCTATGCCTGCTATACCTGGAAGGTGAGGGGGCACCTGTTCCATTTCAATAAACTTTCGCACTGTGTGTGGGAGAACAACAATCTGCCGGACCAGAGGGGCCAGCCTGTCACCATACCTGTTATAGAGGAGCTGGATCCTGAGGATGGGCAGGGCCGACTGAAAGTGTGAACACAGGGAAAGGTTCACATGCTGTGTAGCTTTAAGATCTCAACATGTTATCTTAACACCCTCTGATGGGGCATTCGTAGCAATGTCTTTTCACAGTCTGCAGAGCACAAGTCCCATGTGTGAGAAGCTTTTTGACCTGAGGGGGACATAGTAGGGAGGGACAGTTAAGCCTATATGTGTGTACCATCCTATAACCAAGTGACGATATTGTATTAGTAAACCATACCTATCTCGTGAGACCACATACATGTATGGCTAGAAGAATATATTTTTAAGTGCATGTGGTGGTGCCTAAACTGAGAAGGCAAGGTTCACTGTAACTCTAATGCCATTTTGTATGAAATACTGATCTCTTACAAAAGACAATTTTCGTTATAAAAGTGATTATACTAGAAATCACCAGATTTGGTTAGCATTGAAATCCATTACGCTAACTGAACACAAATTACTTCATGGAGAAACCTGTGATGTCAAGAATATATATATATTCATATACGGTTAAGCCTGTGTTAAACTTAACAATCAACAAATGCATCAACCTTTTGCAACCTTTTTCCAACCTTTTGAGTGAAAGGCAAACCTTTTTCAAACCCATTTCTAACACTTTCCAAACCAGTTCCCGTTATTGCATTAAAACCCCTTTAAACACTTTTAAACCTTTCTCTAATGGTTAACAACCATTTCACACACTTTCTCAACCTTAACGATTAAAATGTTGAAATGGTTTGCAAACGTTTCAACCATTTGAAACCCTTTGTCAACCCTTTGTTAACCTTTTGCAAACCTTTTACAACCTTTACAAAGCCCAGTACAACACTTTGCTACAAAAAAAAGTGCATTTGGCTGTTAAGTTTTAGACAGGTTTAACTGTATAAGTTTTCCTGGTATAATGTATGTTAATTGCTTCATAATTCAATATCCCTTTAAGACAACTTCCATTATAAAGTTATTATAATGGAAATTGCCAAATTTGGTAAGCATTCAACATGTTCAAATCCATTATATGAGACACAAATGATTTCCTTTAGAAAGCTGTAATGCTAAGAACATTTACATTTTTCATGGTATGTGTAATATATATTAATTTCTGCATAATACAATGTCATATCTTACGTGTCAAAAAAAAAAAAAAAAAAGAAAAGAAAGAAAGAAAGAAAGAAAAGGAAAGATATGCAAGGAAAATGACAACTTTGTGCAAATTGGAAAGAGGCACTGGTGCAACTGAAAATATTGCTTGTATTTTATGTAAAAGCACTCTTGATACTATGATATTTTTACATGAAAAACCATCTTCTCTTCATACGAGAGCTAGATCAAAGATGGAATTATTCATTTTATTTCTGTTTGCATATGTAAGACCATTGTCTCACAGGGTCAGCCATTTTTTATGGACCAATGCACATGTATACCTGAAGATTTTCCTTTTTTTGTTTACATATTTGTGGTAGAATTGTGAAATCGAACAAATGCTTGACATACTAACAAGCAGACTTTGAAGAAGCTGAATTGTTTACAAGGTAATATGAACATTTCTATTTTCCGAGGTCTAAAGCAAGCAAAAAAACCATGTAAAGTGCAACCGGAGGGTACACCCTACAGTTAATTTCACCCTATGGCTAATTTACACCCTGTGACTAATTTGCACGTTATGGCTTTTTTTTTTTTTTTGCTTGCTTGCAAAATGGGATCTTCATACTGGCTGCAGTGCTGCTAGGGGCTGTGTCACAAAGTTTTAAAGGAAGTACCCATTTGTATGTCTAGTCCTCTGTATCAAACATGGTGAAATGTGTTGCTCTTGCCAAACTAGGAACTTGGATGAATTGAAATGTTCGTAAAGTCGTAGTCATGTTCTCCAAACACGTGTTTCGCTTGATGCAAGAAGGAATCTCATTTGGAATAAGTATTCTTTATTCCCACTAATGTCAGTGATGCCAGTTTGTTTCCATCAGTAGGACTGTGGCTGATTGTCCAGGGTGACCTGGCAAGAGAGTTGGCCATTCTGCTGGGAAATTAACACGGTAGTCCTGCATTGTCATCTCAGTATGGCTTCAAACAAAATTGAATGCACAATATGTCAACTAAATCTGTCTATTGGATCTTATAGCACTGTTGACTATCACAAAAAACTTCCATCTGGATATTAAATCTGGTCAGAGCCATCACAGGAAGAGTTTTGATACTGATATCAACAAGATAAGATTTAACTTTACCCAAAATGTAAATTTTGCAAATGACAGCATATGAGCCAAGGCTTCCCAGTTGACAGATCTGTCACATTTTGGACATTGTGAACATTACAATGGATTTTTGGCCAATTTTAGACAATGTTCCTTGTGTAACTCAAAACACATATATAATTTATCCTTTGTTGACAGGTATGTGACAAATATGCGTAATCAATTTAATTTGACACAAACATTGACTTCAAACTCAATTTTGTGATATGGAGAGTGAAGGCTATGTTTGATAATCTGAGTTTTTTTCTGTTTTTGGGGTGGGTGGGGGTCATGTTCTGTAATCATGGTGATCTAGATCTCCTAGGCAGAGCATAAAATTTTTATGTGTGGCAGTGAAAAATGACCAAAAGTAATATTAGACACTATGCTAGGGTTGAGTAAAGATCTGTGAATTATCGTTGAGGTATCATGTACAACAACATGGGATATTATTTCAGGATCTGCTGTTTACTCTACAGGTGATGTTATTTCTAAGTACCCGAGGGTACATTTCGGTATCTGCTGAGAAAGCGTTATTTGGGCACAGTTCATGTACATGTATATCAGAAGTGACGTCATTGTGTTAATATCCAGAGGTGACAGACATTCATAGGTTATCATATGGCTTGATCTGTATCACTTTGTATCAAGTCAGATGGCCTGTATCGACTGAGGTCAATGGCTAAAGCTGATGCAGGGGCATCAGACCAGGTCCATAGAGTGATACAGATCAAGCCATATGGTAACCTGTCTATACGATAATCAAGTCAGTTTCTTCAAATGATTCTCATTTGTTCATACAAGTAACAATGGTTTAATTGGCCTTTCGTGTGCATCACAAAAGTCCATAGGCTGGTATATATTTTATTTACTTAAGTGCGCATTCCTCAGCTGTGCTTTCACAAAGGGCAATTCTGTTTGCAAGGGAGCGCAGAATTAATCTTTTCCCCTGGCCTTGGATCTCCACCTTGCAGTGATGGGGAGGAGGCTTATTTGTTAGCTTTATTCTGATTGGCTCATTATGGAATAAGTGTGCAAAATATAACATGGTTGGTTATACAGCTTTCTCTGTACCAGGTGGCAAATTTACCCTTCACAGGGCTCTGTATCTATGTGTTTGGTGATGAAATATGTGTACACGCTGTCACATACATACACTGTACATGTTATACACTCGCTACTTATTTCTTCAGATTGTGGGAGACATTCATCACCAAATAATATATTTACGCTTAAGGAACAGATCAGCTGTGTAGCTAGAAATACATTGTAGTCAAGATATTTTTTTGATATTTTAAAGTTGATATTGTATTTTGAGTGATACTGAACATTCCTCCCATACAATGGATTCATGTATTACCAAATGCAAATGTGGATGTGCAAGAAGGACACACCAGTCTTTTGGGAGCCGGTAACTGAGATATTGAATGTCAAACCTGTTATATTTGCTAGTTGTAGAGTATTAATGATGCTGAACATGTAAATAGATATACATAGAAAGAAAATATTTTAACAGATGATATATGAAGGTTATTCAATATTGGAAAACAATTACTGATAGAATACCAAAATAATATGCTATAATATCAGACAGTATTAAGAGCTTTTGAAGCTGTATTATGTAAATCTCTCATGTAATATGTTTTTTCCCCCACAGTAATTTGTAATTTATAAACAAATTGTATGAGCATGTGTAGTATTATGCCACAGTCAGAAAAACTTCAGCTGTTGGTTCAATCTGTCCATGTTCACACAACTGCAGTATTCACATGTTGAAAGTGAGGGGATGTTAAGTGAGTTGACAGGAAAAAAAAAATCATGAGACCATTGTTCTGAAACAGTGTATCTAGAAGGACATTAATGGTTTGAAAAATGATAACTTTCATGGTCATGTGTATAAGAATGTTGACTGGTATTGTGCTTGTTTAAGTCCATATACTGCCACAAGTGGGCAGCACTGGAAGGAGATCTGAAACACATTACTTGTAGGTCAGCAAATCTTTGAACATGTCGTTACCACACTGAGGCATGGCAGACAGAGTAGTATTCCACTCTATGGTGCTGGCCCATACTGAGGCATAGTAAAGAGACTAGTACTCTGTGGTATCCTGTGCCACAGACTGAGGCATAGTAAAGAGACTAGTACTCTGTGGTATCCTGTGCCACAGACTGAGGCATAGTAAAGAGACTAGTACTCTGTGGTATCCTGTGCCACAGACTGAGGCATAGTAAAGAGACTAGTACTCTGTGGTATCCTGTGCCACAGACTGAGGCATAGTAAAGAGACTAGTACTCTGTGGTATCCTGTGCCACAGACTGAGGCATGATAAAGAGGGGAGTACTCTGCTCTATTCTGTTGCTGCACACTGAGACACGGCAAAGAGAATAATATCTGCTTCATGCTGTTGCCCCACACTGAGCATGGCAAACAGAGTAGTACTGGGCTCTGTAGTGACATGTTGCCCCATACTGAGGCATGATAAAGAGACTGGTACTCGGCTCTTTTGCTGTTACAACGGGGCATTTTATTGCTGTATAAGGTCCATGTGCAGTTTGTTTGAAATGTGACTGTAAATCTCCAACATTTCAGATGTTTACATGTGGCTAGTCATGTAATTCCAAAACATACTTTTATGCTGCAGCTCAAAAATATACATGATAATTTTGACTCAAATTATTATTACTGTATGCAACATCTGTTGTGCAGGAGCACATCTGTAGAGTGGAGAGAATAGCCCTCCCCTTAGACAGGGTGATGTATAAGAATGACCAGGTATTTGTTGTATTTGATCATAATGTGTTGTATAATCAGACTAATTGCAGGGTTTCATAGATCTGGGGCAAGAATCTCATGGAACCCAGCTTTCAACTTATGCATGTGTTGAAGATATAGAGGTTCCAAGGTGGGGATATAATAGAGTAAAAAATGTGTTGAATAGATAGTAATATTGGATATTAATTATACTACAGTCACTGCATTTCAGTTAGGAAACAGGCCCTGTCACTCAGGTAGTGTAGTGTAGCATATTTTGACAATGTCAGTCTACAGTTCTTTTCATTCTCATTAAAATAACTTTGCAATATCATAAGTATTGAGTAAATTCTCATATGTTCCAGTCCAACCCCAGTGTCTTGCTTCCAAAAAACTTTTGTATTTGTTTAAAAGGGTTACTCCCACATGTACCACAGAGAATCTCAATGTAGAGGCACTCAAGATAACTTGATTTATGGAATTTTGGCCTATGTTGCAGGTCTATAACAGTTTGAGGTCAATTTGAACAGACAGAAAGTAATTTAAGATGAGAACTCATGTAAGTTGATTGACTTCCCATGAGTAAAAAGACTGACTGTCTGAAGTTTTTTTTTTGTTCAGAGTCTTAAGATGCTTTTTCCAGTAGTCATTGTGACCTAAGGCCTGGCAGTGACCTGTGCTAAGAGTGCTATGAAGTCTTCCTTATTGTTATACTGATTGTTATTCTTAGCATGTGATAGTTACTGTGTAAAAAGTATGGCATCATGGCTGGGCACATGGGTTCAACTTAATAAAAAGAATTAACTATCACCATTTCAATTTTGACACATTTTTTTTTTTAATGAATTACCTACTAGAGTAAAAACCACCCCACCCCCAAAAAAAAAATAATCAACTGGTGGTAAAAACAAAATCTTGAAAGAAGACATTAGAAAAGAATAACTGTGTATACAGTAACGCCTGCTATAAAGGATATATTTTTGTGAGATACAATGTATCCTTTTAAGCCCACACTTTCCTGAAACTGAAGTCTATCCAGCTTGTAAATTTATCTCAATTGTGAGCAATGTGACACTCTTTTTGCTGACTGTGGTGGCAACGTTAACTGCCAGGGAATCCTGTCCTGCATGTACAAGAAATAATGGACAAAAATACTGGAGTGTACATGTCTGATGTACTTGAGCTAAAGACACCAACTAATGAGCTATTCACAGTTTATTTGTTGCCACATTATACATCTATATACTGGAGTGTACATGTTTGATGTACTTGAGCTAAAGACACCAACTAAGGAGCTATTCACAGTTTATTTGTTGCCACATTATACATCTATATCCACACTTGAACCAGAGATAATTTTGCAATTTCTTTAGAAAATTATTGGTTAGAATGTAAAACTTTTACTTTTGTATTGTTTGATGCTTTCTTGTCATGCCAGGTATTATTCTACAGTGTTTTTAACAGCTATGGTGAGTTTTAGTCTTTAAGAGGCATATGATTGTTAACTTGCTTTTATGTTTTGACCTTACTAATACTTTTATTCATTTTATAGTGTTAATGTTTAGATTTGAAGGTCATTTAACTCTTGCAGATTACTGTTGTTGTTGTTGTTTGCATTTTCCTTGAACAAGCAGTCTTACCTGAGAGGGCTTATTTGCAGGTTATAAGCCAAATTGATATCTCAGAGCAGCTAGCCACAGGCAAAATGTGGGGGACAGGTCATCAAACACAGGAAGGAACCTTTCCCATTCACTCACATAGGTTTCCTACATGTATGTAACCAGTGCCATTTTCTTTTTTTTTAGGAAAATTTGTGGATATTATCCTGATAATAATCCCATAGAATTTTCAACATTCTAATAACAAATACCAGAGGGACTTAAGAAAAATCTTTCCCAAAACATGTCTGTTGACATTTTTTTGCTTTGGCTGCTGTTACCTTCTATGGTTATTCATTAGAATTTGACTCTTTATCCAATTACAGGTCAAACTGTGACTGAGCATACTCAGCTGAGATGGTGATTTAGCTTATTGAAAATTGAAGCGTGTGTCAGGGATAAGATCTGACGTGTACAAGACTCGGAATAAATGGCATGGTATGAGCCATGCATTCATTGCACAGACTTGTGGCATGCCTTCTGTTTCATGGTCAGAAACCGGTATAGCATCTGGGACAACTGTCTGCGTGGTCATGTTTATTTTATTTGTTTGTTCTTTTGCCATGCTCACTGGCTGAGTGCTGTGCCATTGATCTCCCTGCCAGACCCTGGATGATACAAGAACATGAAGAGAGTGTGTTTCATGATGAACATATAAATTACATGAAATATTTACAGGGATAATTAAGATAAAATGTGCTATCAGTAAATATAAAAATGCGTCGTAAAACACAATGAGTCCAATGTTGGGGAGATAATAAAATTAAAGCATGTTTGTTGGGGGATAGCACCACGACTTAAAGGCCCTTTTACAAAACCCCTTTCTCCCGCGGGAGAATGACCTTGGCCTGGGACAGGGACACACAAGTGCACTGAACCAGCCCCTCATCAAAGTGCTAAATAAACTATGTGGTCAACTGGTGAGGCTGAGGTTGTTCACACCATTTACTGGGTCATAGCCATCAACACACCACATTCAGGCTGGGTCAAGGGGCTGCAAATAACATTAATTGGGACTTTGATACTTCTCCTAGTGAATATTGTAACCAGATCTTGGATTTAGGATGAAAGGAATGGCAGTATAAACCTTGAGGACATATTTTGAGTGTTTTTTTAAACTAGTATAAATGATATTTATCTCTATCATGCATCCTTGCCTGTATTCAGTCAACAGCTTTTCTGTGCATCATACACACAAAAAACAAGTTTTGACAATAAAGCATTTTATGAAATTATTTATTTACACACATTTGTATCAAGAGCACAAAGTCTGTATACTGTCAGTGACAACAACATGTACAGTGTACTTATAAGAATCCTCTGTTGTCAAAGTTTTCGGTCACAATACTTCTCACAAGTTCTCCATCACAATACTTCTTACAAGTTCTCCAAGCAATATATTTCAGTCACAATACTTTTTACAAGTCCTTTATGTAATATGTTTCCTTTTATCTGTGTGTTCATGCTTCTTATAATGCTGAAATTCTCAGTCCTCTAGGAACCCCTCAAAATTCTCAGTCTCACTTTCACTGTCCCCAAAATTGAGTACAAGTCCCTTTGTGACCAAGTCTCGGCCTCCTCCTCACTGTCTACATCAAAATCACTCTCATCTAAGGTTATTTCATCTGCTACTTCACTTTGTAAAAGTAGTTTCCAAGCCTTTTCCATAAATTTGTATGTTTTGGGTTTGTACCTATTTTACCCAGATGTCTCTCAGGATGGTTACTTATTTGCTTCATGCTTCTTGGGGCATATGGTCTCTCCACAGTTTTGTTCCATTCTCAAGTGCACCAAGATTGCTTCTAAGTTCAAACATAGTATCGCCATAATGGATATGTTTATCCAAGTATATAAGTGTTGCATTATTGTAACTTTCTATGAAGTAAGTGTCCCTGGCATGACAGCAATCACTGGGATTCTTGTAAACAATTGTTTTCTGTATAAAGTCTGTCAACAGTTTCACTGCAACAGGGTGTGTCAATTAGTATGTGTCTGGTACATAACCAGGTTCCTTACATGCAGAGCTTGGGCGACAGGAGGTATGAATATTCTGGTAGTGCAATGGTATAGTATCCAGGTACTGCACTAACTTTGCTGCGGAACTTGGAAATAGTCCTTGGAGAACTTTAGGAACATTGAACTTGGAGAACTTGTAAGAAGTATTGTGACTGAAAACTTTGACAACAGAGGATTCTACATGTAATAAGTACATTGTACATAATGTTGTTGTCATTGACGGTATACAGACTTTGTGCTCTTGACACAAATGTATGTAAATAAATAATTTCATAAAATGCTTATTGTCAAAACTTGTTTTTGTGTGTATCATGCATGGAAAAGCTGATGACTGAATACAGGCAAGGATGCATGATAGAGAGAGTTCATAAATATCATTACTGTAGCAAATATTGATTTGCTGTGTTTTGAAAAAGATGCTGCCGAGTGATTTTTATTGCAGCGGCCTCTAGTGGCCATACATGAAGGGATTGAGACAGGGTGGATAACACTGTGACGTCCCCTAATTTGGAATCACAAAGGCGTGCGGCTCAATAAAGGTGCGACCGGATTGACAAGTGGCACTCTCCTTGTTGGGCGGTGGAACAGAACAGTGGAACTTTGGAGTATGGTCTAGCGGTCACAGCGGGCTTCGGATCTTTTAGCCAGCGTGTTGAAAAGGGTAAGTGTATCTTTTGACTTTCGATGGAAAAGTTACTCATGTTGAAATGAGTTAGGATATACTTGCCTGATTCAACCATGGTTGGAGATCTGGAAAATCCAAATTTTCACTGTACGTGTTCACGTGGCATGTTTAGCTAGGCGTTAATAAATATTGGGTGTTCCTGGTCATGGTCCCGAGCCAAAGGCCAATTTGATTAAATATGTAGGGTAAATATTAGGGAAGAGTTCAAGTAAAAATAAACAGAACTAAAATACGTTCGTGGTTTCTAGGTGAAATTTAGCAGCGGTTACAAATTTCATGTTATAAATACCTCGTGGCGGGCCGGTAAGTTGGCTTCCGTAGTACACGTGGTTTGGTCATTTTTCTGTAATAATGGGTCGTCAAAGATGAATAATTATTAAGGGCATATGGACGTCCTATTATGGAGCAAGGATAAGTGATTTTCGTGACAGTCGAAATAAATATAACAATGTCTGTTATGAAGACTGAATAACGGAGATTGTCTTTAGCTGGCTAGGATTATGGTCAAGTTTTGCGCTGGTTAGTGAGTCTTTGCAGACGTTTCGTAATTATTACCGGCCAGAATGAAGAGGTGTGAACCACGAGGGTAAACTTGTCTTGTTCTGGAGGTTCTTGTTGGAGTCTTGTAGACTAGGGATTTGAAACGTAATTGATTAGCGCAAAACATTGATTTAACATGAATTCCCATTTTGAAGCAAAGACGAGAGAAAATAATTGGGAGAAGATATTTCTTGGAATCGGTATATGCTGATTAAAAATGGATATCAGAACCATTTTCCATGAAAGAAAACTCTATTTTTTTCTGCTCGGGAACAGTGTAAGCAGTTCTGTAATTTGATCTCGTTAAGTCCTAAAAATGGTGTTGTAAGAACGAGTTTCTGGTTATGGAACTGAAATATATATATTTATAGGAGAGTAAACTAAATACTGGTGAGCAAATTGGGAATATATTCCAAATTTCCATTCTGTAGGCATGGTTGGAAAAAAAAATTACAATACTAATCTTGGAGAAATATTTGGGTGGTGTGCCCTCTAGTGGCAAAACCAAGAAATACAGGTTATTCTGAATATGTATATGGTTATTATTGAAAGGTTAAAATGCATTGGTTAAAGTCGAGAAAGACATTAAAAGTAGTGAAACCAATAGGTTTCTTCCATTTTTGATGTGGAGTTATAGTCATACTGGTAATAGAAGTCTTGGGGTTAAATAGAGAAATTTGAAACAAGATCAAGGGTTAAACCTGGTAGAACAGGTTTTCCTGTTCATTATATATGCAAATTCTTTATGCTCTACCTGAAGATTTAACCCCATTCCTATTTTCACTATAGTAAGAACTAGGCAGGGAAAACTGAACACATAAATTATGTTAATGAGGTAAAAATTTGTCTGAAAAGACTTCAGTTGAAGTTTCATTTATTTTTTTAGAATTATGTTACAAAGAATACTTGTGTCATGGAAATCATAATAAGTTATGATATTTCAAAAGCATTCCATAGAGATTATGTACTTTTATTTTATGTTGACCTTAAATATCACAATATTGAAGTTCATTTTTTTGAGTTGTTTTGAATGTTGACTCTTTTCACTTCCAGAATATATTTAATATGGATGGTCCTATTGGAAAAACAGATAGCTGGATTTCTGATAGTAGATTTTCCATTTTTATACCATGAATGGTCCTATTAGGAAGACAGGAGACTGAATTTCTGATAGTTGATTTTTCAGGAAATGGTAAACATAAATTATTATAATTTACCGGAAGTTGACCTTCAAGGTCAAGGGTCATGGGAAGTGACATCAGAATTAGAGGTCAACTTTCATTCTTTTATTATTGGACTTCATGAATTGATGATGTTGAAGCATTGGTCTTCATGAATTGATGATGTTGAAGCATTGGTCTTCATGAATTGATGATGTTGAAGCATTGGTCTTCATGAGTTGATTTTGTGTTACATTGGTCTTCATGAATTGATAATGTTGAAACATTTTTATCTTCTTTTACATTGGAGTTCTGATTGAAGTTTTTCTTTAAGGAACACACTTCCACAATGATTATAGCATGAAAATGTTCAGGCAATTTTTTACTCAGTATATACATATCAAATTTTCTCCAGGATTATCTTAGGGATAAGTAGGGTTTTTCTAAATTTGGGAAGATTTATTAAGTGGGTTGGACTTAAGAAATTAAATTGTGATTTAAGTTAAATACTTGATAGTTAACTCACCAGTTGAAGTTTTCGTATCACATAGTATTTAGTATCTTGCAAAATAAAACATTTTGCAATCCTGTAATATTTGACAAGGTAAATATGGTATAGCTTTCACTGCTGCATAAATTATCCAGTTACTTTACGGAGTATCTAGTTATAATAATATTGAATATTTATGAAATGACAAATGAATAAATTATCTATTTGTACATGGATAGAAACAATGAAAATTATATTTGAAAGATTATAAGAAGTCTGAGTGAAGAACTATCAAATCTTAGACGGAATTGATATATATTGATGTTATTAAAATTGTTTTGATGAACTCATAAATATTATAAACTGGGGCCATCTTGTTAAGGCTTAGGGTACTTGAAGAGGTATTTTTCTTTAAATATGGCCAATTTTATTCCAAATTTGTTAACCCTTGTGGGTTTTTCCTCTTAAAGTTTACCTAACCCTTTCAAGATAAATTATTCTTTGACAATTGATCTATGAAATTAGATCAGCATTTATTTTTGATTTATTCCGACTTGGAATACACTTAGAGAAATTATTTATTAAATTATACAAGAAATAAATATTTTTTTTTTATTTATAATAGGGAAAGTCTCTGACTCTGGTTTTTGTTGAGTTGCAGTGCAAATACTTGAGCCACGGGGGTTAAGTCGGAAAGTCAAGGCCTATACTTCACCTTTCCTGAGTGGCCGACCTTTCCTGAAAATTGAATGTTTACATGCGGTGGTGAGAACTTGAACAGATCCAGTTTGTGCCAACTTTACACATCAGTATGAACATTCTTATCTTTGGAATTTAATGGAGGTTGACACTTATAGTTTTTTTTTCTTCCCCTTTCGACATTTAAATAACTCAGGCTCATTTACAAAAGAAATTTTACGTTTGAACATTTTTGGATCGGTGAGATTGGAAATTATTCTCAATACTTTGGATTCAGATTTTCATACAGAATTCAACATATCACTTAAGAACTGGGAAGCTTTAGTGAATAATAAATAGGTTAGAACTAATTTTATTCCAAATTAAATAATTAAATTTGGTTTTAATCTATTAAAATACTTTGGCCGATTAAATTTTTAGTAAATTAGGATTGGATCGTCGTTGGACCTTGGTACTCTGTAATGGCTTCACTCTTTAACATTCTTCATTGTGAGGGCAATGCTCATTCGTCATTGTCACCTTCAAGACAACATTGTAATTGGAAATTTAATTGTTTTAGTTTGTAAACAAATAGGTCTCCAGTAATAAATTTTATTTTGTATACAACGTAAATCTTCTTGATTGTTCTTCCACTACGGGTCACTGACATCTAAGTTTAAAATCCTAGAGCCGGCATAAGAATGTCCGCTTTAGGTTAATAGCCTCTTCAGTGACATGTGATAAGTTAAAATGGTGTCTCTGGGAAAAAAAAAATGAGGTTATTACAAATGGTGGCAGCGGTGGGATGTCATGTGACCTTGGAAGAACTTTAAATAAATTTTACTTTTGTGAGAAATTAAATAATTAAAATCTTACATTGGCTTTGGTTCGGGACCCCTTTGGCTTGGGACCATTATAGTACCAGGAGTTACCCAATATTATATTTGAGGAGTATTAGAAAAGGGAATTTAAAATATATTTGTGATAGTGATTGTTCATTGATTGTTTTTCTTTGTCTTTATCTGGTTGGATGGCAGGCATACCGACTATGGAGGGGGGTGCTCTCGGGGCGCCCCACAGCCGTCTACCATCAGCCGCTCAACAGGGGGGTCCGGTTTGGGGGTTTCCCGGAGCATTCCCTTCACCTGGAGCACAAGGACTGTTGGTAGGTTTACAAGATCCTTTAATGCCACAGGGATATACTCCAGTGGGAGAAGGAGTTTTTGACCCATTGAGAACTCCCACGACTCCTCCCACTAACCCTCAAGGTTTGTATTGGCCAGACCCCACTGGGTTTGGGTTGGATAGACAAATACCAATATATGGAATGGTAACACCGGGGGGAGGTGATCCTCTTTCTAATTTCAGAACTTCTCCAGCCCAACCAGTTGCTTTTCGGCTAGACGCAAGACGACCGGAAAGGAGGGGAGCAGAAAAACCAAGTATAAATCCGGACAAATACTACGGTAAGCAAACATTTGATGATTATTTGAAGCATTTTGAAATAGTCGCTGGCATCAATGCTTGGGATAATGAAATGAAGAGAATATTTCTCTTAGTTGTACTACAAGGCAAAGTACAAGAATATGCTAATGATTTACCTGAGAATGTCAGGGCTGACTATGATTTATTATGTGGAGCACTTATTGAGCAGTTTGGAGCTCATAAGTTGGTTGACAGCTATAGACAAGAGCTTTTATCCTGTCAACAGGGTAAGGATGAGAAACTAAGAGACTTGGGCTCTCGAGTTAGAAGATTAGTAACTCGTGCCTTTCCATCTGGTGATTTGGTTACAAAGGAAAGTATGACTGTACATCATTTCGTCCAAGCTATTAGGGAACAGTCTTTACGTATACAGGTAAAAAGAGTTGGTCCCTCTAATTTGGAGGAGGCTATAAAGGTTGCCATGAGAGAAGAAAGCATTGTTTCAGGAGAAAAAGTAAAGTTTGTACCTAGAGTTCATGCTTCTCAACCTCCTAAGGAATCAAATACATCAGATTCTAAACAATTGGTTGAGAAATTACAGAAAAGAATCCAGGAGTTGGAAGATCAGTTAAAGGGTAAGACTGAAAGTAAGAGGGAGACTCCACAAAGGAAGGAGGGAGAGTCTAAGTCTGGTATATCCTGCTGGTATTGCCATCAGCCAGGCCATTGTAAATATAATTGTGCTAAGTTTCAGGCTGATTCACCTGATGGCTTTCTTGAATATTTGAGTAAAAGAGAAATTTTAAAACAGGGAAACGGGGAGGGGCGGTTGTAAACCCGGGATCAGCTGCCCTACCCAAGAGTTCACCTGAAATAAAGAGAAATGTGACTTATTTTGTGGAAGGAAAAGTGAACAAAATTTCCACAAAATTTTTACTGGACACAGGAGCATGTTCTACTTTATTGCATCCATCTATATTAGAATTGTGTCCTGATGTAGAAGTACAACCGGATAAGACAGAATTGTTGACTGCTAATGGAGAATTAGTGCCAGTGGTAGGGAAAGTGAAATTTAGTTGCCAGTTTGGTAAATTAAGATTTCAACATGAGTTTCTGTTGGCAAACATTTCCTACCAAGGTATCTTGGGGGCAGACCTGTTGGATAGATTTCAAGCTGTAATTGACTTGCAAAATAGTAAAATCAAACTGGGTAATCAAGATATACCGGTGCTAACTGAAAAGCAGTTGTATTGGAAAGAGGCAGTGTGTGTAGTGCACGACATTCATTTGCCTCCTTGTAGTGAAGTTTTGGTTTCAGCTCAGATTGCCGGACCCAGAAGAAAGGGACTTGCTTTGATTCAGGCCTCCTGTGTAAATGAAAATGACACTGGAGAGGGAGTAATTGTTGGTAGAGGACTGATTGACTTAGGTCAAAAGGAATTTCCTCTACGAATTCTTAATCCCGGAAATTTTTCAATTCAGGTCCTCAAGGGAGCACAAGTAAGTACAGCCATTCCTGTCCAACATGTAGCTCATGTTTCTTTGCAGTCAACAGAAAGGTCTACTCAGCTACATCCAGTGGTGCAAGATTTGTATGAAAAAAATTGTACTGAGTTGAATAAACACCAGAGGAAAGACTTTAGAGCTTTAATGTGTAAATGGCAATCTGTTTTTGCCAAGGACGACCAAGATGTAGGTCATTGTGATCTTTTACCTCATACCATTGATACTGGTGATGCAAAGCCTATAAGACAAAGAGCTCGCAGGGTCTCACCTCATATAAGACCTGAGATTGAGAAATGTATAAACAAGATGTTAGACAAAGGAATTATAGTTCCCAGTAACAGTCCTTGGGCCAGTCCCATAGTCATGGTAAAGAAACCAGACGGTTCATGGAGGTTCTGTGTGGACTATAGGAAACTAAATGAAGTTACCAAAGTTGACGCATGGCCATTACCTAGAATTGATGAGACACTTGATTCATTACAGGGTAACAATTGGTTCAGTAAGATAGACCTTCTATCGGGCTACTGGAACAATCAAATGGACCCCAAAGACCAAGAAAAGACTGCATTCACTACAGGTACGTCTCTATATGAGTTTACGGTCCTTCCCTTTGGGTTAAAGAACGCACCATCAGGATTTAGCCGGTTAATGGAATTTGTGTTAGCTGGTTTGCACTGGTCTACCTGTTTAATTTTTCTCGATGACGTCATTACTTTCGGTAAGACGTTTTCTGAGGCCAGAGATAGGTTAGATTTGGTGTTAGGAGCTTTACATAAAGCCGGTTTCAAACTAAAACCATCTAAATGTGCATTTTTCCAGAAGGAAATCGAGTACCTTGGTTTTGTAGTATCTGGTAATGGAATAGCTACAGACCCAAAGAAGGTGGAAAAGGTAAAAAACTGGCCTACACCTAAGAATCTTAAGGAGGTCAGAGGTTTTACAGGGTTAACATCATATTACAGGAAATTTATACCTTCATATAGTGAAATTGCTGCTCCTTTACATAGACTTACCAGGAAAGGAGTTTCTTTTATATGGTCCCAAGAATGTCAGCAAGCTTTTGATAAGCTTAAATATGCTTTGTGTAATCCACCTCTGTTGGCTTTTCCTGATTTTTCCCTTCCTTTCATTCTGGACACGGACGCGGCGGGTAGGTCAATAGGAAGTGTTTTGTCTCAGATTCAAGGTGGAAAAGAGCGTGTTGTAGCTTATGCTAGCAGAACTTTAAGCCCAGCAGAATGTAATTATTCTGTGACCAGACGGGAGTTGCTAGCAGTAGTGTATTTTGTGCAATATTTCAAAACCTATTTGTTTGGTAAGCAATTTTTGCTTCGCACGGATCATGGCTCTTTAAGATGGCTATATAATTTTAAAGAACCTCAAGGTCAGATAGCCAGATGGCTAGAAATTTTAAGCCCGTACAGGTTTGAAATAGCCCATCGCCGTGGTATATCTCATGGAAATTCTGATGCCATGAGCAGGTATCCAGAACCAGAGATTGCTGAGGTTCAAAAGGTGAGTACAGTGTCCTTAGAACCTTCTATATACACTCCAGACAAACTTAAAGAAATGCAAAAAGCTGACTCTGACTTGGGTATCATATACACGTTAAAAGAGAAATCTAAAGTTAGACCGTCTGCAGAGCTCATTGCTACCAGTAGCAGACGAAGTAAACTATATTTTTCTCAGTGGGACCAAATTGTATTACAGGATGGGCTATTAAAACGAATTTGGACGGAAGAATCAGGGAGTAGGTATTTACTCATTGCTCCACATGCAATCCATAAGAAAATTCTATTTTTAGCTCATGATAGCAAATCTGGTGGCCATCTTGGTATAGATAAAACCGTAGAGAAAATTAGACAAAAATTTTGGTGGATAGGTCTCAGAAAAACGGTAAGTTCCTACTTATCCTGTTGTAAAAAATGTAATAGCAGGAAAGGTGGAAATCGTACATTTAGAGCTCCATTAGCTCGGAGACCCGTTGGTTATCCCATGGAACGAGTGGCCATAGACATAAAAGGACCACTACCCACAACCCAGGCAGGTAACAAGTACATTTTAGTGATTTCTGATTATTTCACTAAGTACAGTGAAGCCTTTCCTATGCCTAACCAAGAGGCTACAACCATAGCCGACATTTTTTGCAGGAAATGGGTTTGTAAGTACGGTTGCCCCAGGCAATTACATACGGACTGTGGAAGTAACCTGGAGGGCAAGGTCATGAAATATGTATGCCAGGTATTTGACATTGAGAAAACTCATACTGTTGCTTACAATCCTAAAAGTGATGGGTTAGTGGAAAGACTAAATAAGACTATAGGAGAAATGCTTTCAGCCTATGTAGCAGAGGACCAGATTGACTGGGATGTACATCTAGATTTTATCATGATGGCCTATAGGTCAAGTGTGCAGGCAAGTACAGGATTTACCCCTAACAGACTTCTCTTTGGCAGAGAAAATTGTTTGCCATTAAGTGTACTTAGAGAGCCACAAGATGGGGTACATTTCTTTTCAGTGGAAGATTATTTGACCCAGTTGGACGAGATATTGTCATTATGCTACAAACAGGTAAGAGAGCACCTAAAAACAGCTCAACATAGGCAAAAGACTTACTATGACCAGAAAGTGCATGGAAAACCATACAAAGTGGGGGATTTGGTATGGAGAAGTATCAAACGTACTAAAAAAGGTTTGACTTGGTCATTATCACCTCATTTTGATGGTCCATACAAAGTTATAGAGATCCTCTCAGATGTAAACTATAGAATCCAAAAAGTTGGTAAGCGAAGTACAGTAGTGGAACATTTTGACCATTTAAAACCTTACACATGTGTGGAGGGGGCTGATGACTCCCATAGTGATGTGAGTGGGTCAGAATCGTCTAATGAGAAAGGAAGTTTATCTGAGAAGGACACTTCTTTGCCTGAGGTAAGAGGTAGAGAAAAGAGAAGCAGGAAAATACCTGTAAAGTATGGCGACTATGTATTTTATTGATCAAATGTGGACATTGAAAATTATTGGAATTTATTGACATTATATGGATAAATGTATTTTTAAATATGTAATTACTAACCCCGACGTCGGGTTGAATTTACTAACAAATGTATTGAATTTTTTGAGGAAAATCATATCCTTGAAAGAATTGTGAAATGTAAAGTTGATAATGGTGAAATGAAAAGCCACTTGAATGTATTTAAATTTTTGAGGAAAATTATATCCTTGAAAGAATTGTGAAATGTAAAGTTGATAATGGTGAAATGAAAAGCCACTTGAATGTATTTAAATTTTTTGAGGAAAATTATATCCTTGAAAGAATTGTGAAATGTAAAGTTGATAATGGTGAAATGAAAAGCCATTTGAATATGTTGAATTTTTGAGGAAAACCATATCCTTGAAATTATAAAAAGTGAAAACATGAAGAAATTTTTATTGGGAAAAATTTTTGTGATTCTGATTAATCATCAAAAATTTTTCAGATAGGAGAAAGCTCTGTAGCAAATATTGATTTGCTGTGTTTTGAAAAAGATGCTGCCGAGTGATTTTTATTGCAGCGGCCTCTAGTGGCCATACATGAAGGGATTGAGACAGGGTGGATAACACTGTGACGTCCCCTAATTTGGAATCACAAAGGCGTGCGGCTCAATAAAGGTGCGACCGGATTGACAAGTGGCACTCTCCTTGTTGGGCGGTGGAACAGAACAGTGGAACTTTGGAGTATGGTCTAGCGGTCACAGCGGGCTTCGGATCTTTTAGCCAGCGTGTTGAAAAGGGTAAGTGTATCTTTTGACTTTCGATGGAAAAGTTACTCATGTTGAAATGAGTTAGGATATACTTGCCTGATTCAACCATGGTTGGAGATCTGGAAAATCCAAATTTTCACTGTACGTGTTCACGTGGCATGTTTAGCTAGGCGTTAATAAATATTGGGTGTTCCTGGTCATGGTCCCGAGCCAAAGGCCAATTTGATTAAATATGTAGGGTAAATATTAGGGAAGAGTTCAAGTAAAAATAAACAGAACTAAAATACGTTCGTGGTTTCTAGGTGAAATTTAGCAGCGGTTACAAATTTCATGTTATAAATACCTCGTGGCGGGCCGGTAAGTTGGCTTCCGTAGTACACGTGGTTTGGTCATTTTTCTGTAATAATGGGTCGTCAAAGATGAATAATTATTAAGGGCATATGGACGTCCTATTATGGAGCAAGGATAAGTGATTTTCGTGACAGTCGAAATAAATATAACAATGTCTGTTATGAAGACTGAATAACGGAGATTGTCTTTAGCTGGCTAGGATTATGGTCAAGTTTTGCGCTGGTTAGTGAGTCTTTGCAGACGTTTCGTAATTATTACCGGCCAGAATGAAGAGGTGTGAACCACGAGGGTAAACTTGTCTTGTTCTGGAGGTTCTTGTTGGAGTCTTGTAGACTAGGGATTTGAAACGTAATTGATTAGCGCAAAACATTGATTTAACATGAATTCCCATTTTGAAGCAAAGACGAGAGAAAATAATTGGGAGAAGATATTTCTTGGAATCGGTATATGCTGATTAAAAATGGATATCAGAACCATTTTCCATGAAAGAAAACTCTATTTTTTTCTGCTCGGGAACAGTGTAAGCAGTTCTGTAATTTGATCTCGTTAAGTCCTAAAAATGGTGTTGTAAGAACGAGTTTCTGGTTATGGAACTGAAATATATATATTTATAGGAGAGTAAACTAAATACTGGTGAGCAAATTGGGAATATATTCCAAATTTCCATTCTGTAGGCATGGTTGGAAAAAAAAATTACAATACTAATCTTGGAGAAATATTTGGGTGGTGTGCCCTCTAGTGGCAAAACCAAGAAATACAGGTTATTCTGAATATGTATATGGTTATTATTGAAAGGTTAAAATGCATTGGTTAAAGTCGAGAAAGACATTAAAAGTAGTGAAACCAATAGGTTTCTTCCATTTTTGATGTGGAGTTATAGTCATACTGGTAATAGAAGTCTTGGGGTTAAATAGAGAAATTTGAAACAAGATCAAGGGTTAAACCTGGTAGAACAGGTTTTCCTGTTCATTATATATGCAAATTCTTTATGCTCTACCTGAAGATTTAACCCCATTCCTATTTTCACTATAGTAAGAACTAGGCAGGGAAAACTGAACACATAAATTATGTTAATGAGGTAAAAATTTGTCTGAAAAGACTTCAGTTGAAGTTTCATTTATTTTTTTAGAATTATGTTACAAAGAATACTTGTGTCATGGAAATCATAATAAGTTATGATATTTCAAAAGCATTCCATAGAGATTATGTACTTTTATTTTATGTTGACCTTAAATATCACAATATTGAAGTTCATTTTTTTGAGTTGTTTTGAATGTTGACTCTTTTCACTTCCAGAATATATTTAATATGGATGGTCCTATTGGAAAAACAGATAGCTGGATTTCTGATAGTAGATTTTCCATTTTTATACCATGAATGGTCCTATTAGGAAGACAGGAGACTGAATTTCTGATAGTTGATTTTTCAGGAAATGGTAAACATAAATTATTATAATTTACCGGAAGTTGACCTTCAAGGTCAAGGGTCATGGGAAGTGACATCAGAATTAGAGGTCAACTTTCATTCTTTTATTATTGGACTTCATGAATTGATGATGTTGAAGCATTGGTCTTCATGAATTGATGATGTTGAAGCATTGGTCTTCATGAATTGATGATGTTGAAGCATTGGTCTTCATGAGTTGATTTTGTGTTACATTGGTCTTCATGAATTGATAATGTTGAAACATTTTTATCTTCTTTTACATTGGAGTTCTGATTGAAGTTTTTCTTTAAGGAACACACTTCCACAATGATTATAGCATGAAAATGTTCAGGCAATTTTTTACTCAGTATATACATATCAAATTTTCTCCAGGATTATCTTAGGGATAAGTAGGGTTTTTCTAAATTTGGGAAGATTTATTAAGTGGGTTGGACTTAAGAAATTAAATTGTGATTTAAGTTAAATACTTGATAGTTAACTCACCAGTTGAAGTTTTCGTATCACATAGTATTTAGTATCTTGCAAAATAAAACATTTTGCAATCCTGTAATATTTGACAAGGTAAATATGGTATAGCTTTCACTGCTGCATAAATTATCCAGTTACTTTACGGAGTATCTAGTTATAATAATATTGAATATTTATGAAATGACAAATGAATAAATTATCTATTTGTACATGGATAGAAACAATGAAAATTATATTTGAAAGATTATAAGAAGTCTGAGTGAAGAACTATCAAATCTTAGACGGAATTGATATATATTGATGTTATTAAAATTGTTTTGATGAACTCATAAATATTATAAACTGGGGCCATCTTGTTAAGGCTTAGGGTACTTGAAGAGGTATTTTTCTTTAAATATGGCCAATTTTATTCCAAATTTGTTAACCCTTGTGGGTTTTTCCTCTTAAAGTTTACCTAACCCTTTCAAGATAAATTATTCTTTGACAATTGATCTATGAAATTAGATCAGCATTTATTTTTGATTTATTCCGACTTGGAATACACTTAGAGAAATTATTTATTAAATTATACAAGAAATAAATATTTTTTTTTTATTTATAATAGGGAAAGTCTCTGACTCTGGTTTTTGTTGAGTTGCAGTGCAAATACTTGAGCCACGGGGGTTAAGTCGGAAAGTCAAGGCCTATACTTCACCTTTCCTGAGTGGCCGACCTTTCCTGAAAATTGAATGTTTACATGCGGTGGTGAGAACTTGAACAGATCCAGTTTGTGCCAACTTTACACATCAGTATGAACATTCTTATCTTTGGAATTTAATGGAGGTTGACACTTATAGTTTTTTTTTCTTCCCCTTTCGACATTTAAATAACTCAGGCTCATTTACAAAAGAAATTTTACGTTTGAACATTTTTGGATCGGTGAGATTGGAAATTATTCTCAATACTTTGGATTCAGATTTTCATACAGAATTCAACATATCACTTAAGAACTGGGAAGCTTTAGTGAATAATAAATAGGTTAGAACTAATTTTATTCCAAATTAAATAATTAAATTTGGTTTTAATCTATTAAAATACTTTGGCCGATTAAATTTTTAGTAAATTAGGATTGGATCGTCGTTGGACCTTGGTACTCTGTAATGGCTTCACTCTTTAACATTCTTCATTGTGAGGGCAATGCTCATTCGTCATTGTCACCTTCAAGACAACATTGTAATTGGAAATTTAATTGTTTTAGTTTGTAAACAAATAGGTCTCCAGTAATAAATTTTATTTTGTATACAACGTAAATCTTCTTGATTGTTCTTCCACTACGGGTCACTGACATCTAAGTTTAAAATCCTAGAGCCGGCATAAGAATGTCCGCTTTAGGTTAATAGCCTCTTCAGTGACATGTGATAAGTTAAAATGGTGTCTCTGGGAAAAAAAAAATGAGGTTATTACATTACTACTAGGTAAAAAAAAAAAAAACACTCAAAATATGGTTACAATGTTCACTAGGAGAAGTGTCAAAGTCCCAATTAATGTTATTCCCAGCCCCTTGACCCAACCTGAATGTGGTGTCTGGATGGCTATAGATAGTTTATTTAGCACTTTAATGAGGGGCTGGTTCAGTGCACATGTGTGTCCCTGTCCCAGGCCAAGGTCACTCTCCCGCGGGAGTAAGGGGTTTTGTAAAAGGGCCTTCAAATAGACTTGCATTTGGAGCACTCCTTAACTCGAAACAGAGCGAGTTCCATTTGGTTGCACCACTGCAGAATATTCTGCTCTTGCCGATATAAAGCTTAAACGGGGGAACAAAAACCAGTGGCGTTGCTGTTGATCTCTGATTTTTAACGAATTTTTCAGGTACGGTACTTGTTGATCAATACATACATTCCTATTGTTTATGATGTAAGTCAATGGGAATTGCAATGGTAGTTCACATTTTCTACCTCATCTCCAAAACTGTTAGCCAGAATCACTTCAAACTTGGTGGGGATGTGTCTTCGGTGGGTCATAACCAAATTATTCAAATGGTCATGGTCCAGTGATTTTTGGAGTTTTAATAAATTTTCTTGTTCATTTGGGGGAGGGGGAATCTTAAAAAATCTGCTTATCCGAAACCACTTTGCCAGTTACTTTGATATTGCATAGGGACACTTCTGGGGACCCCCAGATCTTAAGTTGTTCAACAGGTGGCGCTGTGATTTTTTTTCTACTTTTTAATAATTTTTGTGCGTTTTTGCTATTTTGACTTCTTCTCCAAAACCATTTCTCAGATTGTGCTGAAACTTGGAGGATATGTTCCTTGTGGAAGGTCACACAAGGTTGTTGACCAGGTGGCATTGCTGCGGATCCCTGATTTTTAATGAATTTTTCAATTCCGGTACTTGTTGGCCATTGCATACATTCCTATTGTTTACTATTGTATGTGTGTCTTTTTGCCCAGAACCACTTCCTAGTAGTCATTACCCTATTCCGCAGTCCCAACTCTTTACTCTCCATAAGCTAACCTGTCCCTGTCTAACCTATATACATATGGAATTACTGTTGTCCATATTGTACACGTTCCTCTGTAAAATTTTTACATAGGCCCAAATAAATTAAAGGGTCTTCAGCGGGTAACTACTCAACATTTTTCAGAGCCTATTACCCATACATGTCTCTCTGAGTAGCGGCTCCTTGTTTAAGCTAAATATTCACCGAAGACAACCCACATAATAATGAATAAATATGAACGTGGCAAATGATGAATTACATGTAGCTAAATACGTGAAGTTTTGCTTATAAATGCAGAGCTTCATTATGAAAGAAGAATACCTGTCAAACAAACCATAATTACTAAATTTGTACAGTACAGTTTCAGATAAGAACAATTTGACTAACCCCTAAACAAATATGTACCCTTTCTAGCTGGACAGCTGATCATAGTTAAACCACCCGCCAGTGTATAACTGAAGTGGAAATAAGCTGGGGCATTATATTCAGTCCCAGTGATAGTAAAATAAACAGTTGCAGCTAGACCACCTGTACAAACCAAGGGAAATCCTTACAAGGACTGCAACAATGGACATCCTGCACGAGAAATGTAAAACAAACTTCATGATGAGACCTACCCTTCAAACAATTAAGCTCTATTTCACTGCCAACCCTGAGTCAATGTATCAACGTAATGTGTCGGGTTTGTGACATTTGAGAAAATACTGTCAATTTTGAGTAATTTAAAAAAAAAAAAGAGTAAATGTGCATTTAGGCATGTCAGAAGAGAATGAAAGTCATTAACATTTATGCCAAAAACATGTTATCAAAACAATTTTTCTCAACAGGATTTTTAATACAATTAGGCAAACATGTAACTGGCGTAGGCCGCTGCTTGCTACCGATAGCCCCCCGGGGTGGGGGTGGGGGTGGGGGGGTGGAGGTTAACCTGATAGAAAACATGCAAGCCTAAAATATCTGAAAGTGAATATTTAAACAGAAACATGCCAAAAGATAAAGTTAAGTAACAAAACAGACAAGTCTAAAAACTGTAAATTATTGTAGCCAAACGTTCTAATAATCTTTGGATATTAGACGCAAAATTATAGGGCAAGTCAGAAAAGAATCAAAGTCATTTGTATTTAAGTCAAGAGAAAACAATGTAAATAGAATATTTCTTAACCAGGTATCAAGTACAATGAGGCAAGCTTGTAACTCGTCAGTAGCTGCTTGCTACCCATAGCCCCAGGGGGTTTGACCTAACAGAAAACAAGCTAGTCTGAAAGGTGAACATTAAAACAGAATGATGCCAAAAGATAAAGTTAAGTAGCAAAACAGGCAAGTCTAAAATTTAAAATTATTGAAGCCAAACTTTCTTATCATATGGGGATATTTACAGCAAAATTTGTAGCAATATTTAATCAAACGTACATCTTTGAATCCTACTGACTCAAGTTTATTGTAAATAAATTTGATTCTAGATGCAAAGTTTTGAAATTTGGAACAAATACTACCAAATCTCAAAATCTGTGACAAAAACGTATTATATCCAATGGTTTTGGAAATATTACTGTCCGGGAAAGGATAATAAACTACTTCAAAGTTAAACTCATCTATTTTGTGACTTATATACAAAACCTGTCATTAGTGACCTGAATATCCCAGTCCAAAAAAACACATCTCTGAAACCGTCTGAATTGTTACGCTCTAAAGGGATATCGTTTGGGTGAATATCTTTAGGAATTTCACTGGAATTTTGTACATTTACGCAAGCAATGTCATAAATATATCTTGCGTTGTTTGATAATTTTGTAGCCATTTGAAAGTCCTTTTTCATCAATTTATCGACATACTTAAAATTGGACCTTGATGTTGAACACGATGGTTGTCCTGAGCAAAGGCCAGACTTAGAAAGTACATGGGTGATATTAATCTCATTCCCAAGGTCATTGGGACCCACACACTTACTTGAATTTTACTTTTCACATCGTAACTGAGAACTGTGGAAGGTAGGACTTTGATGTTGAACTTGTTGGTGGTCCTCTATTTAGGAAAAAATTGAGACTGTACATTAGTGACCTTGACCTCATTCTCAAGAGCACACAGCCACTAGCATGAATTTTACTAGTCGCATGATAACCTGGGAACTATTTGTACTGTGACTTTGATCTTGCACATGGGGATGGCCCTCTATGATAGTTAGATTCAGAATAGGTCAGTGACCCTGACCTCATTTCCAAGGTCATAGGGCGACTTAGTCAACTGAGCACAGGACTGTCACAGTCCTCTTGTTTATGTGTTTTTGCTCTTTTCGGCTTCTTCTCCAGAACTGTCACTCAGATTAAGCTGAAGCTTGGTGGATATGTTTCATGTTGACTGGTCAAACAAAGTTGTTCACTAGGTACTGCTGCTGTGGATTCCTGATTTTTAACGTTTTTTTTCAATGCGGATACTTCTCGGTAAATGCGCCTTTCCTATTGATTGCTGTGTAAGTCAATGCGCATTCTAATGCTATTTCACTTTTTCGACTTCTCCAAAACGATTAAGCAGATTGACTTCAAAGCGTGACTGATAGCAATAGAACCGTCACTCAGATTAATTTGAAACTTGGTTAATATATCCTTGTGGAAGGGTCAAACAAAATTGTTCACAAGGAGGCAATGCTGCGGGTTCCTGATATTTAGCGATTATTTCAATTCGGGTACTTGGCGGTAAATGCACCTTTACTATTGATTACTATGCAAGTCAACGGCCATTCTAATGCTAATTCACATTTTCGACTTCTCCGAAACTTTCAGTCAGATTGACGCCAAACTTGGTGATAATATACCTTGGGTGGGTCTTTTGCAGATTTGTCTAAATGGACATGCTCCATTAATGTTTGGATTTTATATGATTTTTTTTGTTGCTTTTTGGGGCAAATCTTAAACAATCTTTTTCTCTGAAACTGCTCACCAAATTGCTTTGAAATCACACAGGAACACTCCTAGGGACTTGTAGTTCTGAATTTGTTCACCAGGTGGTGATGCATTGTTTTGCAATTTTTTAATTATTTTTAGCTCAGCTCACTTATACTAGTCAGGCTGAACTTTAAGGATGCGGAGTTGTCTGGCGTCCGGCGTCCGGCGTCCGTCTCTTCACAATTACATTTTCAACTTTTTTTCCAAAACCACTGGCAAGATTCACTTCAAAGTTGGTGGGGATGTGCCTTGGGTGAGTCTCGAACAAGTTTGTTCAAATAGTCACGGTTCAGTGATTTTTCTATTTTTTATGATTTTTTTTGTTCATGTTTTGGCAAAATCTTAAAAAATCTTCTCCAAATCCACTTGGTTAATTGCTTCGAAATTGCATAGGTGCACTTCTGGGGACCCCCAGAGCTTAATTTGTTCATTAAGTGGTGCTGAATTTTCTTTTCTCTTTTTTTTAGCTCAGATGATAACTGATTTGAGCTTTTAAGGAGGGTAGGCCATCCGTCGTCTGTTGTCCATCATTGGTGGTTCTACTTTTGCTATAAACTCAGCTGATGAACTAGTCAGAAGAACCTAAAAAGTGATAAGCCTACCAATTCTCTTTTTATTTTTGGCAGAAGTGATAAAATTTGGATTTTGAGTGGCTGTGCCTATACATATTGGAAACACTATAGTCTGTATTTAATGAAGAATATTTCAAAGGTTGATAGGACCGGTTTAAAACCACCAGTAGCCTTTTGTGGGTGACTGCCTGTCTCAAGTCAGGATGAAATTTGTTTCTTCACATTGGCATTGGAAGATGAATGTAGATGCTTCGGTAACTCTGGAATCTCTTTGCTGTCAATGTTGGGTTTGACATTTATGAATATGGGTCATGTTTTTCTACATAAGTGTATCATACTAGAGACGTCCGTCCCTCCACAATAACGCTTTTTACTTCTTCTCTAAAACCGTTGGCCAGATTCACTTCAAACTTGGTGGGGATGTACCTTGCGTGGACCTCTACCAAGTCTATTCAAATGGTCATGGTCTAATGATTTCTTATTCATGGGGGGAATTTTTATTGTTGATTTGTTGGCAAAATCTTCCCATCCGAAACAGCTTGGCCAATCACTTTGAAATTGCATAGGGGCACTTCTGGGTACCCGTAGACCTTAATGTGTTTACCTGGTGGCGCTGCAATTTTTTTTTCTATTTTGTAAACTCAGCTGATAACTCACCTGAGCTTTTAAGGAGGGTAGGCCATCCATCTTCTGTCATCGGCGGTCGCTCGTCTGTCTGTCCACAATTACATTTTCTACTTCTCCAAACCCGTTGGTCAGATTCACTTCAAACTCGTTGGGGATGTACCTGGGTGGACCTCTACCAAATTTGTTCAAATGGTCATGGTCTAGTGATTTTTCAAATTTCTATGAATTTTTGTTTATTTGTTGGCAAAATCTTAAAAAATCTTCCTCTGCGAATGCGCTTGGCCAATTATTTCAAAATTGCATAGGGATACTTTTGGTGCCCTTAGACCTTAATTTGTTCAACAGGCGGCGCTGCAATTTTTGTGTATTTTTTATGAATTTTTGTGTGTCTTCACTATTTTTGACATCTTCTCCAAAACTCTCGCCCAGATTATGCTGAAACATGATGCAAATGTTCCTTGTGGAAGGGTTACAGAAATACTTACACCAGGTGGAATTGCTATGGATCCCTAATTTTTAACATTTTTTTTTTCAATGCGGTTTTTGCATACATTCCTATTGACTATTATGTAAGTGAATGGGGATGACTGTAGTAATTCACATTTTCGACTTATTCTCAAGACAGATTCACTTCAAACTTGGTGGGGATGTACCTGTCATGGGTGTCTAGCAACTTCATTCAAATGTTCAAGGTTGAGCAATTTTTGGATTTTTTATGATATTTTTTGTTGATTTGTTGACCAAATCTTAAAAAATCTTCCTCTCAGAAACCGCTAAGACTTTGATGTTGCATGCAGTGGTAAATGTATGAGGCCTCAGAGAGTACATAAGTGACCTTGACTTCATTTCCAAGGTCACAGAACCACCTACTTGAAGTTTACTGTTCATTTTACAACATGAGAACTTTAGCAACTAGGATATTGATGTTGCACATGTTAGTGTTCTACTATGGGGTCGCATTTACACAGTACAATGTATGTGGGTGACCCTGACCTAATTTCCAAGGTCACAGGTTCACCTTCATGAATTTAACTGTTTATTTTATAACTGGAGAACTATTTGAGTTAGGGCCTTCTTATTGTGCATGGTAGTGCTCCATGTTAAGGGCAGACACACAATAAGTGGATGACCTTGAACTTATTCCCAATGCCACAGTGCCACTAGTGTCATCAATTTCTAGGTCAGCTGAGCACGGCCTGTTCAGACAGGCCTTTTGTTCTTTTTGGGGGCAAATCTTGAAAATTATTCTTCTCCTAAACAGCTCACCCAATTGCTTTGATATTACACAGGAATACTCCTAGACACTCTGAGTTCTTAATTTGTTCACCAGGTGGCCCTGCGATTTTTCATGATTTTTTATGTGTTTTTGCTATTTTCGACTTCTTCTCCAGAACCATCACTCAGATTGAGCTGAAATTTGTAAATATGTTCCTTATGAAAGGTTCAAAGAAAATTGTTCACTAGTTAGTGCTGCTGTGGATTCCTGATTTTTAACAATTTTTTTCAATTAGGGTACTTATTGGTAAATGCACCTGCCCTATTGATTACCATGTTACTTAATCTTTGACTTTTTCTCCGAGACCCTCATCCGGATTGACTTAAAACTTGGTAGTAAGGTACCTTGGGTGGGTCACCACCGAGTTTGTTCTAATGGTCACGCTTCAGTCATTTTTGGATTTTTTATGAATTTTTTGTATTTTTTTTTTTTTTTTTTTTTTTGGCAAATCTTAAAAACTCTTCTGTGAAACCACTCAGCCAGTTGATTTGATATTACACAGCAGCACTGTGATGGTGTCCTAGTTCTTAATTGTTACCAGGTGGCGCTGCAATTTTTAGCTCAGGTGACTTGCTCGTCAGGCTGCGCTTTAGGGGGTTCAGTCGTCCGTCCTAGAAATACTTTGAAAATGCCATATGCACTCAACTAAACCTCAACACAGTTCTATTCAGTTGCAACCTTGATTTTGTGTGACAACTTTAGGTCAGCTGACCATGGGCTGTTCACACAGCCCTCTAGTTTCAAGTCGGGTACTATAAATGCACCTTTCCTATTGATTACTATGCAAGTCAAAGGCCATTCTAATGCTAATTCACATTTTTGTCTTCTTCTCCAAAACCATTAACCAGATTGACTTCAAACTTGATAGCAATGTATCTCGGGTAGGTCTCTACCGCGTTTGTTCAGGTGGTTACGCTCCCTTAATTTTTGGATTTTTTATAAATTTCTTTGGTTTAAACGTATTTTATTCAAAAAACAATCGGCCGACAGGCTCACCAGCTTATATTAGGGCCTCTTGTACATATATGACGATACAACAATGAAATTGCGAACACCAGTACACAGATAGTTAAACATACAGGACCACAAGAAGATAAAGATAGGTGGGAATATAAATGGATTGGTGTGTGAGCTGGAAAAAAAAAAAAAAAAGAAAAAAAAAATTTCAGAATACAGTAGGCGTAACACATTTTTGGTATTATATTTTGAACCTATTTGACTCCTTAATAAATTTATGGACTGCTTCAAAAATTTACTCATTTTGCTTCTTTATATTTCCTGCACCCTTAATACCACATAATACTGTTATTATATTGAAACTACCATGCACCACTATTTTTTGCTGCAGATCGTTTCGCAAAATAATATATTTATTACATTAAAAAAAGTAATGATAACTGGTTTCTTCCCTAGCACCACATGAACATGATGGGGAGTCAACAACTCCTATTCTAAAGAGATCTCTGTTCAGATGACTGCAGCCCATTCTCATCCTAGCATGGATAACAGCAATTTTTCTGTCACCAAGATAGTAGTGATCATTACATTTGGGCTTATTTCTGTTTAGTTCTCTTTTGAATTCGTCTAAGTGTTCCAAATTCCTAGTGGATCGGGGTAGTGAGTTCCACTCACGTATGGTTGATGGAAAAAATGAATTAAAATATGTATTTTTCTTAGCCTCGAAAGTATGAAGTTGGTTTGTTCGTGTTGAAATTTTTTACCGGGTAACAAGTTTAAGAGATAGTTTGGAGCAATACCGTTAATAATTTTGAACATAAGCACTAATCTATGTTTCCTTCTACGTTCAGCCAATTTTTCCCAACCTGTTTCAGAATAAATTTGTTCAAGACCTGAATGTGCAAGTGCACCTGTTACCACACGGGCTGCTGCCAGCTGAACAGATTCGAAACGGTCTTTGTCAGCTTTTGTGCATCCATCCCAGACTACACTAGCATATTCCAAACATGGAAGAACAAATGAGAAGTAGAGTGCTTCCAACGATCGCCTATTAAACTTATACTGTAATCGCTTAAGAACTAGTTTTTTTGATTTAGCAACCATGTGGTCAATATGAGTTGACCAAGAAAGATCTCTAGAAAACCAGAGACCCAGATGTTTGTGTACATTGACATTCTCAATATCGCTATTGTTGAATGTCAAGGAAGGATGATCAATAATATTAACTTTCCTACTGACTACTAAGGACTTAGTTTTTTGGGGATTAAACGAGACGAGCCACTGGTTGGACCATTCTGATAATGATGACAAGTCATGATTTAGTGTCTCTGTAGCTATAATAGGATCATTTACTGTAATGTATAGAGTCGTGTCGTCTGCAAAGAGTCGAATTTCAGAATTAACAATTTCAACAATATCATTTACATAAACGAGAAACAGTAGTGGTCCCAAAACTGAGCCTTGTGGGACGCCTGCTCTGATGTCCCCCCAAGATGAAGCCTGGCCTTGGATGACCACCCTTTGGGTCCTTGCAAACAGATAATCCTCGATCCAATGAATAAGTGGACCTTGAATTCCTGCTTTTTTTAACTTGTGTATCAGACCCGGATGGTAGACTCTGTTAAAGGCTTTTGTGATATCACAAAATACCACACGTACTTCCTTCTGCAGGTCCACAGCTTTTGAGAATTCATGATAAAGATAAACCAACTGGTTTACTGTTCCATCTCCTGGTATAAAGCCAGATTGTTTTTCAGAGAGAGCATAGTTGTCACGTAAGAAATTGAAGATGTGCTTAAAAACAGCACGCTCAAGGACCTTGCCCACGCAACTTAACAGTGAGATTGGCCTATAATTACTGCATAATTCGGGTGCACCACCCTTAAGAATGGGTGTAACGTGTGCTTTTTTCCATTCCGATGGAAATTTACATTCTTGCAAGGAGAGATTCAGCAGTTTAGTGAGGGAAGGAGCAATACTGGATGCTGCTTCCCTCAAAAGTATTGGACTAATACCGTCTGGTCCACATGCTTTATCTATATTCAAGGACTTCAAGATATCAAGTATACTTTCTTCATCTAAAGTTATACTGTCCAACAAATTTTGTGGGGATGAAGGTTTGCTAGGAAGTGTGAAGCTAGAATCATCTACATAACAGTGCTTAAGAAAAAATTTGTTAAAAGCTTCAGCCTTGGATTTACTGTCCGATATGACATCGTCGTCGGTTTGAAGGGAGGGAACTGACGCGTTTGAATTACCGGACATAAACAATTTTACCATTTTCCACCACTTTTTACTTTTGAAGTGTCCGTTGTTCACTGCGTCACATTGCTTTGCATGATAATTTTCTTCAGCTTTCCTTAAATCACTAATGTATTTATTGCGCAGTTCACGAAAGTAACCCCAGATGTGTGGGTTTTCATTAGATGCCTTAGCTTTTTCATGAATTCTGTGAACTTTGCGCTTTTGAGCCCTTAATTTAGAAGTATACCATGGGGAATCGTTTTGCCTAATACAAACATTTTTGCTTGGAATACAGTACCGAGCTACATCCAAAAATTTATGAGTCCAAGTAAGACAGGCCAAGTCGACATTCGGTTCATCAAAGCAGGCGTCCCAATCGACCTCATTTAATTTTTCCCTGAAGAAATCAAAGTTGGCTTTAGAGTACTGCCAAATAAATCTTTCATATGGTTTATCGTTTTTAACCCGAAAAAGTAAACTTGCCGTCACTGTGCAATGATCATTTTGAGCAACTGGAGATTGAACAGAGACACGTGAAACAAATTGGGGAATATTACTTAGTATTTGATCTAAACAAGTCGATGAATGTTCCGTAATCCTTGTTGGTTCAGTAACATGAATAGTTAAATTATTATCTAGGCCAAAATTTAACAGCCGCCGTCCATGCGGAGTTCTGGGATCTGCATTCAGATCACCCATTATAATAATTTTCCCAATTCCTGAATTACAAGCTTGATCCACATTTACCTGGAAGTCATCCCAAAAAGACATGCCACAACTAGGAGGCCTGTACACAACTGCAAGTAAAAATACATTGTTGTGGATCCTAACTTCAACCCACATAATTTCAAGATCTGGGCTCTCCAGGTCAACGCGTCTCTTCATCACCAAAACACGGGATGCGTACAGCGCGACACCACCACCGTAGCCGGTGCTACGGTCTCGTCGCATAATCGGATGAAAGCCTGGGATGTTATAATCAAGACTATCTTTCTGTGGCGCAAGAAAAGTTTCAGATAAGGCTATTAAGTCGAACGTTGGAGCTAAGGAGGTTTTTATGCACAAAAGTTTGTCTTGTGAAAGACTTCGAATATTTGCATGGCACAGATTTAGGTCTCCGAAGGATTCAGTGGGACCTGGGTTTGGATGCACATCACCTGACAATACTAACAATATAAAATGTAAGAAAGCAAAACCGTCAAAACAGTTTTCTATAGAACGATGGAACTGAATAACAGTTATGATGTACTGAAAAGACAAACTTCTAAATTGTTTACTACCATGTAACATTACCGTAGTGTATAGAATAACTATAGTAGTGCAGGTAGTTATGACAATAACTATCAAAAGATAGAGGAAAATTATAATATACACTAATAATGGCCCAGACACCTCAAAGAGTAACAGATCTATACATCGGTCAACACCAAGTAATAAGTAATCAATACTCGTACATACATATAAACATATCGTATCCACTATGTATTTAAAAAAGATAACGGTAGTGCTTACAAACCTCGTCTGGTTAATAATGATTATTCTTATCAAATACAAGTATACATGTGCGAGTAACCGCTCCTTAAATGATGGAGAGAATAAACGTTCCCATATGTCCACATAAACGTCATAAATAATTCCAAAATTTAGATTCGTACGTATTACCAGGGACTTGTAACAATTCAATAAAATCATAAATTTCTTTTTTGGGACAAATCTTAAAAAATCTTCTTCTCCTAAACCACTCACCCAATTGCTTTGATATCACATAGGAATACACCCAGAGACTCCTAGTTCTTAATTTGTTTACCAGGTGGTGCTGCGTGTTTTTTTTTTTTACATATATATATATATTTTTTGTGTGTTATTACTATTTTTGACTTCTCCGGAGCCGTCATTCAGATCAAGCTAAAACCTTTTGGATATGTTCCTTGTGGAAGGGCCAAACAAATTGCTCACTTGGACGCAATGATGCAGATTCCTGATTTTTAACGATTTTTTCAATTTGGCTACTTGGCAGTAAATGCAGCTTTCCTATTGATTACTATGTAAGTCAATGGGCATTCTAATGGCAATTCACATATTTTTCATTTCTTCTGCGAAACCGTCAGTCAGATTTGCTTCAAATTTGGCAACAATGTAACGTGGATGGGTCTCTAGCAGATTTGTTCAAATTATCATACTCCATTGATGTTTATATTTTTTTTTTATTTTTGGGTCTTGGGCAAATCTTAAAAAATCGTCTTCTCTGAAACTGCTCACCCGATTGCTTTGATATCACACAGGAACATTCCTAGGGACTCGTAGTTTTGAATTTGTTCACCAGGTGGCACTGCAATTTTTCTCCTTTTAGTCGTGGCAATGCTGCAGATTTCTGATTTTTCGCGATTTTTTTCAAATCGTGTATTTACCGGTATATGCACCTTTCCTATTCCTTACTATATAAGTCAATGGGCAGTCTAAGACTAATTCACAGTTTTAACTTCTTCTGTAAAACCGTCTGTCAGATTGACTTTTAACTTGGTGGCAAAGTCTCTAGCAAATTTGTACAAATGGACACACTCCATTGATTTTTTTTAAAATTATTTTTTTGTTCTCTTTCGGAAAATTTTTTAAAAATGGGAAGGGTATATGTTCTGAGCATAGGACTGTCACAGTCCTCTTGCAAAGGAATGGCCTATACTGGCAAAAACTGTTATAAATATCTTCCCTGTCCATTGAGTCTGAAATCTTATGATCACCATCAATGAGTTCGACGGTCCTTAAGAGGCCATGGTTCGAAAATCTTTCTCAAAGGACTTCCACAAGTCTTTCAGATTTTTGTGATTTGACTCAATGGAGTTGTTTGCAAAATCCTTTTTCAACTGAGAGACAAGATTATTCGCTTTATTTCTGAATCTTTAAAATTTGGCCCAATCTGTTGGCGATCCCGAGGATTCAGCATTTTCTTTTCAGTAGTCGCTGTCATTACAGAGTGATCTGAGTTCTCCAGTAAACCAGGGTGGCTTATAATATGGCATTTTGGTGTTAACAAATAGAGCCTGAGCATCACAAGATAGGCACTCAGTACATAAATATGCTTGAAGTCCGAAGCAGAAGATCGGTCTGTAGTATTCATAACATTATTCCAGTCGGCTTCTTTTAAATCTGAGACAAAATTAAGGAGTTGAAATTTTTGAAAGTACGTGTTCTAATAATTTTAATATTACCATTGCCTTTGGGTCTATTACCTTTCCTAGATTGAAGAAATGTCAAATGTGGGCAAAATATTCAGTAGGATGATGTACTGAAGACTAAGTAGAATAGATGAAGGGCTTTGTCTTCTGGGGGAAATTCAGAATGGATTCATACCCGGTAGAAGGGTATTAACAAGCAGTAAGTGATGACAGGTGGTGCAGGAAAGTTTACCATGAAGTAGTCAAGGAACAAACAAGATGGGTCAAAGACATAGATAAGTTAGCAGAGAGATATGAATTGAAAGGATAATGATGAGGTTGATGATTGGAAAGTGTATATAGGTAGGATTATTACAGAGGTCTGGAAGGAGGACTGAAAAAGAGGAGTCGGGGGTAAAGAGTAAATTAGAAGCATACAAGGTATTAGAGAAGCCAAAAGAAAGTGTGTGTTGGGATGGAGGGAAGGGATCCAGGTTTCTTTATTAAAGTAGGGCAGGAGTACTCAATCTAGAAAAGAGAAAACAGAAGTGGACAATAGATAATAAGGGAAAATGTGAGGTGTGTAAACAAGAGGCAAATAGGACAGTGGATCATTGGTTGTTGTGGTGTGATGCATATAGAGACTTAAGGGCAGATTTTTTTTTTTTTTCAAAAAATGGGACAGTGAAGATTTTAATTACAAGGGTTTAGAAGATGTTCAGTGTTTATAGGAAGAAGACTATGTAATATGGGTTTTAGGTTTGAAGGGTGGCTTTATTGGAAGGAAGAAAAGGTACTGAAAGTGTACTGGACCAGCTGATAGATTGCTGAGAGAAAAAAATGAAATGATAGAGTTTGACAGCAACAGGGTAAATTAGAATTTCAGAGTACAGGGAGGAAAGGGAATGGTTGTAGCCTTTATGAGGGCTCCCATGGGATGAAATGACTGAGCCTTAGATGTGAGGATAGGGTGTCTGAGGGAACGTTTTTTTTTCTCGGTGGGGGGGGGGGGGCGGATGAGATACAAGCGATGAGTGTAGGGGGATATATGCATGACCAGGAGCCCACCACAGCTGTAAGAGTGTGTTGTGGACCCTTTGCCTTGGCTCTGGTCCGGGAAAATGTGGCAGCACAAGCTTACGAGGATTACCGAGGTTTCCTCCGACTCATCTCCTCCTTTTTTTTCTAGGCCACCTGCGTCACACAAGACTGCGGGAGAAAAGCAGAGAGATACAGGAGCATTATCATCCATGACACCAAGGACCAACAGTTAATGCACCCATTAATGCACACAAAGTCAATTTCAGATTGTAGTGGTTCTTGAATACCATCGGAGATGGAACTACACGGGGTCACTAAGCGCCATAAAATAAAGAGAAGACGTGTCTTAGGTATTTTAAAGTTGATCTGCAGGGTCTCAATACCAGAACCTGCAACAGATGCGCAGGGTCTGTCATCAATACAAGTCACCCGGGACAACAATGCGGTCATAGGAAAATTTCTCACTGATGTACATAATCACTCCACTGCCCTTTTATGTGACTGGTCAAGTCATTCAAAATTTTACAGAAAAAGTGTGGTATATATCTACAGCCATATTCATGTTGTGACAGGCCTTTCGACACCAAACAAGAGTCCAGTAAAATGAATTATATAAGTTCCAGTTTTAATAGAGTTCATGATACTATATGGACAGAATTCATATAGCTTTGTTCGTGTGTTAGGCAGGCAGTCTAACAATGGACAATGGAACAGCTTGTACATCAGCAGTGAACTCTGTATTTAGTTTCAATGTCATTTCTTCCAGAGGACGGGTTGTTCAGTTGCTGTTTTACAGATTTCGATCTTAACGAGATGATAGTACATATACTGTTTACTTCAAAATATTTCAGCAGTGTTTTGGTCACTGTAAATGTATGAATGTATGTATATCTATGCCTCCCTTTCTGTGGTGGGATTGATCTACCTTAGCAGTGCTGCAACAGATGTTTACCTATTGATAATGGAAATTAAGTTTGACCTTCTGGCTGCCATATTAGCCAAACTGCCATACTGAAACTAGATGGGAACAAACGCTTATCTCAGGCATGCGAGATCTCAGAATTGAGCTAAATTTAGCTCTTTTAACACCTGATTTCAGCTAAATTGATCACATATTTCCTCCATATCTCATGTTAGTTCAGCTATTTTGAACCTCTATTTTTATCTGGCCTGACTGAAAGTGCTAGACCAAGGAGGTTTTCCTTGACACTGAAGGTCAGTCTCAATGATAAAAATTCTTTGAGTGTTTATTGACTGGTTGGCCATGGCACTCTTGAGTGAGGTTTCTATTGTCCCCCCCCCCCCCATGAATGTATACCTGTGCTGTGAAATCTAACTGCGATAACATTGAGATATGCGATATAGTCACTCAAGTACACATGTTTTGAAGCACTTAAAATCAAATTCTTTTCTGATTTGAATCATCTGTCAGGAATATTCAGATGCTGACACATTTTGCAGGGAAAAGATGGTGTCATTAATCCGATATTTCAAAGTATTTATAAATGGTGATAGTAATTAATATGCCCTTTCAACTATAGTCTCTTGTAACCAGTAGCTTATATAGTGTGACCGTGACTTTAACTTTGAGATTGCATAAATGCGCTGTACACTTGATATTGATCATGAGTGCTCAGCTGGTGGCCTATATGATTTCATGTGGCGTTAGATGTGTATTTTACATGTGAGTCTAGTGGTGAAGCATGTGGAACTGTGATCCTGCCTGATACTGTTACAACCAGTCTTGGTTTTTAACCAAAATATACTACTGCAGGTGAAAAAAGAATAGATGTACATGCTGTAATTCTCAACCTGTCCAAGAGAGGTTCATAAAGATCACTATATTGATGTTTTGGGAGAATTGCTACATCTTGTCCATGAAAATCCCTGTATTTGCTGCATGTCACCTTCATTGCTGTCCATATATGAAATGACTTGCGCTCCAACATTATGCACTGATTGACATTAAATCCTCTTATTTTGCTCTACGGTGCGAGGCTGAACAAGGAAAACTGTTCACTATAATTAAAAACTGAAAGGCTGATAGCATGTGCTGCACCCATGTGGTAGCATCCAATCACCAGGTATGTATTGACCAGTCCCTTTACCAATCACTGTGTTATTGCGCGTGCAATTTTCATGTTCTACGATTTTTTTTTCATCCGTTTGCTTTATTCAAATATTTCATTGATTCCTCCTGTATGCATTTAGTTTTGATATATGGCCAGATGCAAATGGGGGATACAGATTAATCTTTGACGGGCTTTGTTTCTATTTACATTGTGCATTTACATGAAAAAAGGTGGGTTCCAATCATAATTCCAAGCAGCTTTTACCACATAAAACATTTGCTCGACTCGGAAGAGCTATCTGATCTTGACTTTCAACTTGGAAAGGGCATATGTAAATTTGGGTAATGTGTGGTATGAAACAGGCAAAATACTGAAAGACATTTAATCGCAGTGGAATGAAAATAGCAATTGAATCACTGTAGAAGTGTTCGGATTTATATCAGGGCCTAGAATAGTTGGTCGGGGCTACGAGTAGATTTACGAAGAACATGAAGTTAGCCCATTTATGTTTTGACAAAATTTTAATTTGAAAGACGACGCATAGCTGAGATGCAGCTGCATGCACTTTTTAGATTCTGAGAAATGGGTGTGACGTGTTCTGAATGGAGGGATCATTTGACCACGGCCTGCAGCTTGGACAGGTAATAAATTCAGAATAAATAGAAGAAAATTTAACATTTTTGGCCATAAAATATTGTAAGCCAGGCGTGCAATCTGTGTCTAGTTCGCAGACAAGTATGTTTTCATTCATTGCTATTCCAATGCGGCAAGCGTTAAAAATATCAAAGAAAAAAACAAGTTAGAGTCCTAGACCTACATAGAAAACTCAACCTGTAGCCTACTGCACGTCTTCCCAACTAATAATGTATTTAGAAAATAGACATGCTTCCAGAATCCACATTTGGCCATCACTCGAGTCAAGATGTGAGATTATTTTACAGTTAAAATCCTATGTGGAAAAAAAAACTGGATACAGATTGTCACATGGCATAGCATTCCTGGTATAAATACTAGTACCTAGAGACGTGGTTCCTCGGACAGCTGGTATGAGACTCTGAGGCGGAAATAATCCATGTTGTGTAAGGCTCACAACACTACCTTATTCGTTCTTCTTTCTTTTGTGGTTGGTTCCAGATTATTAAGTTGCCCGTTTGTTTGTTTTTTGTTTTTTGTTTTTTGTTTTTTTGTTTTTTGTTTTTGTTTTTTTGTTTGTTTCTGTTTTTGTTTTTTGTTTATTTTTTTTTGTCTTTTTATCCTTTTAGCTCATTCTGGGTTATTTGAAAACTAACTTATACTGGGTTATTTGAAAACCAATAACCCAAATCTATTTTATCTTCTAGTTGTAACGAAAAAGAATCAATGTTCTGCCTTTCCCTAAAACACGGTTGCCCGGCCGTAGACCTGCTGCATCACATGTCATCAAAGTGTACCTGTGTGTTTCCGGTGGCTGTTGCCGAGCTGGGTTTTTTTTTTTTTTTTGGACCGGCAGCGCAGCGCCGTCGAACGAATGCAACCAGAACCGTGCGGAAGTTAAAAAACCCTTTCTTCACTCTTGTCCAGGACTGCTTCACGGCCTGGTTTGTTGTAGCTCGACGCTATGACTGCACCCTCATTTATTTTTTAATATTCATTAGCTATTCTGTTTTGTAACGAATTAACGAAGAAAGGGTCTTAAGAAAGCTTAACAATCATTGGTTTCTCCGGGAATTTCTGGTTTTCAATGTGGCTTGCAAGTATAAAGATATCATCAGCCGTTCTTTAGTTTTGACGGAAACCAGCTTGAAATATTTCAACATTTTCAAAAGTTATGTTCTTATAAATCTGCCGTCCGTTTAGCATATATTGAACCTGCTTACCTAAGAACTGTATTTTTGTAGTAAGGAGGGTCTACCTGATTGTTAGATCTATGAAGTGGGTTGTGTATGCCTTGTGGCCATTGACGAGGGATATTTGCACACATAAGCATGTAACTGTACAGATGAAGAAATGGATATACTGGAAGAGGCTCACCATTTAAAAGAGAGAGAGAGACAGAGAGAGAGAGAGAGAGAGAGAGAGCGAGAGAGAGAGAGAGAGAGAGAGAGAGAGAGAGAGAGAGAGATTAGCACCTAGTCTATCATATGTACAAATATATGTTCATCCTCCAAACATGCATTGTGAGAAGGCAAGCAGTCCCTTTATCCTTTCCGCTTCCGGTATACATGCAGAATGGCAGAGGCAAATGTAACCCAAAAAAAGGCTGACACAAACTTTCAAAAAAATAATCGCACCTCACTTGTACATGTGAATTTAAGATTTTTCCGATAATCATTATATTTTTGTATAATAGTACACATTCGCAGTGTGTATTGGAGAAAATGTAAATCTGTTTCACAAAATGCCCAAAACGATGACATGAGCAGTGGTACACATCATAACTGTTGACTTGGTTCTTTTCCTCATGCATTGTATTGCTTTTATTGTTGAAAATCACACTTGATTCAAAATATTAAATAACAAAGATTCCCGGTATATGTAGCAGTAATAATGTACATAATCATAAAAATACTGGTACGAAGTAAACAAACACGATTTTCAGGTGCGGAAGAATACTCACGCGGTTTCTATTTCTCTCAACCTGCGGAAAATCCATTGCAAGAGCTAAACAATGTGTGCAGATACAAGAGATTATTAAATAGATATTGTTTTATTTTTGTTTTGTTTCGTTTTTGAATAGGAATACTGAAGATTCCGTCTTAAATAAATGTATTTTTCTATGCGAAAGGTCCATATAAGGTATGAAAATTGGCCCAAATGTTTGTAGATTTTATTGATATAAAATTGAGTTCTCTTGTACAAAAGTTGCAATGTCCACAAGAACAGTTTTCATCAGAATTTGCAATCCGGTAAATTATAGGCTTTATCTGTGAAATGTAGTATTTTGTATTCTATTATAGAAACAGGAGCAACAGCGCTACATCTACTGCTGTGTAGTTCTTATAGCAAAACACACAAACAAAAGTCTAATGTCTCTACTCTCAATATCGTTGAATTTCGATGCAAAGATTTTGAAAATTCAAGGCTTCAACTGAAAAAAAGAATTGATAAACGGGTAGTCAGCGGCAAATCATCAAGTATGTTTCACACCTTACCTTTCCGGATATGTTGTTTTCTGATGGCGGCTGTTTGCCCTTTTACTTATTTTTTTGGTTAAGAAACCACACTTGAATTTTAAAAATATTTGAATGTGAAATATTAGTAAATAAATAAATACACGATGTACCACAAGTTTTTGCTTACAATGGCAAAACTTTGTGAACCAATGAGAACTAATATATACACCAATATACGAGAAAAATGGCAAAGTTCAACATTAGACTTACCTCGAGAAAATGATTTCATATATTTTCATGAACCTTCTCACAGAGGGGACACCAAATGAACCTGACTATCCAAAAACTAAAGCACAGCATGACTGCCTTAAATTTGATTTTACTCAAAGGTGTCACAAATTAACCTGAACCTGATCCGTCTATGCGCTGGGAAAAGACGGGTGAGTCCGATTCCTCCGAGGGTTCGAATTTCGCGGCGTTTTTTTTTTTTTTTTGGCTTGGGGTTCGTGGGCGCATGTGTCAACGTTTCCCAAACACCTGCTGAGCACCGCAGGTTTTCTCCGAGATCTCCGGTTTCCACCCACATTAAGCTTGGGATAATTGGGCTAAGATCTTGCCTACTGGACCCTGTGGAAGAACAGCCATAGGCCGAATAGGGTATGTAGTATAAAGATGTTCAATTATTAAAAGAACCCGTTAAATAGGTGAGGTCACAATTAACAATTTCATGTGAATCTGGCTGAATACACAGCCCGATACACAAAAATCTTGCGGGCTAGAAGTGTATATTTCCATAAGATTTCATGTTAAAGTAACATTCGATATGTGGAATAGTTTTACAGCAAAATTAACATACAGTACTATTTTAACTATATACAACCATTTACCACAAGAAACCTTGGCGTTTCTAGACAGAGCGGTTTTAAATTTACAAAGGTGCAAAATACAATGAAAACTAATGAAAATACACATACCTAGCCCACCTTCCTACAGACCCCCCTACTGAGAACCCACAAGAACCAGTTGATCTTGGTCTTATTCATGGATTGGTTCTACTGAAATTGAAACCCCAGCATGTTACATATTCAGTACAGTCATAGACAAAAAACACAGACTAAAAGTCACCTGGCTGTGGTATGTGAATTCAAATGTAGAAAAAACGATGCAAAGTGGTGTTTTATCTGAAACAGTTGCGATTTTTTAGAGTAATTATGCATGTTTTCTTTATTCTTTTGATTAAAAATAATGACTGTAGATCGAGTCTATTAAAGCAAGACAGCAGTCCATGTAGGTTTCTACCTAATATTATAAATTCTAACAAATTCATTTGGTAATGTAAAGGAAAGAAAACAATTTAGAATCTTGGAGTAAATTCATATATCTGATACCTTTTGCGGTATATGAAACATAATATTTAAAATGGATGTGCATCTACGATTGGCAATATGATTATTAAAGGTCCTCTTGATTGACCATGTTCAAATTTGATACATCGTTGACTCATAGGTTGTTCTCACCATACAGTGCAATTTAAAAAAAAGGATGTGAAAATTATACTTTTATTTACATTTTTATTTTAAAAACTCACTGTGCCTTCAAAGGTCGCTATTCGTTCATTTTCGACACCCACAAGGCGCGAAAGGCTTGTGACGTCACAAACGCAACGCCGCTGGCTGACAGGAAAGACTCCTGCCATGCTAACGAGCCATGGCTGTCAAGTGTCACTTGGTTTTAACATATCTTATTCACCCTACATTAACAGGATTGTCTTCTTCTGACCAAAGGGGGTCAATATAGGGCCTTGCATGCCCTTCTCCCCAATTGTTTTCTTTTTTGAATAAAATATGTTTAAACCAACAAGATAAAAATTGCATGTACAAATATTCATTTTCGTCCCTGTTCCCGCCCAGGATGAGTAGGTGTGTTGCTGTTAACTGTAGCAATACAAGTTCTACAGCTTGTTTACATTCCTCCAAAGACCTGAAATTACGGAGAGCGTGGACCCGCACAGTCAAGATTTACAGGGACAATGACAAGGCCCGGGGAACCGATCGAACCTATGTAGCGAACACTTTGTGGAAAGTGTCTTTGATTTGTGAAATGTGACGATGTTTGGGATAGGTTTGGCAAGAAAAAGCTGCTGCTGTTGCCAAATACGGTCCCACCAGTGGCCAATGGAAGAATTCATGGAACTGGCCAAATTAGGCATTACTCATAAAACTAGGAACAGTGATTCATTGTTTTTTCTTTTTTTTTCTATATTTCTTTTCTTTTTTCTTTTTTTTTTTTTTATAGTATTTACAAATTAATCTTCAGTATTACTTTGATTTCAAAGCTTGCATAACAGCAAAGTATAGCTCTTGTAATTCTACGACTGTTACAATGTATAACATAATTTTATCAATAGAATGTCACAGTGACAACGCTTGTCTAAGATGTTACAAAGTAACATTGCAACAAAACTTCAGTGTGTTTAACCATTTTGATTCAATTGATGAAAAAAAATGGTGCAAAACATGGACAAACAAGGACCGATCTTGTTCCATACCCAGGTCTAGGGTTGAACAGTCTGTAACAAATTGAGTTAGCTGGCCACTGTTTTTTGTGTGTCCAATTACTACTGTATATTGCGAGATGTTTAATCCCATAACCAGATAACATTTGTTTGGATAGCTACCACATTCACACCTCATCTACAGCTGTAGGAACCAGTGGGCGGCTGGCCTTTCATCTTTTTCAGTCATGTGCCAGTGTTTGTGACAGTCCACGGCCAGCTCCCAATAAACGGGTGTACAAAAGTCCATCTCATTGTACCTTTGTCGTTCATATGGAACCAGAAAATAAGGCAGTCACAGGAAAATATTTACCATTGTTACATACGCTCTGAAATAATATATATAATAAACATGTTCACTGATGACAATGCATATGGAAACGTAAATTACTGCACTCCAAGGGTCATGAGATTACTGTCGGGTAGGAGTTATACCGATATTGAAAGCTATATTCATAAATGCAAACTTATGCATTATCATCCATAAACCACACACATGGGAAGGGAAAATTAACTATTTGTTTATACTTTTATATACCGTAGGCGTGGGCCGTAGTTGTTTCCGTGAATGCTAGAATTCGAAACACCACAAGACCTGGCCCATCCTGACGCAAATTCCAATTTATTACGTTCATGCTTGTTCTTATTAAATTGAATTTCATACATTTTGACAGGAAATATCTCTTTTGCAACGATTATCATTGCCCAGACGGCAAGTTGGGACCGTGTGGCTGTGCCACGGCTACCCTCCCTGCAGTACTGGTGACGGTAGGGTTCTGGGCGTCCCCTCATGTGTGTAAGGCTGAATGATCTTTTGCTCTGTTGCTTCTGCTTTTCTTATTAATTCTTCTTCATCGTCATCAGACCACGTACACAAAAAACTCAATTCATACTCTCCGGAATCACTATGCTCTGTTTTATCGGAAATAATTCTTGGCAAACTGAAGGTACTCTAGCTTAGAACACATACACCATGGCCAGCGGGTTGCGTTTGTGACGTCAGCAACACTTGCCCACATGGGGCCATGATCCGAGAAAATTCGCTCGCTTCCCTGTCGCAAATGTGATGCTTTTGGAGCTAAAAAAAAAACACTATTCAAAAATGAAATTTAACATTTTGGTTTTCAGATATCATTTCTAACGACCCTAAACATCAACTTTCTAATTTGTGGTACCCATTCAATCAATAGGACCTTTAAAATGTCTTCGTAGTCTAACGATTATACATGAAACCAGTTTTATGTGTATCATGCCATGATCAATTGTATAGTTTTTACAAGCACTGTATGTCATGACCAAAATGTGCCGTATCAGCATCTGTATACCTTGACCACGTGCACATCCCGTGACCCTTGTGTATCCGTGCAGAATTGGAATACTTACTCCCATTCCTATCATCGGGGCCGCGTGTTCCGTATTTTCATAGCCGACAATGGCATTTCAATCGGATGCACAGCTGTATGTCAACATGTTGTGTCTGCACGGTTATTTAATCATGTTTGTTCCTCAGATAGACGCAAAGATGTTGCACATGTCAATAAGCATCAGAAACAGGATCATTGTACAAAGAGATTACAACGACATATAAAGGGAAATATGTAAATATGATTTCTAGTTAACATGGGAAGCTTATTTATTTGGGCTTGTCTCCTGGTTTTTCATTTTGTTTTATTTGCATGACAACATCGCTCCAAATTAATGCAGTTTAGACCTTCGTCATCATATTAGTCATTATGCAGCTTTGGCAGTCCTTTTGAAAATACATAATAGCTGTGGTAAATATGTTCCATAAGACATGAAAGGATACAAAAAGGATATTTTGTCCTACGCGAAACTTAGAACGGCAACAGTATTTAAGTTTGCCAGAAGCTCAGTGCCTGCGATATCTTGAAGAGAGAGGAAGGAGTGAGGATTGGGGCTCTAAAACTGCACACCCACCAGTGAATAGAGGCGAACGCCATTGTTTGTGTGCCCCAACATGGGCGGGCCTGCCGCCGCTTTCTTTACTCTTCTACTGGCTGTACTTCTTGTTGCGGACTCCAGGACTCAAACATCTACTAGGTAAACTACATACCGCCACTCTCACGTAAAAACATGCTTTGTAATATTTTGGGGCTTGAGGAACGAGAGATGTTGCGATCAAAAACTAACTGTGTTGTGTTTTCGGAAAACCACATCTGCTAATTCTGCTTTTTTCTAATTGACCAGATATATTGCTTCTGCTCAAAATGCTCATCTACTGACTGTCTATGAAGATCAAAGCCGTGTCTGGACAGGTGCACAAAAGAGAATGACACGAAGTTTTACAGCTTTCACATACCTCACACTAGGTTTGACAAACAATCCTTACCACCTTATAAGTTAAAAACAGTATAGTAATGATATTTTTGTCAACAAGAAGAGCATGGGATACTGATTTCTTATCACTGAAAATCTTTATTTGCCAAATTTAACACTAAGCAGGTTTTTACTCCGACAGTGACCGGCAGAATACTGTCAGGTAGTGACATGTATACCCGAGTACCCACACTTGTATCATGATTTGAAACCTAGTGTCCGATAGAACTGAGTATCCACGTGTCCATAGGGTACCCGAGTAGAAAGCTCCAGACCACATAGTTCCATCAATCAGATAATTCTTTAAGGGTTATTCAACAATTGTGTGGATACACTCTACTGCCCCTATAACTGTACGCACAGAGAATATATTTGCTGGTAGCACATCATTCGGATGGGCGTGTTTGAAAATTACGTTTGCTAATATTGTTGGAAAAAAGTTCCATTAACTCAAATTTTGAGTGCAAATGTAGCCCCTGTCGACCTGTCCTTATTTGAAACGCATCTGTTACAAAATCGAGTTATATAAGGAGTTTACCTAAATATTCTGGAGCAAACATGCAAAAGTCTAATATATCATTACCTGAAGCATGGGATTGATAGGAACGCATCCCAGCTGCGGTTAGACCAGGTATGGACGATAATATTCCCGATTTCAGCAGGATGACGGCTCTCAGTGGTTATAACATGACGTTAATATGATGATACACGGAATTATTTTTAAAATACAACAGAATAAAGTTGTGAGACTAAAACTGATAAAATTCAGACAGCTTTTAGCTAATGTGGCGTTGCTGTGGTATTGAATTTGGTTTCGCTGATGAGACCTATTTTAAAGTAAGGACATACAAAAAATACCAAATCATCTCCTTTTGAAAATTTTGTGCACACATATTTCAATTTAAAAAAGTAACATGTTGCTAAACATGGGGATACATAAAAGCAACACATTTCGTAATTGGAATATGATCTTCAGGTGGCATTGACGTCATAATAAGGAACTGCACAGTCCTTTTTTTTCTTTCTGGTTATTTTGCATCTTTATAAACGGGAAGGGCAATACACAAAGACGAGTCGTTGTTGAGAAATGTTTTGTAGATTGCTTGGTGAAAACCGCATTTCGTCGAAAATAGAAGAAATGATCCTGGGCTTAGCGTAGGTTTACTATTTAGGGTAATGTGCATCGTATTTCATAAGAAAACATAAAACCACTATATCGGATGATTGGATTTGGAAAGCATAACTCTTTTAATGAGTTTAAAAGGCATCATATCCGTTATAGGATTTCCCATCTTCCAAGGTCGTTGCCCGGAGTCTGCAATTTAAATTTTGTTCCGAAATTTATGACGATTTGAATTGATAAAACTTCACTAAACATGAGTGAGTTGTTCTCAACTTTCAGATATATTTGATACAAAGCTGCCAATTTTTAGTACTAGTAATCATCATTATCATCATCATCATTGTATTGCTTAGTTTGCCAAAGTGGACATGTTTTCATTGAAAAGTATTTGTAACATCTGCGCTGTTGCTTGGGCTCAATGAGTCAAGATCGTATCCAACTGCTAATTGCCTACGTAATGTTGACCGCGCCCCTGACGGTACAAGGGGTATGCCAGAATTCCTGCACCTGCCTTGACAGTCAAGGCAGGTGCAGGAATCCCTTGTCAAGGGCCTTGTGCCTCGCCATTCAACCAATAAAGTGCATACCAAGATATATATATATATATATATATATATATATATATATATATATATATATATATATATATATATATATATATATATATATATATATATATACACAAGGGTATGCCAGTTTCAGCTGGGCGACTGGTGCCAATGGTTGTAGGTTCGAGTCCCGCTCGTTCCGAACATTATATATATATATATATATATATATATATATATATATATATATATATATATATATATATATATATATATATATAATGTTCGGAACGAGCGGGACTCGAACCTACAACCTTTGGCACCAGTCGCCCAGCTGAAATGGGAAACGCACATATCCACTCGACCAAATCCCCATTCCCCGCAAAAAAGAATAGTTCATAGAATGTAGTTATATGCGAGTGCCATATCAACACGGTAATGCAGTATATTTACTGAAACCGCATTTATTTCCAGAATCGGGGACTTAAACCCACCAGCATTAAGTAAATGCCGAAAATATAAATTTTATGTTCGGAACGAGCGGGACTCGAACTTGCAACCTTTAGCACCAGTCGCCCAGCTGATATATATATATATATATATATATATATATATATATATATATATATATATATATATATATATATATATATATATATATATATATATATATATATATAATAACATCTTTAGAAGATACTCAAGATACTCTAAGGTTTCGGTATTAGAACAGCTTCCAAGTTGTAATTTGCTGTTGGCTTATGGTAATCGAAACACACACGCACGCGTATATATATATATATATATATATATATATATATATATATATATATATATATATATATATATATATATATATATATACATATATATATGTATATATATATTGCGGGTGTGGTTTTAATGCCCTTTGCGCACCACTTGTAATGTCGTAATCAGGATATCCACAGTCTTGCAAAAAAATTGTTAGTTCTTGAAGCCGAAGTTAAAGATCACGATACAAAAAAGAAGCGGTTTCATGAACAAAGCAATTATATATACATATACATACACAAACGCACGCACACGCACACACACATACATGCATACATACACAGAAAGACAGATATATATATATATATATATATATATATATATATATATATATATATATATATATATATATATATATATATATATATATATATATATATATATATATACTTTTTAATTCTCATTTGCAACAGTTTGTCTAAATTATATACAAATGTTTATATCGTTTTGGATCCAAAGATTTGTTATCGTGGGCGGGGGATATGGTAACGGACAATGTCCGTTGACCCTGCCGTCCTTCCGAAGCACATATCGTCCGGGCCATGTCTTCTTAACTATAAACGTTAGCCCTTTGAAATTTAAAGAGTTGGTAGATCATAGGTAATGTTTTGTGTGCCTAAATGATGTAATTAATTAATTAATTAATTAGCAACTTCTACATCAGAAACTATTTTGTTCCGGGGTCATAATATTTTTGGATCTATAAATGCTAGCCCTTTGAAATTTACAGGGTTGGCAAATCGTAGGTGGGAGGAGTATATAGAATTTAATTTATTCGGCTGATTACTTTCTTTTATTATTTGAAATTTGCAGGGTTGGCAAATTGTAGGTGTGAGGAGTATATAGAATTAAATTTTATCGGCTGATTACTTTCTTTTATTATTTAATGCATTAAAAAAGATCGTTAAGCACCTCAAAATCATCTGCATAATATTGTCCGGGCGATATCTTCTTAACCATAAATGCTAGCTCTTTGGAATTTATATGGATGGTACATCTGAGGGAACAGGTGCGCATAAGTATTGTTTTGTGTGTCGAATAACTTTAATTAATTAATTAATAAATCAATAAAGTCCATTTAGCAACCTTCAGATCTGAAACGATTTTGTCCAGACCATATCTTTGGAACTGTAAATGCTAGCGCTCTGAAATTTTCATGGTTGGTAGCTTTCAGACAGGAGGTGTGCGTAAGCATTGATTTACTTGGCTGGTTACTTTCTGTTACCAATTAATCAATCAACTCAGATCTTTAAGCAGCTCAAAATCACCTGCATAGTGATGAAAACAGACACGAAAAAAGTGGATCGGCACACCAAAGCAAAATTTTACACTTTCTCTTTTCTTTTTTCTCTCTCTCTTTTTCTCGGTGCACATTTTGTATTGTCTACTCTACTTGTGAATAGGCAAGGACAAGAACAGAAGGTACTGGGCCTGCATAAACGAGGGCACTGCGGTCACTGGAAGGCTAGGGTTGTGTGTTTCCATTACTTTACATTGTAATTTGCAACTTAGTAACTTGAAAACAACTGCACATAGAGATGCCAAATTTCGCACAGTAAATCTACATGGGTAACTAAGCACCTCTTGGAAATCATATAACCACAACTACTAAAGTGACCAGTTTATTTAAGGTTACTTTAACATGCAAAAATGGGATTAAACAGCTCTAGCCCTCCAAATTTTTGTGTATTTGGTTGTGTATTGGGGCTAATACACACTCCAGAGCTAATTCTGACCTTTCCTATTCACACTGTCCTATAAGATGGATAGAAGTTACATTTATTTTCTTATTTTATTTACAAACAACGGAAGTTGTCTGTTTCATTAGTATATTGCCACACACACCTCACATCCAACAATTATTGAACTGTTCCTGCGACTTTCCTCTAAATATTAACACATGCCTTACCTTTTTCCAATATGCCATAAAACAAAAAAACAAAAACAAAAACAAAAAACAAAAACAAAAAACAAAAAACAAAAACAAAAACAAAAAACAAAAAAACAAAAACAAAAAACACAACAAAACAAAACAAAAAACAAAAAAAAAACAAAAAAACAACAACAAAAAAACAACAACCAAACATGATATGTATGAAGTATTATCAAAATATATCTGAAACCTGTTACATATTATCACTTTCGAAACAAAAGGAAAACTACTTGACTGGTCAATTTTACATATTTATGAACCGACAAACATATAGAAAAATGTTCACTATTCACAAAATGTTTTTAATGGCGGGTAATTTTGGTTTGAAATATGAGCACTGCAAAAGAGGAAAAATAATCAAGGAAGGGGAAAACGCATTGGCTTGGCATGCTTCTAGCACTTGTGCTCATGAATACGATGCTCCTGCTAAACGTTACAAAACAACAATACTGTCAATACAAAATTCTAGTCTTCCCAGTCTTCATAAAAATTGGCAGTAGGAAACATTTGAATGGGCGCTAATTGTTTCAGTATTTACACAGAGATGCTCAGTTGTGAGAGCCTTTATCAGATAAGTACAATTGCACGTCCCTGCCCTTACATTTTCATTGACAATGAATAAACTTTCGTGGCACTTGTTAAATTTTAAAATAGCTAGCTTTTGCTTAAAACTTGATCAACAATCCCTATGAAACGAACGCACATGCAAAGGGAATGATCGAACTCAGGAACAGATTACATTCATTTAACATCCCGAAAATATAATGGCAAGTAACATTTTTGGTTTCACTCGCACCTAATGTCGTAAGTTAAGTGCAATTATCTATACACCTTTTGCCCCGATGATAGTACATGTACATGTACATATTCTATTGGTGTGGACGACACAATTTCTGCCTCGGACCGCCTTTTAAATAATTTGCAGATGTTGGTCGCTGCAATAGATTGTAACCTTCAACTCCAAACATCTGTAGTTAATTTTGTGTTGTATTTAGTTATGTAGTTTAATGAATCCATTAGCTTGATTTGTCATTCATTTATTCATGGATAACTATTCAACAAATCCGATCATGTACATTTAAATCTAATAATTTGTGACGATTTGGCATTGTCCAGTCCTGCTAAAGAAATAATGGAATGGAAATATTTGAGAATCATAAGTATTTACAGTTTCTTGATTCGGAAACTTTGCATTTCTTGCATGGACCAGCAGTTTTTTGCACTTGCGTCTTGCAATATTCAAAACGACGAGAAAACATGCAACTGGCTCCACATATCATGATGTCTTTTGCGCGGTCCAGGATGGAAACCTTGTTATAACTACGCTGATGACAATACCATCCTGGCTAATGTTTAGACCTGAGAACCTCTAGTTGACAAGATTTTTGACAAATGGCATTTTACTTGTTGGTTGGTGTGAAGAAAACAAATCAGATGAAGGTAAACTCTACACAGTTTCAGTGCATGATACCAATTAAAAATATTCCATCTGAAATAAAATTCAGAGAAACTACCGTTATGAATAAGCAAAGTGTCAAATTGCTAGGCATCGAACTTGACCATAGACTAAATTTTTCTCACCATATCTCCAAAATCACTAAATCAGCTTCCAGAGAAAATTGCGCCACATTTGGCTTGGCCAAGTTTTGGACACCAAGTCTTACTTCTGCTTTATACATTCTTTGTTCTCCCAAACTTCAGTTATTGGCCAGCCGTTTGACACTTTTGTGAATTAACAAACACTCCCAAAATGGAGAAAATTTAGCACCAAGCTCTAAAATCCATATTTAATTGGGATGAGTTAGATTATAACCCTTTCTGAAAATGGCTAAATACCCCGTCCAAAGCTGTCACAATTCCTTTATACGTGCTTCCTGTTTTATGTATGCTAGGTCAAACTAGCCTGAAAGCTAATTTTTGGTGTTGTATAAATAATGCTTGTATGAATACTGACTTGTTCATTTTGATATTACTGACATATCTATGTGGATGCCACTGATACGTCTATTTTATACCATTGACATATTGATTTTTCAATCTTCTTAATTGCAAACGGGATTCACGTAAAAAGTAACCCTGTTTCATATCTGTTTTTTCAAATAAAGTATATTTAAACCAATTGCATTTTGCATTTATAAATTTTGATGTTCATAAAGTGTAATGGTTATTTCTTTCGCGAAACAAATTCCATGGTATCTATTCCAGTTATTCCCGTTCACTGGTCTTTTTTATTTCGTCTTGCAGACATTGGTGCACAACTAGTGAAGACATCAAGAGAGAAATAGAAGAACCATGTAAGAAATATTTAGAACTATTTGTATTGTCGCATTGGAATCTCGAACAGAACAAGTCAGGAGTACTAACAGGTACTCGACAGGAAAGGCAGAAAAAGTTGTCGGAAATGACGGATCCCTCCAAAAACTACTTTTGCACATTCTTTAAGTAAGTACTTCACATTCTCCTTTAAGCTATTTATAAAAGTAAAGGACAAAAGAGGAATCCAATACAAACAAGTGAGCAATTGCCATCACATTAAATTTCCAGTGACAAAATTGCCACAGACTTTTTGCTGCAAAGCTTTATGCTTAATAATTTATATAGAGAGCCAAACGATTCACATTGTATAATTTTCAAATGTAGAATGAAAATTTATGGAATCTAATATACAAACGCATATATACTAATCTTTTCATGGATATGGATTAATCTTTTTACTGTTACAGATAATACACAAATACTCTAACTCTTTCTCCTCTACAATTTTCAAATGTAGAATAAACTTTCATTTTGCATGATATATAAGTGTTTGTGTATATATATATATACTGCAATAAGTACATTAACCTTTCAAAACGTAAAGGTAGCGCAGACAAATGTAAAGTACTTTTAAAACATTCTGATTATGTCCTTAGATATACCAAGGTGAACGTCACCAAGTGCTGCTCGGGATGGGGAGGAGATAACTGTGACTCCCGTAAGTCTGATGTAGAATTTACTCATATGACCTTATTATCATACTACGACTCTGTATTTAAGCATTTCCTCTTCACGGTATGTTTGGAATAGGAAAAGCAGAATGCATAGATCATGATATTGTTAATAAAGAACATGAGCTGCAACAGGCTTTAAATTAGCAAATTGATATTGTCCACAGTCAAATTAAAAGATATAAGCTCTGTGTGAACCTTACTATCAGTGGACTTACTTAGCAGATTTTCTCATCGAACATTGGGAACAAACTGTAACTGTTGAGCAATGATGCAATGTTCTCCATAAAAAAAATAATAAATCAAGAAGCAGACGACAATTTAGACTTTAAAGACGTTCCCGTTCTCTTTTCAATAAGATTGATATGCATTCGTCACGGGCCTTAGGGTTAAAATATAGCAAAGCGTATATGTATAGTTTATTGATACAGTGTTTTTCTTAAGTTGGTAATACTGTTGGTAAACGTAAGTACTAAATTAAACGTGTATATATGTATATGGATCGAAATCGGGTTGAGAGATTAAAGGTAAAGAGAACTCGGATGAAAAAGTAGTCCACTTTTGGGGTAGTAGGCGGACCCATCAGCTGTGAGGTCATGGTGCAGTGACCATGCCTCCTTTTATCTTCCTGTGGGACCAAGTTCTGGTAGGTTTTAATTCGCTGAGCTGTTGTCCACTTCCTGGGGTTGATAAGGGATTGTTTACACTGTCCCACCACAATGCAAATGATTTGACAGGCATCGGCCACCTGGTGGAAAAAGAAGGATGAGTTTTTCCCTTTAATGGTGTATAATGATAAAGAAGGAAAATAGAAATGCCCGTTTCTTTTAGGTTATCGTTAACAAGCACTTATGCGATCCATGTTTGTATTTAATGCTGATAATTTAATAAAATAAAAAGTGCACCATCGTTGTTGTCATGCTTACTTGGGCAGTACATTTGTGGCAAATGACAGCGTCACTGATGCTGCATCTAAGCAGCATTCCCATGCGATGAAAAAGCACCTGCTAAAATTTTTCGGTGTTTACAATAATCTGAAGATGTACCTTTTGTGGTATTTTTTTTAATAATGTATTTATCATTATTACGTATCTTTCATCTATTTTGTGTCTCAATCGAATTAAATTGATTTCGTCAAATGGAAAACTTGATTATCTTTATCAAACAGCTTATCAAGAGGCCTTCGTATTGACTGATGAGCCTGTTGGCCAATTGTTTTCGAACAAAATAGGCTTAAACCAAGCCGCTCAACGAAAAAGTTGGAATTAGTTGACAAAAAATGACAACATCACTTTATTCTTTTTAAATAACAGACAGGTTGGTTACATTTGAACAGATCAGGTTGTGTTATTCCACACAATGATCAATTAATTTAATTCTAAAAATTGATTCCTCTGAGTATGTTCGTTTACCACTGTAGACGTTTGTCATCCTCCGTGCCAAAATGGTGGTACATGTAACGGGCCATTTAACTGTAGCTGCGCAGCTGGCTTCACCGGACCAACATGTCAGGATTCGACCACAGGTAAGCTTATTGTGCTACGTCTTTGTTCACATTGCATTCATAATTTAGATATTTGAAAATTTATCAACTATATCTTGGGTGACAATAGATATATATAATCGATCTGGGGCAGACCTGTTTAGTTCAGAGGACATTAAGTGTGCCTATAGGGCCTTGCAGTATCAGCGCTTACTGAACAAGTTTTGCTTACAAAAATTGTAATCTTGCTACTGGCATACACAAGATGAAACAGGGACTTGTTGAGGTAAAACATGCTCAGTGTACATTGGTCTGCTGATGATGACGGCAGCTTTAAAGATAGTAATACAAGGTATAAAAAGCTTCACTATGTCTGCGTGCCGACACAAACATAGTGTTCTTTCTTTCTTTCTTTCTTTCTTTCTTTCTTTCTTTCTTTCTTTCTTTCTTTCTTTCTTTCTTTCTTCTCTCTCTTCCTGTTTTATTCCCTTGCAGATTTTGGGCAAAGTTTTTCTCCGAGACCATACATAACTTGAATTTTCCTGTCAAATCACCTGGTAGATTAAATAGATTTTTATAAACTGACGAAAACTCGTGATAAAAAGTATGCATGTTAGGTTCATCTGATATGTTAAGTCTTGAATTACCTTAAAAAGTTAATGAATATGTCATTCTAACTCCTACACATATGCTATGCGTCCAATGGATCACGGGGCCTGAATGTGTGCCCCTACGGATTGCATCTCACACAGGCAAAATGAAGTCCATTTACATTGACCTCTTGCTGAGTGGCACAGCACGATGCACCTATTGCACTAACAAAGGTCTTCCAAGTAATTTAATTGTTTAAAAAGCTCTTGACAAGAAATACGTCATGTATATTAGGCTGGTATATTCTTTACCATATGTAATAATCAATTACACACTAGCTGCTACACTGGTCTCCAAAGTCATTGTCATAGGCATGCGGCCCAGTCGACTTAGGAGTTTCAATATCTAAGAATATAATCTTGATGTATTAAACGAAGTTCGTACCATTCTATATTATAGTTATCAGGGACATTTAAAATTTAAAATCCTAAATGTGTTAAAAACTGTACTAGAAATGCCATGCTATTTTCCAACACATTTTTGTGATCACTATGCATGCGATAGATATTCAGCATAGATCCCTACAGTCTAAATGCTACGTAATAGGAGAATTCTAAATGTTTTATGTTTCCTATCTTCAGAGATGTAGTTGATAGCTCCACTCTAGCTTCTCAACAAATATTATTCCAGAAATTTATTTGATGGCTCCATTCTGACTTCTCAACGAATGCTATTACCTGTTGCACATCAATGAATATTGACCAAAAGTTGTGGCATTTTAAATAAGGCTAATTATGGGCATTTCAAATTTGAATTTTTCAATATACAATTCTCCCTGAGACCCACGCCTAGGGCGGTGTCTGTTATTCATCATATTCTACTGACCTAAATATATATCAGCCTGAACCATTCTAAATATGTCAAATACACATTATGTCTATAACTTTATATTTTCTAGTATGCGAAATTTTGCATACAGGCAATTGTTTATGGGGATTGAAATTGTTTCTTGTTAAAAAAAAAAATGGTGTGTAGCACGAATGAAAAAAATCACAAAACACTCGTATTGTTATTCATGAAAAATGAATATGCAAATGTAGCAAAGCTTTAGTCAGTCCATCGACAATTATTGAGTGTATGGGTTTTATACGATATAGCATAATGGAGTTTGACAAAATGAACTGCAATGCCTAACATGATCGTATAGACTTCTTAGGTACATGTATAAGCAGTCTTTGTCACGGCAGAGTCCTTGCAATGGCTTGTGTCTTCATTAACTGGCACAGCGGCTAAGGCAGGCATATCTGAAGAATATGAGCTTAGACAAGGCAAAAGGCCGTTAAGTCTAGAGGCTGATGTCCGACCGGTTTCGTATATCTGAAGAATAGTTGGATAAAAGCACCAAATTTGGTGGAATTGATTTTAATTTTTAGGAGAAGAGTCACAAAAGGCAATTGTTTGCGTGGAATATCCGATTTTTAATTAGTTCTAAGCTTTAGAAAATACCCTTTACTTATTTTTCTCTGTTTTCATTTTGTGTATGGCCTTCAACGTTTCCTGCATATTTCTGATAGAAGTCGCAGTACATATTTTTCACTAAGTTGTTCTGCTTTCATTTCCAGTTTTTTCCCATGATTTTTTTTTAAATTTTGACTTATCCTTATAGTCGGTAAGAACGCATTATTATCCAGCAATAAATGTTTAAGTTGTTCAACATTAGCTGACAGTAACAAATTTAGTGGAGTTGTAGTTTGTAACATACAGTACCATTTCATCGAGCCCCCGCCCCCCCTCCGCCCAGCTGCTTAATTGGAATTCGGGGGAAGAGACTGGCTGTCGACTTTTTCCCAAATCACTTCGGCATATTTTTTTACTCAAAGTTCATGAAAAATAGTTTTCTCTAATTAAATCTATTTTAAAGGTATATACAAGGTAGTGCTGCTTTGATGCCACGAATTTAATGAATGTTTGAAGTTTGGGATGTGAATAAAACCCCATTTATAGCGCAACGTTTAAGGAAAGTATACGGTCATAATTGTTCAAAGTTGGGTTTCTTAAACATTTTGTAGCACTCTGAATTCCCATTCATGTCACAAAAGCAGATAATTCCCCGTATCTGGGACCTACAAAACAATTAATCTACACCTGTATGTTGGAAGATTTCCATCATCTTAACTGATCAATCTGTTTGGCATAGTACAAAGTCACATTGGGGCATTGGTACATTTACAGACACATGTGCCATGATCCGTTTGATAGAGCTGGTGGGTGAAGCTGGGTCATGAATCGGGCAAGTTCCAAGACTGCATGCGTTTTTTATTCAAGATATCAAGTTTACTCTTGTTAAACGGAAATTTGACTAGGGACACGTCGTGTCGGATTAACACGATATGAATATAGTACGAAAATCAGACAAACTACTTCATATTGTGAATGTTTCCCAAAACCATTGTTTCAAAGGTACAGTCTTTTAACTACACCGGTGCTTGACTCGACAGTGAATTTTGATTTTCCTGCTATATTTCAATAAGTGCTGCGAATGGTAGATGTCAATTGTACTTGGTAGATAGCAACTCTGAAAATTTAAGCTTGTCTCGGGGATATAATAAATTATTTCTCTTTAATATTTCGCTGCTTCCTCACCTTGAAGATTTCCCTTCTGTTTGGTCCAACACAACAAAAACATAACTAAATCCCATGCTGAAATTCTAGCCAAGAAGAGCTGGCAAATCGATATGGACTAGCGTTTACCTTCGTTTACGCCAACCGCAGGTCTTTGACACAGGTGCTTGTTTCGTGCCTGCAGCCACTGCGCAGAGCGAGGTGGCTCCCCCCCCCCCCCCGCCTCCCAAGTCTGTGTTTAGAGCTATCCCTAAACACAGACTGGAGGCCACCTCGCTCCGCTCGGTATTTGAAGTTACGAAAAAAGTCCCTCTGGTCTTTGATACACTTGGTTGAACGAGACTGAAACCCAGATAGAAATACTACATGTGTTGTCTTCTCTCCAATGTCCTTCATAACAAATCCCCCACCTTCATATTTGGAAATCCTTCGTTCGTCTCATTTTCCACGCTCTGTCACATCCCATTAAAAAATTAAAATTCTCTCATTTCAAATAAATTTCGGTAAGCCTACATTTCTTTTGGAAGCTAGCATGACCTGGCACTCTCCCCAAATTGAAACCAGGAAGGCCACATCTCTGACCACATTCAAAGTATGCTGTATACACACATTGTATAGAGAACAACTAAATCATGATTATGATTATGCCTTGGGAGAAGTGTGTTGTATCAGTGGATTGGGTCCCTGGATATACGAGACAAATATATAAATAAAAGGTCTGACAATTTTTTTTTTCATAATATGACATGACTTGGCAATAATCTGAAAATTTAGGCATATCCAACACGCTTTCATTATTTGAGTTTAACCTTGTCACCATATCTTTCTTATTTGGAAAATTTTGCTGTCGATCTAAAAAAATTTGACATACCTCTGATGCTATAATAACAGGTACGTTTGAAATATTAAATCTGCCAAATGCGGTACTCGCATCACCAAACGGACAATTTAAACTGTATGCGTGGTTTATATACTGCGCTCATCATGGATTAATTTTGTACTGACTGCAAAGGTAAGCCATAATTTAGTGTCAATTACAATCCAGATTAAAAGCACCATCATCCTGTGAATAATACCTTTCCAGGGAACGATATTAAACCCCCCAATTTTTTTTTGTAATTTTAAAGCAATGTTTCGAAAAATGGCAAAAATATATAAAACGAAAAACATAGAATTGAATAGAGGAATTCGCAGTGTTTGTGTCTGTCTTTTTTTCCGAAAAAAAAAAAAAAAAACAACGTGTGTTATGAACCATATCCCCATCAAATGGCATGCTATAATGACATTTTCAACGCTTTATACGTTATCCACTACTCCAAAATATAATCTTATTAACTCTGTAATGCATCGGTTCAAAAAAAAAAAAAAAAAAAAAAAATTGCAGATCCCCCCCACAACCATTACAAAGAGATAATCTGTAAGTGCAGAAAGTTATTTCATGTAGCCGCAGACTATACCGTAATAATGAGATTTTTTATGAATGTGAAAATTATGCCAGTATTCTCGTCCATGGATATGTTGCGAACATCTGCTTCATATGGTAAGTCGATCATGCACTGCAGGCCAAATGTCATATACATTTTGGTACAACGTGGGTGCAATGGCTATGAATCGCATCATGTGATTTTCTTGATGTACCATAATTGCGTTTGATGATATCAAGATCTGAGTAAGTGAATTAAACACCAACCTGAGCAATGTCTGTAATTTTGGAATTAAAAAGAACCTTCGTGCGGAGAAGGTTGATAGACCATTTTTGCAATTATTTTGTTAAAAGGCATAAAAAACGGGAGTTAGCTAATCAAAAATTCAAATTGGTACAAGTTAAAAAAAATCAAGTTTGAATGAAAACATATGAGCTGTACAGCTACTTTGATAATAAAGGCTGGAGTGAGGGAGGTCCACTGATGTCCTGTACTACATATACCTGACAACACACGGTCACCACAGGTCACTTTATATGGTGGCGGCACAGGTACCAGCTTGTGACTATCTGTGTCAGTACTTGTAACTCATCGCCGTTTCAAAGGTTGTCGGCTTTGCCAAGCTAAAATGACACCATGAAGCACCCACCCCACCATGGTAGCCTTGTGTGTGTTATCTCTGCTGACAAATATTTGTACATTCTTCCAACAACAGAATACACAAAGCAGGCAAAGATAAGATTTTTTGATAAAACGTATATTCATCTTGTATGCTCATTAACCGAATAAATACAATGTTTTACCATCTCAATCATGTGTATGAAGCCAATTTGGTGTTCGTCAATAAACCCTTCGGGAGCGGAAGAGAGACAATGACTCAAGCAAAATGTCAACTGCACCTGATTGGCCTTATTTTAAACTTTTTGCTGGTACATTTTAGAAGCACATTTTCAGGAAATATTATTATATCAGGTTTGGAACTTCGAAGCATCACTCAGTCTTGAAAGAGTAAAAGCAAATAAACAAACCAAACACAAAACAAACAAACAAAGCAGAGAGATAAATTAGCAAATAAGTAAATAACCACTTTGGAACACAAATATTATCTGAAACAATCCTTTATGTGTCTCCAGGAGTGACCAGCACGAAAAAATACTGCTACAAGTACTCCAAGTGCTATATGACCAAATCAGAGAAGGGATCTGAACTTATGACCATACACGACTGTTGTGCTGGAGCCAACCAGGGCAGCTGGGGTGTGTCCGGAAAGTCAGACTGCTTCAAATGTATCAATTATAAGTCTACTATTGACACCAATCCAGGCAGTAAGTCCATTTGCTGTCGAACTTTGAACCTGTGCTGAAATGACTTGATTCACTAAATGCATAACCGCACAGTTTTGTGTTGCGTTACAATTCTAGATTTGTAAATCTTAGGAACAACAATCTACATGTAATATTGTTAGCCATTCTTGCTTTCTTAGTATATGCCCGTATGCTTCCTCATCCTGACAAATATTGATACCATGTACCATCAATAAATGACTCGTAAATTTTTACGAAGTCATGGGCGGCAAGGTATAGCTCGTCTTAGAACGACATAAGAAGCTTTTGATTGTAATAAGGGAAAACTTGTCAATGCTGGACACCTTGTAGTTCTGGAAAAATGTCCACAATATATAGGTGTCCACACTAAACACGGTCCGCACTTGTGAAATCTCAGAGTGCATTTACACTGAAGAAGATAATTTTATATACATATACAGGTTGCAAATGTGCGCGTTATAATTATAAGTATATACAATATATTTACTGTACAAAAAATATGAGGGATGGTTAAAATGTTCACAGTTCAACTTGATCAGAAGTAAAAGTCAGAATGCGTTAAGACGTAAATAGTGTTCATTCAGCTTTTCTTTTGGCAATTGTTTCCTTGAGTGACGACATATTCCTGGTAGACACCACGCTTTGGTTTACGACAGACTCAATGGGCCTAAATATGATGTGAAACCATGGACAATGACTGCATAAGCCATTGACTTTGGGCAAACACGCATGGCAAATCGCAGGTGTAATGGGCAAACTAAAAGCTAATTGAAGTTGCTAACCATGTGGTGACTAGACAGAATTCTAAACAGGGGCACCTGCTTTACTCTATCATATGCTTTGGACACATCCGGGAACTTTACCAATATGGGACTGCCACGCTCAGTATACTCGTGTAAAAATGCTTGAGGGGTAGGTGACAGAGAGTCCTCTTCCCGCCAAGTAAGATGTGCCCCTTAAATAGCGTCACTGTGATATTGTGGCTTACTGGTACACCCATCCTTTTATACGGACCCGTTTGCGCCTGAAATAAAACTTGTCTTATCTATAATGACATATCGTAGCCGCTTTATGTGTTATATCCACAACAGACAAGTTGATTTTATGTTTGGTACCAACTAAAATATATCCACGATACGCAATAGACAGGTGTCCACTGTAGACAGGTATCGTCAATATATAAATCATATACATGTAAAATATTTGGTGCTGTGCGCAATGGCAGATCTCCATATAAATATTTCTTTATCTTCTGAAAATCAGAAAGGAACTAGTTGTATGAAAATAATAAAAAAAAATAATGCATGCAGTATCAAGTAGAAATAGTTTGTTCTTACACCATATCATACCAAGTCACCAACAAAACGTTTGCCATCGTTCCAGTTTCACGGCCATGGAATAAGAGTGCATACTTTTCATACTTTTTTCAATGTCTCGCAGCTATAACTACAAACCCAAACGCCCCATTCTATACTTGCATGGGGCACGGCCGCAATGCCTACCGCACATTTGACGGCAGGGAATACATGTTTCAAGGTCGATGTGAATACGTAGTTTACGAGGACAACATCAAGGCCGTCACCGTAAAGATGATCGACTGCAATGAACTAAAAACATGTCGAAAGGTAAGCACAGCATCTACATCGCCAGCTATAAATTATAACTTACCTGTTTAAATGCAGCAGCCTGTGCAATGGCAAGTACAGCATCTCCATCATCTACACTTTATAGCATATATGTTTAAGTGCATCAACCTGTCAAAAAGTAAGTACAGCACTTCTATCATCTACACTTTATAACATAAATTTTTACGTTCATCAACCTGTCAAAAAGTAAGTACAGCATCTCCATCATCTACACTTTATAACATAAATGTTTAAGTGCATCAACCTGTCAAAAAGTAAATACAGCACCTCTATCATCTACACTTTATAACATAAATGTTTGAGTGCATCAACCTGTCAAAAGTAAGTACAGCACCTCCATCAGCTATGCTTTCTAACGCAATTGTTTAAGTTGAGGTATGGAACCTCAAAGGATCTTTCGGGTAAAACACATGTGGGCTAATCAGGGTACTGGTGTGACCAGGGGACCTGGGAAAAAAAGTGTCCACGAAATTTTAGCTGTTATGAACTGAACTGAACTAAAATAAAAAGAAATGAAACTATTGACTGCACCACGATACAACAAAAACGTTGTAATTGGTCAAGTTACACAGGCGCACAACGAGAAGAGAGAAGAAAGAACATATATACACAAGACAACATTTACACAGTTAATACATATACAAATACGCAAGACAAGTATTAACACTTGAAAACCCCCCAAAACATACAAAATAAAACAAAGACAACAATACCAAAAGAAACAAAAAAAAAAAAAAAAAAAAAAAAAAAAAAAAAAAAAAAAAAAACCCAAAACCCCAACAAAAACCAAAAAAACAACAAAAGCACCCCCAAATGCCGAACTTACACACGTGACAATAAATGTACAGTAAAATACAAACAAATATATAAAGCAAATACCACCACTCCCACCCCCACCCCAAATAAAAGTATCTGAAATGTATGTCAGCTTTACAAAGGTCTATCACAGACCTCTTGTTCCTTTTCTGATAAATTCCTTAGCTTTAACACAGGGATTAACCCGACTTGTAATATTACCTACGTTGTTCCCCGTTTAATATTTTATGTTTATATCATCGGTTCATGACATGAACGGGTAATGTTGATACCGTAACCAGATGTCATGTTTTAATTCCAATCACTTATTTAAGGCTGCAATTGATTGTTGAAGCCTTGGATTTTTAAAATTTATAACTCGAACGTGACAATAGCGATTAATTCAGATGTATATCTTGACAGAGATCTGAATTGGGTTTGGAACGTCGAAATATTTGGATGCGGGATTTTAATTTTTGTTTTGTTTGTTTTTGTTTGTTTTTAGTTTTTGTTCAGAACTATGCGGAGACAGTTGCACTCTTGCTCTTGTTTGTATAATTATCTTCCCTGACCAAGCAATAACAATCTTTTTTTTTGTTTCCAAAGGATCATAGACACTCGAATTTCAATATCCAAAATGTGTGTTTCTGTATATGATTTAAATCTAAACAAATGACGATTTTAATTTGTAGCAACTGACCATCAGGCCGAACCAAAAAGCCACAGTCGTGGCTCAGGGTGATAAAATAACTGTCAATGGGGACTCAGTAAACATCACTGAATCAGCTGGCTATGCTTACGCAGAATCAGGTATCTTTATAATTTGTTATGAGTTGTAGTTTTTTAAGTTTAATGTTTAAAGCATTAGCTTGATTCATTTAAGAAATATCTATTACAAAAATGGAAATACCGGAGAGCAAGCCTGAAGTCTTATGTTCCACTGTCCCTTGTGCAATTGTATGAATTAAATATATACACACAGTAATGGATAATTCTGTGTGCAAAGTGCATCAATTGTACTATAATTAAAACTGTCGCATTAATTTGATAACAAAAGTAGAGATCGACACATTTGAGCGGAATCCTCGAGGTACCTAACTTATGTTTTTAAAGCATAAGGTTCGAAAATATGGGGACCAATTCAGTTGACAGCTTGAATCAAGTTGTAGGTTGAAAATTGAAAATGGCATTCCTATTACAAGTGCACTTTTTGAGCGAATTCTGCCGGACGACAATATTATGACAAATATGTATTATTCACTACTTTCTCTGCTCTTCTGTTGATTTTCTAAATGCAAATTTCGAAAAAAGGAAATCGTATAATATCCTTTTATTTGTAATTAATCAATAAATGTTTGGTGTTAATGTTCAGCAGATGTTGAACGCTATGGTAATGCTGTTTGAAAGAGTTAATTTTGAAATGCAGTGTTGTTTTCTTTGGCACATGTATGTAACCACATGGACCATCAACTCATGGCAAGTCATACCGCGTTATTGCGTGCATCCATGTCTCCGTCAAAGCATTAGCACATGAGAACAGAAACCTATTTTGCACATCATTGTAGACCGCGACCAAAAGTAATACCCACTAAAATGTCAAGTTGAACCATGTACCTCCCGGCATTAAAAAAAAAAGGGGGAGTATATTATTCCACAGATTGATTGGAAGACAGCCATCGCATTCAAGTTTTCATAGATTTACAACTTAACGCCATGATCCCGATATTGGGAACAGTTCCGTTTTTTATTTAAAATTGAAGAACGTTTGAGAAAACTCAAGACACTACTGATACACTGTGATTATATTATCTCAAGAATTAAAAGGTGTACTCTTGTGTTACAGGAATTCAAATCAGGAAAGCTGGGGATTTCTATTACTTCGATTATGGCGCGTTGTTCAGAGTCAAATGGAACGACGAAGACGTGTGGATGGTAACTCTTGATAAAAGCCTGAAAGGAAACGTTGAAGCAATTGGTTTGTGCGGAGACTTTGATGGAGACCCGAACAGTGAGCACTTTGTGAGACAGCTGTAACCAAATTCAGTTGCAAGATTACTCGTTTTATTTATGTCTTTTGAACTTGCGAGCGACGATGTAATAGATTTCTGACACATATTTGCTTTTAAAAAGACTATAATAAATTGTAAAAATTGAAACACCAGGCTATTTACACAAATACCAATTTGAATGGCATATCGAGCAATTAAAGTTGTCAGTCTTTTGTGCCGACATAGGAATAGCCAGTGTATAGCGTGACCAAAGGTACAACCGTATTAAATTTGACATAGGTTAACTAATAAAGCAAATATACATCTCTTGAGGGATAAACGTAATATGATATTACTTGGATCAACCACTGTTGACTTCGCCTATTGCTTCGGTCAAAATTTTCCCCATTGTTCCATATCATGTATGTCCACTTGAGAAGGCAATACATGGATGCTATCGTGTACAAACATGTGATGTCAAGGATAACAAAGCCAATATGATACCATTTGACAGACGATATGAAGAAAAAAGATGGAACAATTGTGGCCCCAACCAAAACTGCCGAGTTTGGGAACTCGTATAAAACTAATCAGCAGGTAAGACTTCAATTCCGTAAATTCTTATTATCATAAATAATGGTATTTTACAGTCAAAATGTTGAAATTAAGAATGCTTGTCGGCCGAAAATTTGCATGCAAAAGTTGTCTCAGACATTTTGCTAAAGTCGAATTAAACTCTTTAAAGGAAGACCTAGATTCGAGCCAACAAAGTGACTTCAGGTCATCTCAGTAAATCTATGCTTGTTTGTATATTGATTGACATAATAGTGGGTACATGTTGGTCGTCATAAAGATGTATGGGTCAGCATAACTATAATTGAATATCAAACAACTGAAATGAGCAAACAGTCATTTTCTTTTTTTGTCACAAAGCTCAACTGGCGGAACTTTGCATCGAAGGAGAACATGTTTTTAATATGTGCAAGCCGTAAATTTAAGTTGTACTAAAAACCTATTTGTTATATTATTTTTACTTATGTAGCGTTTGCAAGCGTATGGTACATAATATCATATATACTTAGTCTGTTTGCGATTTGAATAGGCATTTGTGTTTGCTACTACAGTATTATATCATTGATGAAAAAATGATAGAAACACGACAATTGTACAGTTACGTTGTTAGTGTTGATGAATATTTTATATATATATATATATATATATATATATATACATATATATATATACATATATATATATAGGGAAGAGAGAGAGAGAGAGAGAGAGAGAGAGAGAGAGAGAGAGAGAGAGAGAGAGAGAGAGAGAGAGAGAGAGAGAGAGAGAGAGAGAGAGAGAGAGAGAGAGAGAGAGAGAGAGAGAGAGAGAGAGAGAGAGAGAGAGAGAGAGAGAGAGAGAGAGAGAGGAGAGAGAGAGAGAGAGAGAGAGAGAGAGAGAGAGAGAGAGGACTTCTTATTGATTCTCGCGCACGAGTTCTTAGTACACAAATTTAAATTTACTTTAAGCAATGTCCAGGATGGAGATTCCAGAGAGATATACACACAAACGCCATATTAATCAAATTTGATTGCAAAGTAATAATGTTGAAATGGACAAAATTTTATTAAATACAAATATGAGAGGCAAACAATCTCAATTTGAAACTATTCATGAAATTGTTCAAGGAAGATATTTAATTACTGATTTCGGAAGATTTCGATGCAAAATCATCAGAGCTTGAAAACAACACAATAAGGCACTATTGAAGGGATATCTGCATCAAGTTTATAACCAACCAGGTGCACTCTCAGCTGTTAAGTTCATATAGTTCATCAAGCGACAGACATATCTATCTATCTATCTATCTATCTATCTATCTATCTATCTATCTATCTATCTATCTATCTATCTATCTATCTATCTATCTATCTATCTATCTATCTATCTATCTATCTATCTATCTATCTATCTATCTATCTATCTATATGTCTGTCTGTCTGTCTGTCTCTGTCTCTCTCTTTCTCTCTCTCTCTCTCTCTCTCTCTCTCTCTCTCTCTCTCTCTCTATATATATATATATATATATATTCATATCATCATGCAGTGTCCGGATGCTGGACCACTCCCGGTGCTCGTGTCAGAATGATCAAGATTTTGCCAAAGCCAAACACGTTGTAGCCGCATCTTGAACGAGCGCTCCCTGTCCCCCTGTCGGTCTGTGGTAAGATTTTTCTTTCCCGAATGAACCGCCCAGAAACACCGAGAACCATGGCTTGCCAAGTCCCCAATTGAAGTTCTCAGTAATTGAAAACATTTTGAATAGAATTGTGCATGAAAATTACCAGATTAGTACTAATTGGGCCACCACCTTTATTTAGCGCTGCTATCGTCGGGTTGTTGTTAAGCGACTTCAGTCATCAATGCCTTGCTTTGTCACTTAAGAAGTTTTACACTGCATTTGTAACAAATTGGAAGTACTTTTTATTCACAATAAAGCATGCATCGTTATATCCAATGAATACTTTTTTCAATGTTGGAAACATATTTGTGAATAAAAGTGTTATTAACTATAAAAGTTTGGCCGATTTATGCAAAAGCACAAAACGATCATTTGATAAAAGCTCATCGAACAAAAATATTATTCCAAGCTCACACCATTCATATAAACATACATACATACTTACATACATACATTTGTATATACGCAGGAGGACCCAAGGCCATTTTATCAGCGCTGTCTGATCGAGGCCTGCAGCGTCCTGGAGGCCAACAGGACCGTGACGGACGAAGAAGGCCTTCGCTTGGTTGTCTGTAGAACTTTTGCAGTGTACAGCACATGTTGCTCCATGAAACAAGTCCCAGTCAGCTGGAGGAGCGCCTCATTTTGCCGTAAGTACCTGACATAACAACGCCCCAATAATAGGTAGACGGAGTTTTTATATTTTGGTTACTTTCATATGTTTTGCGTAAGTTTGAAATAAAACAAGTTTTTTTTCCTACCTTTCGGAAATATTTCTGTGTATATTTCTGACATCGACCCAAATCCAAAACATTAAAATGGGAGTATCTGTTGGGCTTTTGTAACAAACTTATGTTAAAGGCATCTTGTACCCCCCTCATTAAAAACAAAAACAAAACACAAAAAGTCAAATTGTGTTCAGATCTGAGGTCAAGGGGGCATGATCTGAGCTATTTTGTACCGTTTCTCACATGAACATGATGTTTAAATCAGGTAACATGTCCTTACGATTCGCCTTGAAGTATAAATTTCAAAGCGCACGGTAACCACGGCTCTTTCAAAGAGCTGAATTGATGCACAACATATATGTGCTCGTCACTTCAATATTTCTTTATCTTCTAAAACCAAAGGTAGGACTGCCTTTTACGAGCCGCCTTTGTATCTCGAAAAATAGAGAAAATGTTTTCACTCACAAATTGAATAAAGGCATTTTGCCAGATATATATTAAGATGGGAGATGTATTCAGAAGTAACATTTTCATTTTGAGCATAATTCCATGCTATTGGTGGCTCCATTTGTTTAAAAATAAAATATAACTCTAGTATTGATAAGATACAATGGTTTGTTGTTACACCTTTTGTAATAGGTCACAAAAAATGACATCTTACTTGTAATACTTGAGAAATTCGGGCAATTTCTTCAGGGACTGGCAGTGCTGATCATACAGAAATACATGTTAGTGATCCTAACCGTCTTGACAAATTGCAGGTACATTGAAGTGAAAGATCAAAGATTCTGAAAACTACACGTATGAACATCAGAATTTTCATCTCCAAGGAAACTTTTGACAAGTGACACTTATAATATATTTTTTTTGAGTTTCTAAATGAACGCTTGTAGTTATTTTTAGAGTACAATGTGACATTCCAGTCAATTGAAGAGATACCGGAAGTTTTAACTACAGACAAAAATTGAGATCTTTTACCTAGAAACATAACGTGAACTTTACGTTCACCTCATATGCCAAGTGACATTTCAATTGTTCCCAATCAGGTAAAGGTCAAGCCACTCTTAAATGCTTAGATATAGCGGGCCTCTATCGTGCTGATCGTATCATGCATTATCATGCACATATAAACTAAAATGACCAGTTTACACGCTGTAAAATAATGAGAAGTTTGCCATCAAGGATGTCCGTGTTTGTCGCACCTTAGACCAACTATTCTTAATTATTCGAGGTTTTTTCAAACAAATTGCTTAGACAGATCTGTTTACCTGGCTTAGTGTCATATACAGAGCAGAGCTATTAGGGAAGTTGTTACTTAACGATCCAGTTGATTCCATTGTTTTCTGAATATGAAACATATGACATAAAAATATCTCTACTAATATTGTGGTCCTTTTGTACTTGGCTGAGATTGTAACTGTTTTTCAGTCAATAACTTTGGGCATTCGATTATTTGGCAGCTTTTGCCTGAAAAAACTTTAATTGTGGTTAGTATACTTGCATTCCTCATATACAAAGATTAATTCTGGAACAGAAAAAAGGCAGTACTCCTCTTTACCTACAAAAAAAGGGGATGCAAGTTACTTTTCCCTGCAAACAGAAGCTGTATTAAACCGTGCATTAGGCGTTGATAATTGTATTGCAAAACCCGTGGTGTCATTCATCTGTGTAGTTTGTGACACCTATAAGTTGAGTACCCTTCTGAGAACAGTATATGCTCGTGTCACCATATAATGTGAAGCGCATACGTCCATACATATCTTCAGCCTAGGCAGAAGAATGTGGAAAGATAACTGACATAAGTCGTCTTGATTAAACCAATTTAACTTTCCTCAAATTAATTTAAACGAAGAGGTATAAATTTAATTGTTGATGAATGTGCGCATTTATAGCAGATCTTTCATGTCCCTTTCTTGCATTTGTTATCTCAGCAATTATTCACGTTACTCCAATTTTATAAGTCTTGGGTATAGTTGATTGTATTGAGTCAAGCAGGCTTTCCTAAACAAAGGGGGTTTCTGTTTCACTTGTCAAAGCAGGTGAGAAACCAAATGTGCACAGTGCCTCCACGTGCAGGGGAATTGGAATTTCTATGCGGTTGCAAATAAGCAAACCTTTTTATTGATATATTGTAAATAATCTACAAAGTGATAGACTCTAGGTCTATGAATTATTTGCCTGTTCTGCCAGAACAAAGAGATGCGTCCGGTTTTCGGAGGTGACCAATGGGAAATTTGCACTGATCTCATTAATCTCTCAGCAAGCTTTGGACACTAGCTGGTAAGATATTTAGTCTATTAATCATGAAAAGACCAGATAAGATTTCTGCAAGTTTTTGCAATACCAAGCCGTTGAGTCATACATACGGAAAGTGAAAATTGGTCTATGGTCAAATTACACAATTCAGATTTGGTGTTTTTTTTAACCACATGTCTACGTTGCGGTACTAGGATTCAAATCAAATTTTTAAAAATATCTTCTACTTTGCAGCTCGTAATTGCCCCAACAACAAGGTTTACAGTGAATGTGGTACGAAATGCCCTAAAACCTGTTCAAATTGGAGATCTATTAGGTTTGAAACCTGTCCTGATGAGTGTATCCCAGGCTGCCAATGTAAACAAGGTACACTTGAGCACGAAGGCCAGTGCATACCAATGCAGCAGTGTCCGTGCCAGTTCCAGAAGAAAAAGTATCTACCTGGCAAGACAGTCAAACTCGGATGCAAATTATGGTTAGTGCCAAACACAGTCACCAGTTGTAGGATAGAAACCAATAACAAGGATGTTAAACTTGACGCGTATAATACGAATACGATCCTCACAAGGTTAGAGCAATTAGAACAATATTTCACTGTTGAGTCATCTGAACTGGATTTCGCACAAAAGAAGCATATATATATATATATATATATATATATATATATATATATATATGACTGTTGAGAAAGGATTGATGGCCGCGCAGTTAGGTGTAAGCTGCTGAATGGTAGAGAGACGATAAGAGAGTCGGGGGATAGTAGCTATCTTTCTTCTGTTGTCACAAAGCTCAACTGGCAGAACTTTGCATCGAAGGAGAACACGTTTTTAATATGTGCAAGCCGTAGCTTTAAGTTGTACTAGAAACTTATTTGTTATTTCATTTTTACTTATTATAGCGTTTGCAAGCGTATGGTACATAATATCATATATACTTAGCCTGTTTGCAATTTGAATAGGCATTTGTGTTTGCTACTTCAGTATTATATCATTGATGAAAAAATGATACAAGCACGACAATTGTACAGTTACATTGTTATTGTTGATGAATTTCATATATATAAATATATATATATATATATATATTAATATAGATAGATAGATAGGTAGATAGGTAGATAGGTAGATAGATAGATAGATAGATAGATAGATAGATAGATAGATAGAGTGAGAGAGAGGGAGGGAGGGAGAGAGAGAGAGAGAGAGAGAGAGAGAGAGAGAGAGAGAGAGAGAGAGAGAGAGAGAGAGAGAGAGAGAGAGAGAGAGAGAGAGAGAGAGAGAGAGAGAGAGAGACTGAATTTAGAAGCGGGATGCTTGATCAAATTATTGCCATGACATGGTCAACAAAGGCCAAGGTTTGATGTGATGGAGTATTGCAAGTATAAGATGCAACCGACACATTGAATTTTTAGTTTTATTTGCCTGTTTGTCTTTTGTTTTGTTTTGTTTTTGTTTTTTGTGTTTGTTTTGTTTGTTTGTGTTTGTTTCCTTTTTTTTTGGGGGGGGGGGGGCTCCATATACAACATGTGATTTCCATGGAACAATTCAAAAATATTTAACAAAAAGGAATTAGTATTATGTAAATGAATACTACAGATGTCGTTGGCCTATCGGACTTTTCTTACACATACATGAATTGATGGATACCCCCAAAAGTATTTATTTAAAGTTCCCCATCCCAAGTCTTTAAACCAAAACGCATGCAAAAAACTTCAAAGCACTTTAAATATTTTTTTCTTTTCATGTGTGTTTTGTAAAGATGCACTAAGCGTTTGTTATTATTGACCTTCCCCCCAAAAAGACTTAATGCATGCAAAAAGCTCTAAAGCATGTTGAACATTTTTTTTATGTCTGTTCTGTAAAGATGCACTAAGTGTTTGATATTATTGATGACACATAATTTGAATTTAGCTTCTCATAGAAATACACACACTACATAGTATTTGACGTTAGTGTACACAGGCAGAAACAGTTAGAACGATTTTTATGTTGAAATACATGTATTAAGAATGGAATACAAAATGCGAACACAAATCTGTTCACTGATCATTAACTTTATATTGTTATTATTATTATTATCATCATCATCATCATCATCATCAATCGCTCCACTGCATTTTAATTTGCTAACAGAATCTGTCAGTTGTTCCCAAGTTGTTCAGATTTTAAGGAAAATCCCCCCCCCCCCAATTCAACGAATAGCTGAAAATGAAGTTTTCATGACCGATCCAAACGACAATGTGTCCACATGGAGCAAATTAAGATTTGAATTTGTACACCTGGTAATTACATTGTAGTGTTTGCTATATGGGCTACTGGAAATGCAGCAAGGACGTGTGTTCAGCCACCTGTTCGGTGTGGGCAAGCAGCACGTGACCACGTTTGATGGGCACGCGTATACACCCAGACTATCGCCCTGTGCATATGCTCTGGTAGAAGTAAGTCAGTTCGGTATTCAAAGGTTGTCCTGTTGTCAGTGTAGATAAACATTTGGTTATTGGTTGTATAAATTAACGTGCAGGCCAATACCTGCCTTTTTTGTCCCATAAGTTGGCACTGCTTACATCTGACGCGTCTATCCGGTTGCTTCTTGCAGTTGTTAGACAAAAATACGAACCTTACGATAAGATCTATAACCAAATGAGCGATAAAACATAGTTCGAAACCAAATATGCGCTTTAACGATACATCTTAGTCTATGGTACAAGCAGGTTTGCAGTGTGTTAGATTTCATTTCAAATCATATGACTTGCGATATGATGTACACACAATGGCAAAGTGTTTGATTAGGCCGTAGAGATACGCTTGCAGCATCAATTACCTTTAACATGTGTATCAGAATTTGTCGAGGACAAATACAAACTACACTTTGTTGCAAGGTAACAATAACCCCTACATCGTTGAAGGCGCATTTGTACCAGAGCGACTGCGTGAAAAAGAGATTTCGTCTCCAGTGCTACATAATCAAATTTGTCTTCTAAATCACACACCCTCATAACAATCAGTTTTCGCACATCATCATAGTGATCAGCAATATGAGTTCAAGGATATTTACTACTTATTTCTGGAGAATTTGGATGCTTTTTTTGTTTTTAAAGCATAAACGTATGTCCGTCGTAACCTGTAAAATCATTGCATGCAGGAATTATTGGCGATTGCCATTTAACAAGTGACGTCATCGAAAGATAGACAGGCAGACAAACGGACAGACAGACAGACAGACACACAAACAGACACACGACGATTTGAAATTGAATCGGGTGCATACGTAATCTTTACAGTAATTCTGAATTATTTTACACTCTGACATCTCCTTCATATTGTAGCGCAATCCAGCACGGTCTACAGCTGAAAAGTCTGCCTTGGCCATATCGCATACGGTTGACAAATGTGCAGGCCTGGGCATGATGTGCACACAATCGGTCACTGTAATGAACAGAGGCACCCGAGTCACTATTAACGCTGATGGAACCACTCTAATAGCAGGCAAAAAGTATAACTCCCTGACGAGTAGCCCATTCATTTCCAACACTTTGTATGTCAAACAAGTCACTTCACTTTTCATCATGGTTAAAGGGTTTGGATTTATGCTGTTGTTTGACCCCAATGGACGAATATATATCATATTAGAACCTTATTTCAGAGGAAAGGTAAGTTTGTTTTGTAATTCTTGGACTTTTTAAATGTCCAATAACTTTGAGGTAGATGTCAATTTAAGCAGTGATTCCAATCGTCAACGTGATCTCTTAAGACTGTGAAAATTTGAACGGTAGTTTATTGTGCTAAACCCTTTTTATAGGGCAGGTGAAACTTGAAGCTACATGTATGAGACCTGTAGGGAATATTTTCTCTCTTGAAAGCCCGAAATAAAAACTGCTGTATGTTTAAATTTTTAAGTACATAATGTTAAGGCATTGATAAAAAACGTGTGGCTTTTCTACTCAGCAACTTTTGGAAGCCAAACGCATTCGCGGTTATTCTATGTCGTCTTACCTTGGATATCATTTTCGTCAACAAATCATGTATGTATTCTAATGTTCCATGATTTGATTGCGGCATTCAAAAACAGAAATGTATAATTATCACTTTTAGAAGAGCAGTGTTTTAAACTCAATTTTAACTGATGTTTGACACTCAGTGCATGTTCTCGAATAAATCGTCACTACCCGGCGGCTTGTGCTTAAAAACGCGACAGGACCAGACTTTTAGAATGATTTATGAAAACAGTCGATAATTATCGGACCCGAATCCCCACAGAAATATGAGTTATTTTATTTAAATGTATTGCTTTCCAATAGAAATATATTTCAAACGATCATTTAAGGTACGCGGTCTCTGTGGCAATTATGATGGGTCGGCAGAAAACGAAGTTACAGCAAGAAACGGAGCCATCGAGGTCAAGGAAGAAGTCTTTCTGAACTCCTTCCAGACAGATGAGTCGTGCCCAAAAATCGCGCCAAAACCTCACATTAACCCGTGTACCTTCGAAAGCATCGTGGGTATACAATTACGGACCATATTGGAGAATGTAGTCAATCACGGTATAAACATCTCTTACTTTAACGTCATGCAAAGGGCAAGACATCTGTAGGTAACGCTATGAATAACATTTTTTTATTTGAAATGAAGCCAATGATATTTCAGTGCAAAAGCATCCTCGCAAGTAAACAAGACCCTCCTTTTTGATATTGCAAGCGAAGAGTCACATCACAAACTGAAAGGAATGGAAAAGCAATTAATTTAAATTTTTAAATGTGTCTATACCGTGATTGGTCACATTAACTGAAAATGTAATATGATAAAGACGACTACGGTTATGATAAAAGGCAACGTGGTTGTAACTATCTCTCAATATATATCTATATATACACACACACACATATATATATACATATATATATATACATACACACATATATATATTGGTCTAGTCACGATAAAAGGCAACGTGGTTGTAACTATCTCAATATATATATATACACACACACACACATATATATATATATATATATATACATACACACACACACATATATATATATATATATATATATATATATATATATATATATATATATATATATATATATATATATATGTTGGTCTAGTCACGTATTGAAAACTTTGCCCAACCCCAAACACAACAAATTTTAACAAAGAATTAAACACACGCTTCCTGGGTTGTGGACAAATGTGAGGATCATTTGCAAGCTCAGAGCTTGATCTTGTCGACGATGAAAATAATCATAGCTGCGTGATGGTTTTTTGTGCTCGTGAGATAGTTTTTAACTCTCCTGTGAGCATTACGCAAGACCTTTTTTGTTTGGGGTAAGCGTATTCTCTTGACGTTTCGTCAGTTTGATCAACACAAGTTGAGGTAAAAGAACGTGGAGAATGTGCAGGTCGGAAAATCATCACAGGTTCGTGTTTTCAACTTTTTCATCTTGCTATATTTGTCATTTGTCAAAACTTTTTCATCTTGCTATATTTGTCATTTGTCACAGTTTGCAAGCGCAAAACTTTTAAAAGCTAATGGTCATGCAATTATAACAAGCTGCATCTCTGACATTAAAACATTTTGAATATATCTCAAGAAAAAAAAAAAAGAAAAAGAAAAAAGGCCGTTTTGAATTCCAAAAGCTTTGCTAAACAAGTACCCGTACGGGAACCAATACCGTTTAGCTGGTAGTGGCCAAATTATTAAAAAGACATTACGAGAGTGTGGGGAAGGTGCGCATATTTGGGGCACCGGTAGACATAATAATGTTTGGCACAGACATGAGACCAATGACAAAAAACACATTGGCAATGGCACATAGGACAGTTCTCATTCCAATGAGAACAACTATGCCTAAGTTACGTATTTTGGCATGGAATGTTAATGGATGGACAGACGAAAACTGTGAATTAAGAAAAGAAATCTTAAGATGACAAATCAAACCTGATGTTGTTTGTTTAAGTGAAACGCAGTTTTAAGGTATGTAACATTTATACTTTCTAGATAAGTAGTGTTTGTCTCTTTGATACATATATCTAACAGGAGAAGACTTCCTGATCATTCTCTCCTTTACTGTGAACTGTATTGTTTTCGTATTCTTTTGAATGGATACAACGACAGAAATTTAGATAAAAAACTCACTAAGAAAAAGGATCATCCAGAAACAATGATAAATGGAGACAAGCTGTTCAGAAATTATTCACAAGTTTCAACGACTCGATGCCAATCAAGTTGATATTGAAATTGGGCACAAAACTTAAAGGAATGAGTACGCATGTACCCCATAGTGGTGTGGCTAAAAAGTGCAAAAATAAATTTAAAGCATGCAAACCTTATTGGAATGAATCTCTTATATTATTGTGGAAAAACAAGCACGAGGCTCGATCAGAATTTCTTAGGTATAAGGGTAGAAGATACAACATTGAGAGTTTGCTGTATGAAAGGCATAAGACGCTTGTCATATATTCGATAAGAGGCTTAAATATGCCAAGAGACAACACAATAAAAGTGTGGTTGAAGAAATCGAAGATGTCTCAGGAAAAACACCAAAGCCCATTCGGATCATTTAAAAAATTTTGTTCACGTAAAGATCGGTCATGCATAACTCAAGTGTACGATGAATCAGGTTCAGTTGCATCGAGTACAGGTAAAGTGAAAGGGAAATGGGCGTCTGAATTTTCAAGATTCTGTAGATAATTAAGATTTAGATGAAGGTGTCCTTCGATTTTCTTTGATGTTAAAGAGCAGTTTCGTGAGTACGAGGAAAGTGATTATTTGTCAAATGATAATGCTGCTGTCTAAAATCGGGGTATCTCTCATGAACAAGTGAGACATGTGCTAACTAATGTTAAATGTAAGAAGTCTGCAAGTGTCGATACAATTCCCACATTTTGAAACATAATTTTGTGCCCTCTGAACTTTATTTTAAAAATATTTTCAATTTGGTCAAATTCCTTCTGTTTGGTGAAAGCCATCGTTTTTCCTGGACCCAAAAGTGCTCCCAAAAACCAATGCATACCTCTGAATTACGGCGGAACCAGTCTTTTATCCTATATAAGTAAAGTTTACTCCTTTGTCTTGAATTATCGGATTATTATTGAGTACTATGAATCTGCTGAGATACTGGTAGATGCACAAAATGGTTTTCGGCAAAACGTATCATGTGAGAACCACATTTTTGTTTTAAGTTTCATTAGAAAGAGGAAGGTACAAGACTTATCTACATTTGTGGTATTTATATGTATATATGAAAAAGGCGTTTGATTGCATCATTCGGGATATGCTGTTATATAAGCGTTTGCAGTATGATATAGTTGAACGAATGTTTTCTGATCTTAAATCTGTATGGCAGCAATTCAGTTGACATGCAGGCAAACATCATTGTTTAACACCGAATTTGGAATTACACAGGGGACGTATTGTCCCCCCCCCCCCGTCTGTTCAATACTTATATCAATAAGCTAGTTTTGCAAGGAAAAGAACTGGGTCTGGGCATTAATGCCGGGGCAGCACATATTTGTTCACTCCCACATGTGGATGACCTAGTCTTATTAAGCGATGATGAGAGAGGATTGCAAGATATTTTAACTTTTATCGAATCTTGGTGTAATAAATCGGTTTGAAAATAAACCTCTCCAAATCAAACATAATTCCCTGTAGACGTAAGAGAGTACCCACGACAACTCATTACTTGTGCTTGTATGGTAAGGAATTGGGATAAGCAACCATTTAAATAATTCGATATTGTTTTTGATGATTTTTTAAAAAGTTTATGGAAAATGCAAATGTTGCAGCAGTTCTGGGTGCCATGCGTGTTACCTATTTTGCGGTATTCTGCAGGTAATTGGGGGGGGGGGGGTGTTAAGGAGGAGCTATTGGATATTTTCTGGGAGTGTATAACAAAGTTCCGATCCCTTGTTTTCATAGTGATATGGGATGGCAAAAACTGATATTCAGAAACTATATTTCTGTAATGCGTGTCTGGAACCGTTTGATAAATATTGACAATAGCAGTCTAACAAAGACAATTTTAAAAATGGGATTATGGATTATGTAATCGAAACTGGTCTGAGGATGTAAAACATATTCTAGCAAAGACGATTATGATAATAGTTTTTATACAGGCTTAGTGACACGTGATTTTGATTTTGATTTTTGAAACAGTAAACTTACTGTTCTTCAAGAAATTTCCTGCAAGCCATTTGCAAAGTCCAAGCCGAAATTACGTACTTACGCACTGCTTACAGACAATTTTTGGCCCTAAAATATGTTCTGGCTATGTTGAGTCGAAGGAGTAGATCTTTATTATGGTAGATGAGATAAAGAGTTCTTCCCTGGCTATGTTGAGTCGAAGGAGTAGATCTTTATTATGGTAGATGAGATAAAGAGTTCTTCCTTTAAGAATTGAAACTTATCTGTACAGACGCCTAGCAGTTGAGCAAAGGTTTTGTCCATTGTGTCATTCAAACTCTGTTGAGGGTGTTACATCAAATTTTCACTTGTCCTCTTTATGGTGAAATAAGAAAATAATTTGAGGCAGAAGTTTCAATGTTAATTCCTAAACGCTCTCTGATATTGATAAATGGAAATATGTGATGCAAAAAAGTATTTTTTTCTGTACATATTTCGAAAAAGCATGAAATACACAACTGTGCAACTGAATATAGGTGTCATGTTTTGATAGTGGAGAATGTTATCAGGCATGTTTCCACTGACGTTTCTGCTCTGGCATAATTTTGTTTTCTTTAAATGACAACATAAGCCCAGTTGGGGTGGGCACCTTATTTACGTCTTGTGTATAAATTTAATGTACGACGTCTTGGTATGAGTCAGTATAAAAAAAAGGTTCTTTCACACGGTACCATTACAGCCAAGAGAGATAGGCAGATATTCGTTTTTTTACGATGCAGTGAAAGCAGATAGCTGTGCTAGCTGTTAGAGCACCGTTATAGTAAACCTTATTTCTGAAATAATGACACTGGGCACAAAGCCCCCACACCCTTTAGTCACAGTTCGGCGTGTCTGCGTTCGATCATCAGACCTTGCAAAATCAAGTTTACGCCAAGCAAATTGTGCCTTGAAACAACAAAGAATATTTGTTTTCCAGTGAATCGGTGCATTTACAAAATGGTTCCTTGGTTTAAGTGACATATATTTTATGATTATCCATTCCCATTAATGAAGTTTAAAGATATACCTGATCGCCATGTGATGAATCAGATGGTGAGGGAGTGATGCTCATTGTAGATGTACGGCAACAGTTATTGCTCTTAATGTTAGGGCCGATACGAATGTTGTGTATTCCATCTGTGTATTCATTGCAGATGTGCGGCAACATCTGCAAAACTTGTGGAGATTAATGCTACTTCAGGTGTAACCACAAAGTTTCACAGATATATGTTTCCTGCAATTCGACAAGTAAATTTTCTTTTTTGGTGATCTTATTCCTCTACTGCCCATGGTTACCCTCCTGCCTCTCTTGAGAAATTACGCCTCGTTTACCAGAGGCAGCAAGTCCCTTATCATTGGCTGAGACACATCGCAGTTTTCGAAAGAGTATCTGTTGTCGTGGTGCCATGCCAGTAGAGTCTTCTTCTTCTTCTTCTTCTTCTTCTTCTTCTTCTTCTTCTTCTTCTTCTTCTTCTTCTTCTTCTTCTTCTTCTTCTTCTTCTTCTTCTTCTTCTTCTTCTTCTTCTTCTTCTTCTTCTTCTTCTTCTTCTTCTTCTTCTTCTTCTTCTTCTTCTTCTTCTTCTTCTTCTTCTTCTTCTTCTTCTTCCTCCTCCTCCTCCTCCTCCTCCTCCTCCTCCTCCTCCTCCTCCTACTACTACTACTACTACTACTACTACTAGCACCACCATCGCAACAACAACTATCATTGTTAGTATCATTATTATTATTAAATGGCAATTCTGCTGCCTGACAACTTCTCTTGTTTTCCTTATCCAATTGATTACTATGTTTTACAATGTAAAACAGACTTTTCACCTTTAATTTGCCTTAACACGTTTTCCTCTTTTCTCACCAAATCAAGAACAAATTGGAAAAGAAGTGTACAGCGCTGGCAAAAACTGGTATTTTTCATAAATGTGCATCCAGGATGGACATAGAGCAGTATCAGGAATGGTGTAGGTTTGATATGTGCGCAGACAGCAATCAGAATGACCCAAAACCGGTGTGCAACATTGCGTCTCATTTGGCCAAAGACTGTATGGACAGGGGCGAACCAGTGGCTTGGCTTGACGAAGAACCGTTCCGTACGTTGTGTAAATGTGAGTAAATCAGTTACATGTAAAATGTATTTGCTGTGAGCCAGATTTACCTAATAATATAATTTTTAACAGAAAATGTAGCTGTTTTTTATCATCTGTGAATAAATCGATACAAAACTTTGATTAGCGCAAGCATGGCGTAGTGGTCTAATACGGACTGAAGGGCATCTACTGTCGTGATACATAATTCGAGAGAGTGGACTGTGAAGAATCTTTTGGTATATGGATTACATGTGTCGGGGCACCAGAAGGCGTTTAAAACTGGAAAGCAAGTTGTGGAGCAACTTCTTTTGTTTTCTCCCTTCTACCCCTGATCAGTATTTTCGGTAGAGAGTGTCTTTGGCGGTCAGTATCTATGGGTTCGTCTCTACCAGAATATGAGGACAACCATTGTGCTGGTTACCCCTGTGTAAAAGTGTATCCACATTGGCGTCAGCACTGATGGCTGCTTGGTGGTCAGTGGCTCATGCAACCGCTTGCCTTTTCTCTTTTTCTTTCGTTTATTATTCACCACAGGGTGTTTTTCGTCGTTTCCATCAGATCCTTTGTCATTGCCAGAGGGAATTTTTGCTCCAATAACAACATGCTGTAGAAAAAGAAGTCACTTCATCCTCTGAATTGGCAATCATCTCCAAATGAGTTTTGTGTGTCTGTTGGTTTCATGAATTTGTTGATATAACGAAGGTTTATCTTTATATGATTTTCTATTTGATGCCTTGCACATTTTTCTTCAAGTATTAGGTTTTGCTTGTATCATACCGTGAAATATGAAAAACTACATTTAAATTTCAGGTCCCTCGGAATTCTTTATATGATGATTTTGATCCGAATCTTTTTAGAAATGATGAATTTATTGAAATACCAGCATTGTCCTACTGTCTCCAGCAGACGGGATTCGCACTGATTCCTCTCTGCCTGTTGTATCACAAACATGATTTTACACTCTTCATTCTTTTTCTGAATAATTTCTCTCAAATATTCTTTACTCCACCTCTCTGAAACTTAAGTCCAAATGAAACCTTTCATTGCTAGTTTTTTGGAAATAGGAGACTTTTTCATATAAATGGTATTTCCATATTTGTGTTGACATACAATATCTAACCAACGTTTCCCATGAAGCCGTTTCAGGGATATACGGCCTTTTTATCCATAGTATAGTCAAAGAACAAAAATATTATGGTAAATGAGGAATTTCAACATGTATTTCCCCACATTCAGTCATATCGGCTAATACACTAATATGATCTTGTTTTCTATTCCAAAATTCTAAAGAAATTTAATATAGTGGCAGTCAGTTCTGTGATAGCTATTTCTTTGTATACATTTGCAAAGTAAAATTTAACACAGGTTGGAAAATCAAAGTATGAATGTGCAGAATATATGATTTATGCATGGGGTAAATTTTAAAGTAATGAAGATAACATCATATGGACATTTCAATCTCGATCTGAAGGGTGTTGAGACGCGGACATGTCTGCTGTTATGAGTAAAGTAAGAGTCTGTTGATGGTGGTGGTCGGACATATATTGACAGTGGCCGCGGAATTTCCATTCAACTCTATATAAAGTCAAATTTAGTTATTTCCTGGTTCTAAAAAAAATTACATTATAGAATACTTATTTCCTTAAAACGTGTGTGTAAGTATGATATCTAGCATGACATATGAGACGGATTTATTTAACCATGAAGACATGAGATTGAAAAGCAGCCCCGAGCACGAATGACATAATTTAGATGTAATAAGAGAAAGCGTTTTACGTGAACAGTAAGCCTGCGTTATGGACATATCAGAAAATACCGATAACTTGAAAAAGTTAATTTCCAATATTATTCAAATGTTGCTTTCAATTTAAGTTATCTTTCAGGGCTTCCTTTGTCACTCGCCAATGTAGCAAAATGCTATAAAAATACAACTTAGCGTATAATTTTTTATGATGGGCTAATGGTTAATAAGCAGGAGAGTACCAAAAATTGTTTTTTGGGACACAAACTTCTCCCCAAAATGAAATTTCCAGAGAAAGTCCCATTTTTTACCACCAAACACCCAAAATAAAATTTTGACGCCTTGGTGATAGAGATATTGTCAGTTTTAAATTCTAAATCAAAACAAATCCGTTCTCTTGGACATGAAGCGTACGATATTTCGTTTTGAATATAGTGAGTGACAAGCCTAGTTGCTGCTTATCAATCATAACCTTTCCTAGATCAAAGATTTATGGAGTCCCGACTCGACATCTAAATTTGAGATTCAGTAGTATACAGGGAATTAGTTTAACTCATTCCACCCTGATAGAAGACCGAGTCAACAGCTTTTCTTGGCGCATTGCGCCCAGAACGCGCCAAGGAAAGATGTTGACCATGACCATATAAATTAGAATGATTTGCAATGCCAGTTTCATCCAAAATTTTGCAAAATAATCCCTAAATTAATAAAATACAATTAGCAGGCGACATTTAGATTTTAGCGGGAAAAAGCTTCGTTAGGGTGGAATGAGTTAAGTGGTAGCATCAGTACAGGGTCCATAATCAAATTTAGTTGAGACTAACCATTGCAAACCATTTGTAAAAATTATGCAAGTGGCAAAGATAGATCTTCGGGCAACCCAAATTTTATGGCCACAAATCTTGAACTTACACCATTAAAACTGACAAACAGGGTTTTTACATGTAAGCTAACCTTTGAACCTTTTCTGAGCAATGCATCGAATGCTATAATAAATAAGTTTACGAGGAAGGCTGATGATCCAAATTGTTGAATGCTTTAGACGAATTTAAGTATATAACAAGAATTTTCATAACTGAGCAGTCTGCCTTCATCACTGTTACCTCACTACACTGTCAACGGGCTACGCTATGAAGTATTATCCCATCTTATAAGCCTTTTACAATTTACAAGCTCAATCCGAACATGGCTTGGCTCATTATGCAAAAATTTCTGTTCATTTTGCCACACCAAGGTATGAAATCAACGTCCAGTGTTTTATTTCATGATATAACATGTATCGAGTTTTATGAGAAATTTATAGTAATTATCACTCCATCTCATTTTTTCCTGCCGTATGTAAATAGTGCCTCGGTACTTACATGTATGTTTCTTGTGTGTAAATTTAACAACTTCAAATAAAATGTTATAAAAGGAGCCGTGATTTTAATGTGTTAAGTTCCATTTTATTGCTGCAGTAAAGGTTATCAGAGAAAGTTATAATCTCAAACTTTGAGAAAAATGGGAAAGGAAAATATTTTTTGCCAAGAAAAGCTTCATGTCTCTTGACCTATAATCATCTGTATAGCCATTACTTTGAATTTTGTCCGCACGCATATACTGTATTAACCGTGACGTCATACTACAAAGGTCTAATGGAATGCACGTTGTCTTTGACAGCAAAAAAAGGCTACAAATGTGAGGGCACAGGTATAAATTATACAGAGTGCGCATCTTCCTGTGGGTTGTGTCGTGACAGGCAAATGGCGCATCTGGGTTGCGAAGATGGATGTATCGCTGGCTGCAGTTGTACTGGGGGTCAACGAAGAGATGAATATGGAAATTGTGTTGACCTGAAGCAATGTACATGTTACGATTTTAATGATAAATACAGTCCGGTCAAAGGTCCAGGCGACATTATACAAGGAAAATGCGCAAAATGGTAAAAATTTATTTTAAATATATTTTACATTATACGTCTGCTGAATACTTTGAATGATATAATTTTGAAGACATTCTAAACGTTTATCCAGATGATTAAATTACTATATCATCAGTTTGTTTAAACTTAAGCTGTTTAAAAATATCGGAAGACTACTAGCAATGACGTAAGCACATACATGAATGGCATTAAAATTGACTTCCGAACTGCATTGATATGATAGAATAGAAAAAAAATTAAAAACTCGAATTTCATGTATAGGCAGCTATTAATGTAAAATTAGTCCATGGACCCGTCTTTTTTAATCTAAAATTTGTATGCATCAAGTTTTGATTACAAATGTAATATTATCGGTAGAAAATTTTCACCCAGTGCACGATCCTTGATCAAGCAGTCGAATTTTCCCTTTTCTAATCGTAAATTTTGTATTAGTTTTTAACTCAGCCGACCCCGGTCAACCTGAGCTTGTCCGTCTGTACGCGCGTGCATCCGTAATGCGTTAACATTTCGACTTCTTCTCTGAAACCGTCAGCCAATTTCACTTCAAACCTGGTGCCAGAGTTCCTCTAGTATACCGTTTTCGAGTTTGTTCAAATGGACATGCTCCATTGATTTTTTTTATGTCATTTTTGCTTTTTTGGCCTAAGGTTATATGTAAATCAATCGGTATTCACTCTTTCTTGACTTCTTCTCCGGAACCAGCTGCCGGATTCACTTCAAAAACTTGGTGGCAATATTCCTCTAGCGGGTTTCCAACAAGTTTGTTCAAATGGTCACGCTTCTGTGAGTTTTGTATTTCGTATCAAGTTTTAGCTCAGCTGACTTGCTAGTGAGGCTGAGCTTTTAGGAGGCTCAGTTGTCTGTCCGTTGACAATCACATTTTCGACTCTTTCAAAACTCTCTGCCAGATTCCATTCAAACTTGGTGCCAAAATATCTAGGGTATATCTCCACCAAGCTAGTTCCAATGGTCACGCTTCAGTGCTTTTTGGATTTTTTAAAAATGTTTTTTTTTTAATTCTTTTTGCGACAAATTAAAAAAATCTTCTTTTCCGGAACCACTCACTCAATTGCTTTTATATCACACAGGAATACTTTAGCGACTCTTAGTTCTTAGTTTAGGTGGTGCTGCAATTTTTTGGGATTTTAATTATTTTTTGTGAGTTTTTGCTATTTTTTACTTCTTCTCCAGAACCGTCCCTTAAATAAAGCTGAAACTTGGTGGACATGTCCATGGTAAAAGGGTGAAACAAAGTTGTTCACTATGTGGCATTGCTGTGGATTTCTGATTTTGAACGATTTTTTTTCAATTCAGGTACTTATTGATAAATGCAGCCTCTGGTTGATAACTACGTAAGGCAATGGGTTTTCCAATCCTCAATATCATGTATTTTCTCCACCAAGTAGCAATGTTCTGTTTAAAGTTTTCTTTAAATATTCTTTAATTTCTCATGCTGCAGTAAAATTCATTATTTCAATGAATTTTTCTTAGGCAAATCTTAGAAATACTTCTTAATGTCTTGTGCACTCAGCTAAAGCTCAACATAGGTCTAATCAGTTGCAACTTTGATCATATGAACAAGCTTAGGTCAAGTGAGCACGGGCTCTTCATACAGCCCTCTAGTTTGTTCTTTTTTCGAGGACAAATCTTACAACATCTTCTCCGAAACCGCTCATACAATGCTTCAAAATCACAGACGAACACTAGGGGAACCCAGTTGTTAATTTGTTCACGAGGTGGCGCTGCCAATAAAAAAAATATGAATTTTTGTATGTTTTTGCTGTTTTCGGCTTTTCCAAAATCGTTATTCAGATTTATCAGAAAGGATACAGGAATGATCCTTGTGGAAGGGCCAAGCAAGTTTCTTCATTGGGAGGTGTTACCATGGAATTCTGACTTTTAACGAATTGTTCATTTTGGGTACTTCTCGGTAACTACATGTATTACTTTTGTTTACTATAGGGATCTAATGCTTATTCACATTGTGCACTTCTTCCCTGAAACGGTCAGCCATATTCGCTTAATACTTGGTGGCATTGTTCCTCCAGCAGGTATCTACCAATTTTGTTTTTTTGTTTGTTTGGTTGTTTGGTTGTTTGTTTGTTTGTTTGTTTGTTTCTTTCTTTCTTTCTTTCTTCTTTCTTTCTTTCTTGCTTTCTTTCTTTCTTTCTTTCTTTCTCTCTCTTTCTTTTTTTCTTTCTTTCTTTCTTTCTTTCTTTCTTTCTTTCTTTCTTTCTTTCTTTCTTTCTTTCTTCTTTCTTCTTTACCAGCAAATTTGTCTGACTCTTTTCTCGGACACTATTATACATAGAAACTCCAAACTTGGCATGATTGTACCTCCATACAAGGAGTTTGACCGTTTAATACAGAGGAGTAAAGATGTTTAAAATTATGCAAATTAGGGGCATTTGAAATTTTAAATCTTGAATACCTTCAAAAGTATAATAGATAGAGATGTCGTTCCAACTTCTACGAGTGGGTTATTGACCAGTGCGCAGCTAATGAATTAAAAACAAAAGTTGTAGCAATTTAAATTGTGCTAATTAGCAGTATTTGAAATTTTGAAACTTGAATATCTTCAAAACTATTTTTGATAGAGATGTCATTTTAACTTCTACTAGGGGGTTGTTGACCATTGCACTTGTAATGAATCTAAAACAAAAGTTGTAGCAATTTAAATTATGCTAATTAGAAATATTCAAAATTTTCAATCTTGAATATCTTCATCACTATAATATTTGGAAATGTCATTCCAACTTCTACTAGGGAGTTCTTGACCATGCGCACCTAAGGAATTAAAAAAAGTTGTAGCAATTTAAATTATGCTAAATAGCACCATAAGAAATTTTAAATCTTGAATAACTTCAAAGCTATAATAGATACAGATGCCATTTCACCTTCTGCTCCTCTATTATGGAATAGTACATTGCCATACCAAGATGCTTTCAAGAAACACACATGAATTTGCTATGCAGCAAATCATCTTTCCTGGTTAATTGTTCGTCCTATTTTGCCAAATCGTTCAAAAAAAACCCACCCTCTTTCTCCAAAACCGACCAGCCAATTGCTTCGAAATTGCATAAGGACACGTTTGGGGACCCCCGCTGGACCTTAATTTCTTCAACAGGTGGCGCTGCGATTTTCTCTATATCTTTTTAAAGATTTTTTATTTTCTATTTTTTTTTTTGCGTAGAGAGGTCATTTTCGACTTCTCCAAAACCGTCACTCAGATTGTTCTGAAACTGCAAATTTAGCTTGTGGGAAATGTAAAGAAGTTTGTTCGCTAGGTGAAGATACTCTTATTGCCTGATTTTTTAACAATTCGGGTACTTGTTGGTTCATGCATGAATACCTATTGATTACTATGTAATTGAATGGAAATTGCAATCGAAATTCACGTTTTTTTTCTTCTCCAAAACCGCCCAGCAGATTCACTGGAGTTTTGTTGGGGGGGGGGGGGGGTGTACCTTAGGTGGGTCTCTACCAGGTCTATTCGAAGGGTAACGATCCATGGATTTTTAAGATGATTTTTGTTGTTGATTTTTTTACAAAGTGTTAAAAATTCTTCTGAAAAACCGCCCAGCCAATTGCTTCGATATTGCATGGGGACACTTCTGGTGACCCCTAGACCATAATTTGTTAACAGGTGGTGCTGCAATCTTCCTGTAATGTTTAACGATCGGCAAGGGGATATGTGCATAATAATATAGCTGTGGCTCTCCGCTCCTGTGCCGTGGTCCTGTGTGACATAGGTGGCCCAGAAAAAAAGTAAGGGAAAGAAAAAAAAAATAGATGTGGCGGAGGAAACCATGGTTATCCTTATCAGCTCATGCTGCCATGTTTTCCAGGACCAGAGCCGAGGCGAATATTGGCAACAGTTATCATGGTTTGAAACAGAGGTGACCTCGATATCATAGTAACAGGATCACTTCTATCTGTGCATGTAAGGTCTGGTGAGCACAGGACTTTCACAGTCCTCTTATCTAATACAGATGCCATCATGAAACTACAAAAGAATTTTTTGTAGCAATTGTACAAAAGGTGCCTGGAAATGCGAGAAGAAGTGCGATGTGGCAGTGCAATGTCCGTCTAATCAAGTGTTCATTACCAACTACAAAATCTGCGGAAACACGTGCGACACTCACGGTGCAGTGTGCAAAGACGAGACCCCCAGTGCAAGCTGTGGTTGTGCTAATGGGACAGTTCTTCATGGCGTAAGTCCTATCAGTAAATTAAACCATGAATGATCCAAAAGATAAATTTCACGTGAATCCACGCTGATTATAAGTGTAAGCATTATAAGTGTATGATACATGTAGGTAACACTTATTTCTGTGGTTACATAAAATGATCAGCTATTCAAACACATATGTTGGTGATCAAGTTAAACATAATACTCCGTAATTTCAGATGTTTTAAAGACTAATTCTCAGTGACATTTAGAACCTGTCCTGTCAGCTGTTAACTCCTCCCCCCCAGCACCCAGAAGTAAAAAAAATGTCAGCTTCAATGATTGTTCCTCTTGAATAACTCGTTAACGGAAAATATCGTAAACGAAAATCATAATTGCGTACTATTATGATAGCATGCCCCAGGTGCCTTACTTTCTTTGGTGACAATTTGGCGGGAGGATAGCACCCAACTCGCAGGAAGCATCGTTGACCCAGTCTTATAATAATCATCAGAGGAAGTCTCATAATAATCAGGCTGCTGTGTGTGATGGTGCTGCCACAAAACCGTATCTGTTTTGACATTTTGAACACTGTTTCTTTAGCGCACTTTGCCCAGACTAATTGACTTCCTTGCCTGTTTATCATAAAGTAAATAAGGACTGTCTATTCAAGTTTCCCCCAAAGTAAAAATTTTACCAAAAAGCTTGGCTTAAATTTGGTGGTTTTGTATTAATAATATGGCCAGTATGAGAGGGTAAATCTATATTTGCACATGCATGCATTCAGCTGAATACACACCCCAGCACACAATATTCTTGAGAGCTATAGTAATACATGCCCATTTGATAGTACATGTATGTTAATGTGACTTTGGACAAACTGATTACTAGTGAGGCTAATGAAAAAATTGTTACAATTACTTGGTCTGTTCACGTAGATTTATAGATTTACCACAACGTATTTCGTGTTTCTACATGCAGTGTTTTTTTAAGTTATCAGGTTGAAATTACAATGAAAAATAATTGAAATACACAACCCTGGCTCTTTTTACTGAAGTGCCCTCTACAGGAGAGGTACACGTACCTTTCATTCTCAGCTTGCTTCTCGTGATTATGGTCCCATCTGCTGCAACGCCAGATACAACATATTATCAGAATACAAAAAGTAATGGCCAAGATATTTGCAAACACATGGTTTTAATTTTTGCCTTAAAAGCGAACTTCAGTACACCTGGAGAAGACCACAACTTTTTACGGTAAAATATAGCTAATTTGAAAAATTAACTTATCCTTGTATCATAAAGCTATCTTGACCTAAGACCTAAGTTCCGCTTGTAAAATACCTCAGTCAGTCATGCAGCCCTGGGCTCCATTTACAGACTACAATCATCCACAAAGAGGCAAAGGTTGCCTTGGTCGTTTGAGAAACACATATCTTTGGCTATCATATGGGAGCTTTTGCGAGGGATCGATTGCAAAGAGTTCGTAATATCGTTCCGAGTACAAGTACCTGACCGAATATCAATATATATATATATTTTAAACAGATAGACTGCATTGAGCCGGAGAAGTGTCCATGTCGGCTGGACACAAAGTATTATAAACGAGGTGACAAGGTGGAACTCGGCTGTAAAACTATGTAAGTTGCATTTAATGTCGTCACTTGTAGTATGATTGCCAGCTTTGTTGTCCTGAACACCTGATATCGGAATGGCCAGGTACCAATATCTCCAGTTTCCAGCTTTGCCACCAGGTGGCCACAACTACTTCTGGGTGGTTCAGCCTTGTGATCGCAGGTGGCAGCTATGTTAGGTGAATGGGAAATTGGGCACTATTAACTGTTGCAACTTTATTGAATGATATAAAAATTTTCAATGAGCAACATTTGTTGTAACACTTCAATGAAAGGTTTACTGAAAGTGGGAAGATGTTGTGTTATTACTTTTTTTAATAGTTTTGGTGTAAAAATTGTTGGATTGTCAGCAAATTTATCCATGGGCTCTGGCTCTGACAAGAAGACAGCGTGTCACTTGATCAGTTCGGCACGAACAGTGAAACCTGCCTATTGTGGACACTTCTGGTACTGGTAAAAAAAGGGTCCACAGTTGGCAGCTGTCCACAATAGACAGGTGTTTTTAACAAGAAAATTGGCCTTTCAGTCCTGGACATAACTGTCCACATTATACATGTGACCGCATTATAGAAGTGTCCACAAGGGCAGGTTCTACTGTAAATAGTATGAATCTTGAATGCTAGTTAAATGCTAGAATATTTTGAATCAAGTATAAAAAAGATTCAATCATAAAAAAAAAATGCTGGCCAAACACCTTGTGAAAACGTAAAATCTGGATTTTGCATTGACAATGTAACTCACATAATAGTAATGTAGTAGCTCTGTCAGTGGAGCAAAGCAACAGGATTCAACATCGCCGGATGGGTGGCTGAAGGCCTGCGGCTAACTTATAAGCATTAAGATGTCCAAGCCTAAATTTAGAATAAAAAAATAAAGTAAAGGTTCTAGAGATAGGTTCACAAATTCCTCAAATTCAGTTCTGTGAGCATAGTGTAGAACCCTACAACTGTTAGCTGCAATGTGTGAAACACTTCTTCACAGTCACAATGTCCATTGTGTTTTGTTTTCAATCTCTGCTTTGTCAGTGTTTGAATGTTTCTCATGTTAGTGTTTCTTAGTACTGAACCTGGATTTCAAAGGCTTTTCTCAAACCAAAGTTTGTTCCAAGTCCAACAACCTCAGTATCTTCCATTGCAAACCAAACACTGAGGCACAAACTAGTGGAAGTGGCTAGGGGCTATTTCTTTCTTCAAAGACACAGGCAGTGTGAAGTCTTATAACACACATGCACATTCATACCTCAAATAAAAATATGAATACATACATAAGAATAAATGCAAACAAAAAAAAAAACAAACAAAAACAAAACAAAAAACAAAGACCGAAAAAAAATACGAAAAACACAAAAAACCCCAACCCCCAAAACAAACAAGCAAACACACACACACACACACACACACACACACACACACACACACACACACACACACCATATAATCTGGGAAAAGGTTAATGTTACGGTTGCTTTACATATTGCCCAAGTTTCAATAGAATACACACACAATCGGCAGGGGCTGGAAAAAAGAAGGAAAACAAAAGCAAAGAGCAAACAAACAAAAAACGTACACACATGTATTTATGTATATTTTGTTCTTAGAATACCGGTACCAGTACAGTTGATATACTTCATGAAAAGATGGAAAACATTAAAAAGCTTGAACAAACCCCTTTTTAAAGCTACCGCAGTGACACAAACTTACGTGATGTACATCACGATGTATTGTGCACATTTTCCACAAATAATAAATTTACTTTGATTGAAACATGCCTAGAGCAAGTTTGTAGCACATGATAAATTAATATTTTTATGTCTTGTGATATTTGACAGCATTAGTTCTGTGCTTTTGAATACTTTTTCAGCTATATCATAAAATTCAATAATCTGTTTGTGCTGTGAATCAAGAATCAGTTGAAACATATTTCCTCGTTTTGACAATGTTATTCTTTCACTCAACATGTACTTGGGTTTTCGTTGGATCGGTCCCTGTCCTGATTTATATAGTCAATATTGCCCACCTGCACCCAAAATTTGAAAGTACATGTAATCAAATAGCTGATCCAAAGCGATTAAGTGTCTTTGAAACAAGGCTTGTAGACAAGTGTTTTTATGTACTTACAGGCAACTATTTGTACATTTGATATTGAAGCTCCAGTAATATAAATGTCACAAAACATGATGTGCTTTTTTAATAACATAACGCAGACAGCTTACAGTGCTGTCCAACTGGAAATTTCTGTTGAAAAAATGAGGATTTCTTGGAGCACTTTCTCAACAAGATGCAAGAGAAACACCCATTTTTGGAACATTTTGTACCATTATTCAACAACTGTGTTGCAATATTGTGCGCAATGGTCCAGTTGGAGAGCCCTGAGCTAATTTCTCATATAACAAAGCAAGCATGAAGAATAATCTATATCCCTAAACAAAGCTTAACACACGTGTAAACGTTCAAGGCATATACAGAGTGTCACTGACCTAAATCTTTTGTTTTTCAGAACAATCATGGCCCTAACAAAGGGACTATATTAAAGCACAATGGCCATGTGCCTGTAATACTTTATAAAACGGAAACACTGACCGCTTTATGCATGGTTGTCTGTGTTCTGAGGTGTATTATATCTTACGAATTTATGTATGTATATATGGGACATGTCTGTAAATCTGGACATAGAGATTCCTAGCTTTTATTGGGCCTGCAGACAAGAAGTACACAATTTGCCCGCAACTACCCGGAAGTGCTGATCTCACTATCGCCATCTAGTGGCAAAGGTGGAGACTATATGGTGGTACCTGACCATCCTTTTCCCTTTTCACGAGTTACTGTTTACAGAATATTCCCGACACCAGACCATCAAAAATACAGGAAATTTAATTCTTATGCAATCATTTAAGAAGAAATTTCCATAAAATATTACGCACTCTTGAGTGGTTGTTTTAACCTTCATTTCTTTACGCAGCATAGTCCAACTAAAAGGGTTTGAGAAAGTGTTATTTTTGCGATACCAGGCCTGGAGCATATTCAGCTGATGGTTTCTTCTCTGACTTTAGAGTCAACTTTTTGGCGCAAGCGCAGTTCGTAAACAGATTGTCTAATCGCAAAGGTGTTACACGAAGGTTGTCTAATCGCAAAGGTGTTAAACGAAGGTTGTCTAATCGCAAAGGTGTTAAACGAAGGTTGTCTAATCGCAAAGGTGTTAAACGAAGGTGGCAACTTACATTATCGGTGGACATGTTTGATTATTGATGGCTATGTTTCAGGATTTGTACGGCTGGGACATGGGCCATTCACAAGAAGGACTGCCCAGGTACGATAATGGATGAATATAGACTCGCGTATTTTATCAAAAAAACAACATGCGATGTGTTTGAGCATGGATTTCTACCTGCATGGTTTGAGTTTGTTAAACCCGAAAATAATCCAAACAAATCCCCTTTTAATGCAATGAAGATTGGTTTAGTTTAAACATATTTTATGAAGAAATTAGAGAAAAGGGCTTCGCCCTATACAAAACTCTTTAATGATGATTTATCCGTGAGACTGATATTCTATACGTAGTCTTAGAGTTCTTAAATTTTTCCTGTGGGGTGGAACACGAAAGCAATTCATTTCCTTGCAGCTGGTCACGAGAGTTCAACTCGATATATAATTTCATTGCCGAAAGAATGTAGTAGCTGACGTTACACAAATGTGCAGGAGTAACGTATCTTTTTGATATAATAAGTTATTTGGGAATGTAGTTTTTTACTTGATAAAATTATACGATGGATCGATCACTTAAATAGACAAGCTAGCAGAAAGTTTCATAATATTTTTGTGCTTTTTTTTTATCTCTGCGGACCTTCTGTCGCAGAGCTTATGTGATCACTCATGTCTGTCCGTCCGTTCGTCCGACTAGGTCATTTATCAGCAGACGGTGCTACGAGATCCTCCCAGACCGTCCTGTTCATTAAGTCGTGTGTTTTCCATGCTTTCAGTGATGCAGATATTGGACTGTGAACCGTACAAGTGCATTCTTAGCAGTGTATTCTATGTTGAGATGTCTGTAAACTTTTGCTTGTAAACGCGATACAGTCCACAGTTTTCAAGTTATCCTCATGCAATTTTCAGGACATATCGGGTGCATGAAATCTAGTTAGTTCGATATTGGTGGCATCAGCTACAGTATTGTGCAACTTATGGGTCAAAATGTGAAAATTCTGTGACCACTCTAGCATCCTAAATTGTTTATAGATCCACAATTTAATGAGATTGTGGAGGAAATGTACGGACATTATAAGCCAAAATGTGTTGAGAGATATAAAATTCCGTATCTGTAAATAACAAGTAAGTTAGACATGTCAAATTTAAAGAATATGTAGATCAAGTCCAATGCGAACACGTTATGCAATATCAGTGATACTGAACTATTTTTGGTAGGTCACCAGTCCTGTAAATTTGAAGAGTGGATTTTATAATAACTGGGTGTAGCCTTGACATGACATCGAAAGTAAAGAGAATTGGGCCTCCAGCCCAAACTTACACTTGAGTACATTGCACGTAAAACTCTACTTGGTGACTATCCATGTGGTCACCTTGACCCAATTTATTATGGAAGTTTTTAGCGCTTGTCAAGTTGATCGTTTTTCTTCATAACTCTGAAACTTATTTCCTGATTTGAACAAACAAACCATGAATCGAAAGCTGGAAGCAGGGCATATGGCTTTTTAATCCGAGTTGAAGGTGAAAGTCATTTGGCTAGTTGGAACATAGGGGTCAAAATGTGAAAATCTTGTGAACGCTCTGCACCCACAACTTTTGAGTCAGCACCATTAAATTTATAGGATTTATAAAATGTATAAAAATTTACTTTGATTTTGATGTTGGTGGCGCCACCTAGAGTACTATGTACTATATAGGTCAAAATCTGACAGTGTTGTAACCACTTTAAAATCTTTTGATGGATCTTTATAGCATTTTGTGGGAATGTGGAGGAGGTCAAAATCTAATATCAGTGACCTTATTTTGCTTTGATCACGAGCCAGGTAAATTTGAAAAAGGTAATTTTGTAATGACATGGTGTACATTGGACATCAATGGCAAAAAGAATTGAGCCTCCGGATCAAATTTTCTCTGGAGAAGATTGTATATGAAACTCTATTTGGTGACCTACTTTTTTGGGCACCCTGATCCAATTATTATGGCGTGTGGCGATTGTCCAAATTTATTGTGTTTTTTTTTTAATAACCCGAAAAGTTATTACCCGATTTGAACATACGGACCATGTGTGGATGGCTGGACATACGGCGTACATCGCGAATTGAATAGTTCTTAATCCGAGTTGAAGGTGAAAGTCACATGGACAAGTGAGGCTAAGGGGGCAAAATGTGAAAATCTTGTAAAGGCTCTGCCATCTCTAGTTTTTAGTGGTTCAATATGAAATTATGAGCCAAAATGTATTAAACAAGATGGAATTCTAAACCTCGAAAACATATAATTAAGCTAGACATTCCAAATTGAAAGGTTATATACATTATGTCCAACACTATTATATTGTAGAATATGGAATAGTATGACCTGGTATTTAATGTCACCACACTGGTAAAGTTGAGAGAAATGATTTGATGATAGTACGGGGTAGAACATAGCTTGGATATCAGTGGGGCAGAGTATTTATCATCCAGGTCAATACCTCAATTGAACTTTGCATTTCCAATCAAATAATAAACACATCCTCAGTTTTGTTTTCGGTCCTTATTTTATTGTAATGCAAGTCGGCAGAGTACCAGACGGGCCCATGAGCCTCTTGTTTATGACGCGTTATAATAATAGCCAGTAAACTTCTAAAAATTGTACATAACATACGTGTACGAGATGTAGTGTGATGTTCAAACTGAGGCAAGCCATCAGGGCAGGGGAAAAAGATTTTGAACTGCTGGACTGACACCATGGCACGATAATGCTTCCTGAGTACAAGTCCACAGTTGCTGAAGCTGCTTTTCGCAAGTGTGCATTGGAACATACACTCCAGACCCAGCCTTCCTTCTATTCATATATACATGATATGTAGATCATAATGGACCTTTTTACCATGTCAAGAAAATATGTTTGTGTATAAAGTTTCATGCATCTGAGTTGAAGGGCAAGTGAATTTTAGCCCTGACACAAACATCTGTATTGCAGTTTTATATAAAGGCCTCTCCATGTTCCTGTACATTTGTCTGTACGACTGTCCATGTGTCTGTTTACGGTTCAGAAATCTAAAGTCACACCTTCATGGTAGAAATTTTTTTGCGATGGTGAAACCTTGAATGCCTCAACTGCACAATGGGTTAGGATGCGCACCGCAGATTTTTATTTTGAAAATATAGACAACATGAAAGTAAAATGAGCCAAGTGCACTGAAGTCGAGGTAAACTACAGTAAAGGGAGGACTTGAAGTTTTTGCTGCAATCGTTTAAAAACTACGTTCCATATATTTATTGACTGCACCCCATGTCTGTTATGAAACTGTGAAGCCAAGTGTATATTTCAATCCGATATGCCAAAGTTAACTTTCATTATTAGATTCAGCATATTGAGAATTTATATCATTTTCTTCAGAAGAATGATAATGTATATCCTTTTAATAGCCACTTGCTGGGCATCTGGTGATCCACACTACAAGACGTTCGACGGTCTTCATTATGACTTCCAAGGGACATGCAGCTATATTCTTACGCGCCACAAAGATGGAAAGTTTGCCGTGACGGCCGAGAACATACCATGTGGTGAATCTGCCACCACTTGTACCCGCTCCATCTTGATAAGTGTCGACGGGTTGAAGATACATCTCGCAAAGGGTTTTGGATTCAAGCTGAACAATGACACAATTAGTACTTTGAACGGCTTGACTGTGGGCAAATTGAAGGTGCGCACAGTTGGCTTGTTTACTATACTCTACCATCCAGTGGGGTTGTCTGTTATCTGGGATGGAGGTAAGATGCTGCTGCTGCTGCTGCTGCTGCTGCTGCTGCTGCTGCTGCTGATGATGATAATAATAATAATAATAATAATAATAATAATAATAATAATAATAATAGTAATAGTAATAGTAATAATGATAATGATAATAATAATAATAATAATAATAATAATAATAATAATAATAATAATAATGATAATAATAATAATGATAATAATAATAATAATAATAATAATAATAATAATAATAATAATAATAATAATAATAATAATAATAATAATAATAAGAAGAAGAAGAAGAAGAAGAAGAAGAAGAAGAAGAAGAAGAATGACAATGATGATAATAATGGTAATAGTAAAAATGATAATAATATTTAGTGCTGATGCATGTAGGCTATCAATATTGTACATAGAATAAAATGTTGGTACACAGAATGGCAACTAGCACAATGTTTGTTCCCGATATTGTAATATTCTAGCTCAAGCTACACACATTTTCCATGCTTTACCCTTGTGGACCAAAAACATGTATGCACGTTGTTTTTAATCAAAACATGAAAGGCAATTTAACACAACATGAATAAACAACACATGACATTTTACTCCGGGCAATGTGTGTTGTGTATGCTAATACATAAAAACAATCTAGTTGGTTAGGCTGGTGTAGGAACACTGGCTGGGTGTTTTGAATATCTGGTGTTCCTTGCCTGTGCAACTGGCCTACTGTTACCCCAGCACAGGAGGTAAATTTAAAGGTGCACTCGAAGGTGTAATTAAAAACTCGCCACAGTGCCAAGATGGCAAATGATTTCCTCGTAAATTTATGAAGTTGTCCAATGGTCTATTTCCACAGCATTGCAGGAACTGACTTGGTTTTAGAATGTTACATACTTTGCTGGACCGGAAATTATTAACATTGCAACAGCAAGACTATTACAAGTGACGTAAAATTACCAGTGCTGCCATTGCTAACTGGATACACTAATGTGAATCACATTAAACATCACATAAATATAAATTGTACGACTTTTAAGTTTTTTCCTTGGGTTTTTACCTGCCTTGCAAACAACGTTACATACACTGATACTCTGCCCCTACAGATACTGCTCATCACCACGGTGTGTTCAAAAAGCTCGTCTTTTACTGACCTGCTATGACAAGGAGAGTTTTGACCATTCTTACATGACCCAGCAGTCTCTGGCAACTCTGATTGCCGTTACACAGCTTCTCAATTAATAGCACATTTATAGCAAAATCAGGGCACATGCAAGCGTCCTGGTCCCCAAACGTTGTCTGGTTCAGTTCATTCCAGTCTACCAATGTGCATACATGTTGACCTGGTCTCTGGCTTGTATAAACCCACCATGCAATACATATATATCATAGAAAGCCATTTCTTGTTTTATTCAATATTTGGTCAGATGATTTAATATTTGATGAGGTGAATAAATATTTGATCAGAAGACTGAATGTTTAATTACATGATCAAATACAGTATATTTGTTCTTCTGATCCAATTGACTTAATGAGAAGAACAAACTAATTTAATCAAAAGATCAAACAGATTTATTTTGAGGAACAAATGAAATTAATTTGATCAGATAGACAAATGCATTTGTTCAGATAACTCAATCGAGTTGTTCTTTTGATCAAATAGAATAAGGTATATCCCGATTTATTCACCTGAACAAATATATTTGTTCCCTTGATCAAATCTATTTGATCTGCTGAATAAATGCAAGTTATCCACTACCAGATACTAATCACTCCCTCTTGTACTGGCGCTTCCCTTCATATTAAATAGAAATGAGGGAGTGAATATCCTTGCATGCGTAGCACAAAATAAAGTTGTCCACTGAAAAAGTAGTATTTGCCTATTTGCTCCCGGCGTCAAATACTATTTGTTGTGCGGATCCAATCCTCGCGGAAGTGATTAGTTCCGAAGTGTAAATATTTGATCCGCGGAACAGATCAGACAGGGAACGCCAATTTAATTACGGTGGGGGATATTTGGTGAGAGAATCAATCGATTTGATCAGGAGAACAATTCGATTTAATCAAATAATCGAATACCAACTATTAAATTCTTTTGACCAAATCGATTCAATCCTCTGAACAAGTATTTTTTGTTCAAATGTTAAAATAAAAGTATATTTGTTCTTCTGATTAAATCAATTTGATGAGACGAACAAATCGATTTAATCAGCAGAGCAAATCAATTTATTCAGAGGAACAGATAGACTGTATTGAACCACATGAACAAATGCATTTTTTTCACCTCATGAAATCGATTTTTTCTTCCGATCAAATATTTAATTATCTGATCAAATACTGAATAAAACAAGAAATGGCGTTCCATTATATATATATATATATATATATATATATATATATATATATATATATATATATATATATATATATATATATATATATATATATATATATATATATATATATATATATATACTTCCGAAGCAATACTTCAAGGAAATATAGATCACTAGGTTGCCCAAATATTTCTCGTGCTCTCATTGTGCAGCTGTACAAGCTTTTCATTGAAGAAAAATCAATAGGCATCAGTCACCCAATTATGCACTGGTTAAAACATGCAAATGAAAGAATTTCTTGAATGTTATCAAAGATAAAGCAAGCGATTTTAGGGTCTATTACTGCAACAATAGACCAGAGATACAAAATTTGCAATGGATCATCGGTTGCAAAATGTCCCTTTTCATCGATACAGCGATACAGCATTAGGATTTGTGTCGCGAATCTACTATTACGCTTGAGAAAAGTACGATTATCTGTTCTAGATGACAGGATAATGGTTAATGAAGTGCGAGTTTCATACATTTTGTGTCCCAGGTACACGAGTCTATATTCAGCTTTCCGCCACACATAAGGGACAAGTGGAAGGTTTGTGCGGTAACTACAATGGTGATACGAATGACGATCTCACTGGCGTCGGCGACGGGCGACTAGCTTCTACAAAACAGGAATTTGGCAATCAGTGGAAGACTGTGCCAACCTGTGCTGATGTTGATAGCACAAAGGAGATGGACACTTGTAAGGTAACCTATGCAAATATTTTGCATTTTTATTTTAGTTAATTCTTTTCTCTGAAAAAGCGTATAACATGCCGCGCACAGGACATCCCTCGATTACCACCAGTAAAAGCTTGCATACGTATACATGAGACTAGAGGTGATCAGCAGATATAGGTAAAGCAAGCAAAACAGCAATATGTACGGAATGTGTCTTCGTTAACCAAAAGATCTACTCTACAATTCCTTGTATCTCAAACTGACACTGGAGTCAGTTTGGGGTAAAATTGTCAGGAATGTCACATATGTCGCTTTAATATTACTTGAAAAACATTTCTTACATTTAGTGCTTGGTTGCCATAACTTATGCATTGTTCATGTAAAACTGTCCACTTTTTAGAAAAACCAAAAGCGGGCAAGTTGGGCACACGATACATGTCGTATAATCATTCAAGGGGCAACATTCAGCAAATGCAGAGAAAAAGTGACAGACTATGAAACGTATCATAAGTCTTGTTTGTTTGACGCCTGTGGGTAAGTGTGGTGACATTATCCATTGAGTAATCGTGCTCAGTAAACTACTTTGATTTACGGGCTGGAGACAAAAAAATTGTATACTTAAAAACAGAAGATATTTCTCTTATGGTTCCTTGTGCCTCAAAGTTTTCTGCAAACCGTTTGGTATATTACATTCATCATGTATCATAAGATGTCATATGGAAACGGTGCATCGTGGAATGTCACATGAAGCCATGTGTTATTAGATGTCACATCAGAACGATGTATGGCAGCAGCTGGGTATTGCGACTATGATTGATATGTTGAAAAAGAAAAAAGAACAAACGGTTGCAATGGACAGGGAGTCGGCTAATACAGGATCGCATACTGTAAACGTATTTAATTCGCGAGGTATTAAATTTCGCTAATTTCGCAAGTGCGTTATAGACGCGAAATTAAGTACCCCTAAAATTATAAAAACCTCAATGTCTTGTTTTGGGCTGTGAATGTACTAATAAAACCATATGATTCATGAATAAAAAACACCCAGCCTCTTTTGTTTGATTTCTTTTTTCTAAAGAATGTTTAAAACTAAAAGCCCCACGTTGTATATACACACACAGTTCAAAGTATTTCTGGCATAACTCGGGAGCCCTTGCCAACAGCCCAACATATAAAATCTACCAACTATAATCATTTAGCCCCGGATATCACGCACTGCTTTGGCTATGGCTTTGCAGAGACAAATTCGCAGAATTAAATACTCGCGAAAAACGAAAAATTGGGATTTCACGAAATTAAGTGCACGCGAAATATAAAACGTTTACAGTATCATATTCGTGACTGAATATTGAGGGCAACACACTATTATCTGTGAGCGTACGATGAATACTTATTCCCTTCAAATAGCATTTATTCAGTTTCCACTCCTGGAGTTTGAACATTTAAAACAATTCAATATATATTTAGTGATCAAAAGTGAGGTATCTATTGATAAAAGATTAAAATGCCTGTGTACAATTTAATACTGATCCCAAAGGGCACGTTTATTCCACATTCAAACAACTTGGACATATTAAAGGAACTTGTTCCTCTTTCATTTGCCTTGATTGCATAATTTTATCTTTCAAGGAAATTCCTTTCTCTCTTGGTTGGGTTTGGGGGCTGACATATCTACACTTTCTACTCAAACAACAGGAAAGGAAAAAATGAAAACTGCGAAAAAGAGGCCAGCAACTAAGATGTCCTTTTACACAACACAATTACCCCTAATATGACAGTCGCAATCACATTAAACAAGCTGCCCACTTGTACAGGTTGAAAAAAAAGTTCGGTGGTATTTCAGGCTGGTCGCAAGAGACATGAAGTCGCATTATGGAGTTGATGACAAGAGCAGGTTCCAGTGTACCATAACCAATTTTTGCGAAACACGTTCTATACTCATGGCAAAGTGTCTTCAGATAAAATAGAATAATATATTCAAACAAAAAAATACAATTTTGCAAGTGTATTGAACATTTTGTGGCTTCTTTCGCCACAAATTTGTTTTATTTTTCCACAAAAAAGTTTGGAAAAATGTATATCGTATGATATATATATATATATATATATATATATATATATATATATATATATATATATATATATATATATATATATATATATATATATATATATATATATATAAGTTTTGCATCTCTGCATAATAGGCTGTTCCCACGTGTAAAAGTTCACGTTAGTAAAGTAAAGAGGTATTCATACCATGCAAGATTTACTTTGTTGCTTGAAGACAGCATACACAAATACATAATCACATTGTCATCTAGGTTATGTACTCTGCCGATTGCTTGGCACATCTAGCCAACTCTGCCGGCAATTCGACTAAAATGTGCTCATCTATTGTTTATTTTGAAACAGATGTGACCGGGGTGGCGACTGTGAATGTCTCTGCACCGCCATTGCCAACTTCGCTGAAGCATGTAACAAGAAAGGGATTCATGTCAAATGGAGGCACCAACATCTGTGCCGTAAGATAAATCTTTACAAATATAACACATATACTCATACACGTAAAGTTACAACACACTAAATAAGCCGTCGTGTTGCAGCCTGAACAATAGATCAGCATATTGTTGGATGTATTCTTTTTGTGCCTGTACCACTGAAATTATAGATACAGAGATACCAACATTCAAAATACCATTTTAGGGACATTTAAGTGAGAACATCAGCGACAGAGCATATTTAACAAAGAATGTATAAGAAAATACTCCGTTTCAGTGCGGGACAAACAACATAAGTGGGTCAAAATTTCAGCTAATTTCAGGGACTGTCTCTGATGATAATGCACACTTAGCATATCTCCTTACGAAATTCCTGTATTGTTGTAGTAATATATTTAATGCTTGTATTGATGCCGCTATACATTAATTATCTGAATTAGTAAAATAAGAGGCCTAGACTAATTTTAACATGTTGCAGATATTTGTAAAAACAAGTTACGGAAAAGAGTTTACCTATTTTTCTCAAGTTAAACTCCTTGCTACATGACATGAAGTTTGGGAATTTACATTCAGAGTCCAATAATATACAACGCTGAAGCTACTTTGTTAACATGCGCTAGCCACTGGGGATACACATTAGATGATTAGTAATCGCGGTCCTGATTGATCCTTTTCTAAATAGTACACGGTACTTTAAAAGTGCAAGATTCATGCTGTGGAATTTTGCTAATGGTTCTTGGAAGAAGTGTTTTCACAGCAATTATAAAGGAGTAGATAGGTGATCGTCATTCCTTTATATAAATTTATAAATTCTTAATTCCGCTTGTGCATATTCATGTATTTCTGCCTCCAATGTATGGCAATCTGTAGAACACACTGTAAATGAAAAACGTGCATCCAAAATTTTATTCCTGAGATATAAATGTTAAAGTTTGAATGATGAGATATCAAAGGAGAGGTACTTTTAACTAAATGTGATAACAAACGGTACCAAATTAAAAAATCTGAGGGACGCTTTTTTATTCATAATATAAACTTTAGTCTACTGCAGATTTGAGGTCCCTGTCTTCAAAGTTAAATATGCCGAATCAATATTTTAACTATGATGATCTTTTGTGTAATTGTTATGTAAACATTAGCATCAACTAACATTATAAAATGATAATTAACAGAATTTTCAGTTTGTTAGGTTTCAGGAAACGTGTACGTTATCTCACTATATATATATATATATATATATATATATATATATATATATATATATATATATATATATATATATATATATATATATATATATATATATATATATATATATATATATATATATATATATATATATATATATATATGAACCAAAGGTTATATATAACAATTTTTAAAAGTCGCTGCTAGCCTAACGTATTTCTTTTCTGTTGAATCAAAGTCCGTACTGACATGTTCAATAGTAAACGGTATGCTCATTGTAACTGCGCGATATACTTTTATTTCACCAGCGATTATGTGTGAGTACGGGTCAGAGTATAGACCTTGTGGTCCCCCATGTGAACAGAATTGTCGAAACATAGGCGATGAACTGGACGTGATGTGCACAAAACACCATTGCGTGGAGGGTTGCTTCTGTCCGAAGGGGATGTACAAAGACGGTTCGATATAATCTTTTATTTTGTTAAAGATTTTCTTTATTTTCAACAAGTGTCACGCATATACGATTGTAAACGATTGGTTTTAAATACGTTTTCATGATTTATAATTTCTTGATACATTACAAGGCAAGTGTTTTCAGACTTAGATATAAAATGAATAGGAAAATATGAGGGAATAAGCATGGAGGTATAGAAGCAATAATTTTACCTTCTTCGTGACACGTTAGTCTCTTTTCTGTCATAATATAGAGCTGTAGATGTGGATTTTTTCCATTTCAAAAGCTGTGTTTGTACTCAAACTTGGAAACCTCAAGAAGGAATGTTGCATATCAGATAATACTCTTTTGCCAGTTGAAAAACATATTCTCTCAAGCGAAAGAGTAACACACACATGTATATATATATATATATATATATATATATATATATATATATATATATATATATATATATATATATATATATATATATATATACATATATATATATATTATACTGCATATCTAGTTGTCTCAGTAACCATAATCTCGCCTGACGAGACACGCCTGTGCGTGCAAGCGGGAAATTACCTAATTTTGGAAATAAGGAATACATAGGAATATATGGAAATTCCTTCTTATATCCAGTATAGGAAGCCTACATGAATGTGACTTTGGTATTTATTACCCTAAATTTCTCAAAAAATACCACCAATTTTGTCAAAAGGGGATATCTAGGCCTGTTTGTGACCGTGATATGCCCGTGTATACTCCGTGATTGACAGCCGTGAACCCCGTGCGTTGTGAAGGCAAATTAATGTCATGTCTCGTATTATTGCAAAACTGAGAAACATGTGCCTCATATCCAGTAACCTTTAGAAGTGCGTTTGTGGATACAAATATCGACATTTCGGGCTCTTGCAAATTATACTTGTTGTACTTTTGTTACCACGTAAAAATTCTATAAAATAATCTTCATGCTTGACATCATATTTGTAAACGGCATACAGTATTATATGCTTCTACACTCCTGGACACACAAATTTTATTTTTTACGCAAAAAGAGTTAATTTAAGCCTGGTAAGGCCATTTAAGTAACACTGAATTTACACCAACTGTTATTTGGGATGGCAGCAAACACTGCAACAGCCGAAAACAGAAACATGCCCATGTGCCTGACCTGGCACTGTTGTCATTCTGTACTATTTTGACCTATTGAAACGGGATATAACTAGGCATGTATTGAAAGAGCTTTATACCACTGATGTAACACGTCCTGTTCTGTGATGTTGTGTCACTCAGTCTCTCATCAGAGGATAGGTTTCTTTTACATGCCAGCATGTAATACGTTGCAGAAGGAAAGAAACAGATTCTATTAGTCTCCAAATATTTGGAGGCCGAGGGTAAAAAACCTGCACCCTTCTCTACCTTTAACAAGTGGGAAAAGCAGGCAATGCATACTCTGATGATGGATAAATGCCAATGATTACTTCAGAATCATAAAAAGTGGAGAAAAAGACCGACCCAGAAGTTCCTAAGAAATTAAAGGAGAAAATAGTTAATTTTGACCAGCATGTTGTAAGAAAAACAATTCAAGAATTTGACAGGAAAAATAATTTTGGTCCACTCCTCGCCTGAAAAAAGACTGGAAATGGAACATGGATTACAGGTATCAAAGTACACACTCCTCAAGGTGCTCCATAGGTGAAGTTACAAGTATGGGAAGCAGCAGAAAAGCTTTTCATTCATTTAGAATCAGAAGATGAGGATACAAACAAGAAGGATATGGACTTGTTGAAAAGTGGAGGTCAATGGCCAGATTACACAGGAAAAACACGTGCACGATGCAGTTTTATGTGCACAATAATCAGTGCCATTTAGTCCCCCAATTTTCCCCTACATATAGTTGCAAGGTAACGAGATGTACTTGAATTAAACAGATGGTAATTACGAACGTTTGCCTCGGTGATATAAAGACAATACACTCTGACCTCAAATTGGTTGCTGGATGTCACAAACATGCAGAATGGACTTTAAACGCTGTACCAGGGAATTGCATCATCTCAGATCACCCATGTTACATTCATCTTCTACATATATACGGCATATTTCGTTTTAATTCCAAGGTCACTCATTAATCTATGGTCTAAATGTAGAAAAATTATAAAAAATGATAATACAATACATGGATAATCGACAGTTGAGCATCTTCATGCAATACCACCTTTTTCATTACCTTTATTTGCACAACATGGGTACCAGTGTGTTTGTGCAAACTATTCAGTTACTCTGAACATGGGGACACTTTCCCTTTGAGGCCAATCATTATTGATTGTCATGCTTGCATGCATAACGAAGCCACACTCAAAGAACCCGGCATGTTGATTCATGACATGATCACATTATTTCAGGTGACACATGCAAATGGGTGGTTATGTTTCCGGCTGTTGCGCTAATCGTTGCCACCCCAAATCACACACTGGTGTTAAATTAGATTTTACTCTGATAGCCTGAATGGGCTACAATTGAAGCTGTTTTTTTATGAGAACTCTCTTCTTATGTGTCCAGGATGTAAGGACATACACTACTGAGTGCCATTCACAAATATGACATCAAGCTTAAAGAATAATTTATAGACTTTTTTCCCCGAGTAATGAAACCACATAAACCGTCCTGCATCTATTTGTTCCTGAAGAATGTACGTCCTGAGTTCGCCCGTCTAGTGCAAATACATACAATTGTTTCACTTATACCATGCCTCCTTTGTTTTCTCAAGGGATATATGTATATATATATATATATATATATATATATATATATATATATGTCACCTGCTTACACATATATCCCTGCTTTAATTTTACGTGGCTAAATTTCAACACAGGACTGATTTGCTTTGGTGAATACATTTTAAAATGCATTTATATTCATATATAACAAAGAAGGCATGGTATAAAAAGGATACATCCCTTGTTCTCGTGATTTATCTGGAATCCCTTGAACTTGGGATGTATCCTCCTCAGAAACCTGATCTCTGCATGAGTCCAAGTGAGTTTCCTTAAGAGCGACAAATTGTATCGAGCGTTAACCTATGCAGAATGTAGTGAGTTGGCTCAATAGCTTCTCATAATGCAGTGGTGACTGCGAATCAGGGACAAAATTACTGAAATTGTCGGAAAAGAACCTAGTCTCCACACTGTAACATGCAGAATACACACACCTCACAGAATATGCATAATATGAGAATTGAATAATTCTTTTAACGCTGTAATATTGTAAGGTTGCTACATGCAGCAGATAACATCACCGTGAGTGTGTCTGTCTGTAACGGGGGGATGGGTTTTCAACCAGAATGTAATAGTGTTTGATATTCAAACGAGGGTATTGCACACCGGGTAAGTTGGGTAGTTAGGTACCTGGCAGAATTCAGATCTTAACTCACAAACGGCCTGTTTCTCTTTGATATTAAAGGAAGGAAACTTTTAAAAAATCTTACACTTTCTTCATTATCATAGACTTCGCCGGAAATTATACCCCTGCTTTAGTTTTTAACTAATTTATCAGACAAAATGGATGACACTACCAGATTTTTGGCATTTTTAATTATTCCAAATAGTCTACCAGCAAGGGAACCCAGTGAAAGGTGTACAAATATTTCATCACCAAAATAAATAAATAAATAAATAAATAAATAAATAAATAAATAAATAAATAAATAAATAAATAAATAAATAAATAAAATAAATTAATAAATATAAAAAATAAATAAATAAAAAAAAGATAAAAAAATAAAAATAAAAATGATAAAAAAAAGATTAAAAAAAAAATGTTTGGTCAAACATTTATATCTCTACGCTTTCGATCATCACAAAATGCTATGATAAAGATCAAAACAAAATGGAAAAATCGAGAAGAGTAAAAATTAAGACATCATATTTGTTAATTCTGCATTTCTTTCATTTTATGGAGTCACGTATATACTTACATTATATAGATGATTAGTGTCGATGGTTGCTGGTTCGGCCGTTCCGTGATCATAAAACATATATTATATATATATATATATATATATATATATACATATATATATGTATATATATATATATATATATATATATATATATATATATATATATATATATATATATATATATATATATAGATACGTTTTATGACCACAGCCCACTTTATAAATTTTAATAAGGTGTTATTTTTAGCAGTGAATGTGTACCAGTTGCGTAAGGTATTCTGGTAAATATGTTTTTAGGAGTAACAGCTGACCAATGTACAAAGTCGACCTGTCTAGCAGGAAATGTGTACCAACTCACAAATGCATTTTGGTTACTCTCAATTTTTATATTTACACTTTTGAATGACTTTTTATTTTTAGGAAGAAAATGTGTACCAGCTGACAAATGCCCTTGCTACCATAATAGAGTCCAATATCCACCGGGAACTGTACTCCAGTATAATTGCAAAAATTGGTATGAGTCTCATTTACTGTAGCATTATAGTATTTTGTATTTGTGTTACGTCACAGCAGCAAGTTTGCCATCACGATGTTAAATAAGGAATTTGTTTTCTTCAAGGATGATTATCCATATTAACAATTCAATTACCGTAGGATTTAGTGGAATTAAAGTATTGTCAACATTGCTGCCACCAATATATTATGGTATGATTATCAGTTCTGCCATTTGTTAGTTGGTGATCATTGTTTTTGTTGTACGTCATCATATTTTGACACACTTACTAACACTGCAATACACTGATGTCATGAAGCTTGAAATGTTGTTTTGGGAGTGAAATGACAAAATACAAAGCTAGCAAAGCCATTATGCAGTGTCCGCAAAGTTTTCAGTCAGATGAACTTATTAAGAGTCCATTTTTGTGTGGTAGGCGTAAGTAATTTTGTGGTAAGAGTCATTCAGTGTTTCGAGATACCTGTTGTTCAAAAGCTGAATCATGTCACAACAAATCCCAAAATGCAATCGGAAAACCACATGACGATGGATTTTGTTTCTCGCATGCTTATCGTAGAACAAATTTACATTACATTTAATGTTTGCGCGATGCTAACAGCATCATTCTTAAAGTCTGTGATATCACCCCTTAAAAACTTGTGACATCATGGCCACATCCTATCAAACACATTGCTAAGCTTTATGATTGAACCCCTTGATCTTTGAAGTCATGTCTCTTGCATGCCTTTCTTGATTGTGTTAATGGAAGCCTAGAATAATTATTTGAGCGGGAAACTCCAGTATCACAATAGTAGGCTCAATGTCAATCAAAGAAATAATAACAATAGCTTTACATTCAATTACAGACATCCAAAGCTAGTTCATCACTAGATGGCAATGAGTGATCAGTCGTGGCTTTAGGTCGTGCAGTTTTACACTGCAGTTTTACACTGCACTTGTACGTCAAGAGATGAATGTGACTACTTCATAAAATTTATTGAATGTTTCAACCGATGGGTGACCTTGACTGTAATATAATTCAAAAGTTACTTTTTCATCATTTTTTCATCATAGAATACATGCATTGATTTTGATTACAAAAAGTACAAATAGCAAAGTCTTTGAAATAGACCGGATAATTTTGATTTCACTACATATCTGTAACATGGATTGAAATGAATTGCTTCGATGATTCATTTAGGTTTATAAGTCTGATTCGTGTTAGTTTAACCTAACTATACCTCAGATCGTGGAAAGAAACAAAAATGGTCATAAAAATCTGACTATGAGCCGGAACTGTTTCTCTCGATTACAACATAGTACATGCGAGAAGGGGAAATTTGCTTGCGATGGCACAGGATGTCCACCTAAGTATTGTGGGAAGGACGAGTTCATGTGCAACAACACAGGCAGATGTATTCCCAAGTTATTAGTCTGTGACGGTATGAACGACTGTGGAGATAGGTCAGACGAACAGGAATGCAGTAAGTTAATGATAAGTTATACTTTTTTTATTGCTCTGGTTTGTCTGTCTTCCTAGGGCATTCAAGTTAAATGATATAGACAGTCAATTTTCTTGGCATGATAAAGGTATTCAAAGCCGAGAGTGTCACGAAAAAAAAGCTGCAAATGTAGTTCTGTCATATGGGAAGGTAACGGCTAAGTATGTGAGTTAAATTGTTTATACATCCGAAGCCAATTTTTTTACTCAATGATCTATTGGAAAGAAGGATACTCATGTACTACAAGTGCAATTCATAAACACTAGTAAGGAAGTAAATATAAATGAAAGCATGAGGTAGATGTGTCTGCAGTATTTTGTGTTGACTGTCTATCATTCCTTGTCACTCATTTGAACGAGTAACATCAGGCAAGAGCTTTCCGTATGTAGGCGTAATTATTTGATTAATTAGTAACTTTTCAGATTTTACATATAATTACACTTTTACAATAAAGTCATGTTTGTCAGACCTACCGTATTCCATTGTGCCATCCAGATAGAACCTGTGAAGTCGGAGAGTTCCGTTGTCAGCATGGCCGATGCATCAACATGACGTTTTACTGTGACGGATCGCCAGACTGCTTTGATAACAGTGACGAGCGAGACTGTGGTAAATTAAACTAATTTTTTAGTTCGTCAACGACCACTCTTAATGCATATAAAGTTTTAGACTTAAAGCGTGTTACACCTGAGGGAGAGACATAGGATACATTCTACAAATCTGGTACTAAATATTAGCTGTTATTTCAAAGTACTTCAGACATGATCAAGTTGACATTTTTCAAATGACTTAAAACTGGTTCGTCATTGGATAAAAATGAATCTTTAAATATTCAGCTGTACATCAAAAAGGCTTACAATCGAAGAGAATCACAGTCTCGTAGTAGTATCCGTTACGTTTTAGAAACATGGGTGTCGTTTTATATTCAAAGTACTTATTCACGTGTTTTTTGTACGCACAGAGGGGCCGAAATGTGACGAAGAACGAGAATTCAAGTGTGAGAGTGGTCGATGTATTCATAAAAACTTCACGTGTGACGGACACATTGATTGTGGCAGTTTGGATGACTCGGATGAAGCTAACTGCACAAGTATGTACAATGCTCAATTTGTATATATTTTCTTCGTGCAAGTCAGTCATAAATGACCGGTGATTTATACTTCTCAAGCTACCGGATATACTCAAATTATATATAAAATCAGTGGTATTTTTTTCCACTTCTCCCATATGTAATTATGCAATCAAGCGCAGTGCTGCATTCACCGTGCAGTTTTGAACAAACAGCAATTAAAAAAAGAAAAATGAATGAATAAATAAATAACATAAGAAATGAAGGTTAATAATTTCGTTATCTAAAATTCAGTAGGGTTGATTTCCTATTATTCTTATTTTGGAAAAGGAAGAGTATACCATACCTAAATGTCTGTAAGTGTATTTTGTGGGTCAACGTAATCTCACCTGCAATAAACAATTAAGCACCAAATATTTACTTGAAGAATGTAATACCGAGAGCACAAATACAGAATATAATCTTCCAGATGGACATAGATACCCATTTACTCACGCCTTTTCGTAGTCCTGTGTTGATCTATATCTATTGATTTGTTAGTTTATCTGACTTGTCAGTCGACTGAGCTTTCATACTGCTTTGCACCCATCGAGAGGCCCCACTTTACATACATACATACGTATGTACGTACGTACGTAGATAGATGGATGGATGGATGGATGAATAGATAGATAGATAGATAGATAGATAGATAGATAGATAGATAGATAGATAGATAGATAGATAGATAGATAGATAGATAGATAGATAGATAGATAGATAGATAGATAGATAGATAGATAGATAGATAGATAGATAGATAGATAGATAGATAGATAGATAGATAGATAGATAGATAGATAGATAGATAGATAGATAGATAGATAGATAGATAGATAGATAGATAGACATGCCTCCTTTAAGGCCACTCAGAGGTTCTTCACGGCTACAAAGAGTCATGCAAAAGATGTTCCTGACGTCCTAGAAGAATCTAGTGCCACGAATGGCCTTGCATTACCAGAATCAGTGAAACATACCAGAGAATGCGGCTAACGTTTAAGGTCACATATGCTGTCATTAATAATGTAATGTTCGGCATGAGTTTAAATCTAAATTGGATGTTCTTGCTCGGTATCTGTTTTGCATGCCCCTGAAATTATACTTATTACGCGTGAAATGCTCCAATTGTAAATTATATTTGAAACGCCTAAATGAATCTAAAGATGTGTTTAACCCAATTCCTCTATACACTTCGTATTAAAAGCAGGGTATATACACACACGCGAGTTTGCATGCTATTTTGACATGTACAGCACATGCATTAGTAGCCCATAATTACCGAGGCATGCAATAATCACCTATGAATTGCAATGCACATTGAACAAGCCTCCCGATTGTATCAAAGGGAAAAACATGCATGCACAGTTTAATGGTAAAGCAAATCATTTCTGACACATCTGGCGTAAAGTATAAGCCCCACTTGACTCAATCAAGATAGTTCCTAAAGTCGTAAAATCAGCGCATCATATTCTGAAACATGACGCTTATAAGCCGACTCTTTTTTTTTAACGTCGAAATAGCAGATTAACACAACACAACAGATTTAATGCAAATTTGGTAGGCGTTGTTCCAGAAGATTGATCTTGATCTGGTTTCAAGGGTTGCAGAGCAATTTTATGTTTTGTTTTTGCACAACTGTTTTGCAAGTTGATCTGGAAATTTGTAACAGAGAGCAAAGCAGTGTACTTTATTCACAAGTGTTTTTTTTTGTTTGGAAGTGCACGCCAAATTTGTGACCAATTATCCATTTCTGCTCATATATATATATATATATATATATATATATATATATATATATATATATATATATATATATATATATATATATATATATATATATATGTATATATATATATATATATGTATACACAAACACACACACACATCTCTCTCTCTCTCTCTCTCTCTCTCTCTCTCTCTCTCTCTCTCTCTATATATATATATATATATATATATACATATATATACACACATAGTTATTCCCGTTGATTATTACAACAATCAGTCGGCATTCCATACTGATTCACACATTTGTGTTCGGGAAACCCACTGCCGGCAACGTTAGGAATGCTTAGCTCAATAAAGACTTACTTTCCAGAAAATGTCGGTAAGCTGAATGCGGGCTGTTCCCACAACTCTATTGATTTTCATACTTCGACCAATTCATGTAAAATGTGATTCTGCCAGTTCTGATTGATCTAAATGAAAATTACCCTTTATATATGAAAATATTTGTTTCTAATATCATGAAGAAATTGGGCCCCTTGTCTTGGTGCAAATAAAGTACTTACAAGGATAATTTTGATGTTGATTTCTGTGCCAAAAGGGATTCATCAATCGCATTATATACAGTTATCTTGGAAATTTATTCATTCTCAATAATTTTCATGCTAATTTACATATACGGAACCATAAAGCTTCTTTACCTAAATAATTAATGTCTATTTGCTCAGAGCCAGAATGCGATGTCACCAAATTCTTCCGCTGTGAAAATGACAAGTGTATGCCAAAGAACGTGGTTTGTGACGGCCATGACGACTGCGGCGACGGTAGTGATGAATACCACTGCAGTAAGGCTTTCATTTTTCAACAAGCACCGAGGTGTACTGGCGTCTGCCTTGTCTAAGTTTAGATAGAAGCCACACGATGAGCATTTCTGTTTTAAAGAGCAACAGATGTTAAGAGTGATGAATGAAATTATGATTGCGAATAAAAACAAAAACAAATGGATCTATTAAGAAATTTTAATTTTCATCTAACGTGTACACAGCTTAAAGCAACTCATGCATGCAGAGCTATCTTGGAAGGTCAGATCTGCATTAAACACCACTTCCATGATATACAATTCCAAATACGAACATTAACAATTAAGAGCTTTATACCATTGATCCTTCTGGTAAATATCCTGCGTCAAGTTTCTTGCATTTTGCAGGTCATCAACTACATTCGGCGTTACACCTTTTAAGATGATGAAATCCTTTTAACCAAAACATTTCCTTAGTGAAGTTGCAGATATTGGTCAATTTATATAATGTCCTCATTAAAATATAAAATGGCAAGAAAGCTAAGGTATTGGTGGGATCCTGATTTATAAACTACACAATGAGAGTAGTATTAACATCTACTCATATGAAAAACCATTATGTTCTGTTGATCTCTGGAGAATATCGCATTTCCATTCATTCTATCACATAAGAAGCGACCAACTGTAGGTACGTTAATCAGCACCCCCCCCCCCCAATTTTTATTGATGAAAAAGGATACCTACAGATCTATATATTATGATATACACTTCATCGTGGTATCGTTTTAACTTGAACCATCATTTTTTAAATACCGGTTTGTTATGTGGCTTCTTCCACGTGTTTAAAAATAGTTGCTTCTCGGAAATACTGAACACACGTACCTATAAAGTCAATAGATATTCTTAAATAAAATTATCACCATTTGAGCCTGGGTATCAGCCTCAGTAAACTGTATATTATTCCTGCTCTGGGAGCTGAGAGGTAATTTATAGTCTGTAATAGAGCTGTCTTGTACAAATAAGGGCTTGTATCTCTCTCGGAAAGTAAGGCACCATCACTGACACTCAGACATTGAAAATGGACGAGCAACAGTGTTTAATGTCTTCTTTTAACCCCACTGCAACCCCTCTGACTACTAACCAAAGCTGACTCTGATGGAGCCAATGGTTACTTAAGTCATATATATTTAAAACACACCTACCATTAACTTCCAACAGAGAGTTTAGGTTGCAAAGTCCTTCACCTGCCACACCCCCTTTCAACATATTTATAAGTTTACAGCAAAATCTGATGTCATCCATAATTTTATGGGACGTGCAATAAAAGTGTATGTTTCAGTTCTTAAGGTCTATATGATTTTTTTGTCACCACACTTATACTCTCCTCTTAATTTTATAATATTATGTAACAGGAACAACGACTGTACCTATAACTACGGCTCTTCCAACAACGGTTCCTGTGACTATAGTGCCAACTACAACAGGTCCTCCAACAACAGGACCTCCAACTACGGTTCCTGGTACAACAGGGCCTCCAACTGCTGCACCTTCAACTACAGTTCCTTCTACAGCCGGTACTCCAACAACTAGCCTTCTAACTGCCATTCCTGCAACAACAAGAATTACAGTCCCAGTTACAACCAGTCCTCCCAAAACAGGTCCCATCACAACACCTCCTGCCACAACAGGTCCTCCAACAACACGCCACGTGACCACTGCTCCTGCCAGTACAGGGACTCCAACCACGGGACCTGTAACTACTGTTCCAGTTACATCAGCTCCACCATCAACTGGCACTGCGGGCACTGTTTCTACAGGTGCTCCAACAACAGGTCCAGCAACAACCGTTGCTGCTACAACAGGCCCACCAACAACAGGTACAACTGTTAGTTGTACCTATAATAGGATCTGTAACTATGGGTTTAGCAACCACGTATCCTTTTGTGACGGTCCTTAATAACAGGACTTCTGACTGCAGCAAACTATACATGTAGATGCAGGACCTGCCGTGGCAGGCGCTCGTGCTAAAATGTCACATATAAAAGCAAAATCATAACTTTCAATAACTCATGTTTGGTCCAATTGACATAAATGTATCCATTTCTATCGGTGCAACGTATTTTAGGGATTGTCCTTACTTATTAACATATATCTGCCGACAAACCTTTTGGAGGTTTACATTTCACATTCATAAGGTCAATAGCAACGACTGCAGGACATGGAATATCAAAGTTTTTGTATCACAGACGCAAGTTTTATCATCTTTATTTTAAAATTAGCCCAATCATCCTGTTCAACAGGGAGATAGATTACTTTGACCAATGTTAACGTAAAATTTTAAAAATCTTAGATACATTGTTAACGTTTTTAGCTTTATTAGTTATTACTCTGAAACCCAAAGAAAATACACATAATTTTTTTTGCCTATATTGATAAATATGGCACAACAATATATCCTGTATAAGGTGTAAGGTGAAATGACACATGCTTTGTAAAACATCATGTTTAACTCGATGATCATGGTGATAACTACTGATACGCTAATATAAGAGTGCGTGAACTCTTAGATGTAGACTGAAATGGTAGTGGGCTTGCTTTCATAAATGTGACAACAAAATCAATATTTTACCTGTTTTCTGCTGGCAAAAAAATTCTATCATTTTTATGCATTAGAGATAAAAATATATGCTGCATATATTTTTTTCATTTACAGAACATATACTATCCCTCATTTTAATGAATATATGATTGTACACAATAGCCCCTTAGTAAAATGTGTGCACTGCAACTTGATATAAATAATGGCATTGCAGTGAAATGATAGCATGGCTGTTACATCTGTCATTAAAGTTGGGTATCAGGGGTAATATTAACGTATCGTTAAGAACAATATCTATTCCAACAAACATTTTCTCTATCATAGGTCGTGCAACAACAACTCCTGTAACAACAGCACTGCCAACAACACGACCCACTGGTCGTGCAACGACAAGGCTGTTGACCACTGCTCCTGCAACAACAGCACTAGTGACCATTGCTCCCACAACAAGAGCAACAGCAACAACAGGTCCAGCAACAACCTTACCTCCGACAACAGGCCCAAGAACAAGACCTACACCAACTAAATTACGTAAGTGTGAAGTAATGACAAAGTGAACCAAATATATCAGTTGTGCATTTATGTTACAAATATTATGCTTCACCAGGGTTATCAGTATGAGGAAACAGGAGCAGCAGTTGTTTGGTAACTAATTGTATTGTTTGTCTGCTGTGTGATTGCCTTTTGCTAAGAAAGAAAATGTATATTATTTACATTTACTATGTCGGAAGCTGGTACAACGGTGGTGTTGGAACCTCAAACAGGGATCAGCGTTGCACCAACATTCTTTTTCACAGGTATGAATACGTTTTATTTTCTACTGGTCGACGCTTTTAATGACTGATGTAGGTTGACTTTTTTCTAGGTAGACCAATCTTATTATGACAAAGACTAAACCTGATTGAAAGCAAGGCATAACGCTTTTTAAAGAATGCTATATTATGACACAGATGGACCATACTTAGTCAGGCTGTCTGCAAAAGCATTTACTTTGAAGAGCCAGGTTGCATCACTGTATTCAGATAATTTTCCTGTCTTAACGATGTTCCACAATGGCAACTCGTTAGCAAGGTATATCAGAAAATAAATGTTTAATACCTTTTGTTTACCCAGGGCTTCAACAGTCACTTTTTATTTTTAATTAGTTCATATTTTCTCATGTTACCCCATATTTTGCTTAGTTTTAAATTTGTAATATTTTCAGTATCTAAAAAACTAGTAGCTGGTATTGCCTTCATGTTTGGTTTGTCATTTTGACAAAGTCGAGGTCTCTGGACATGGCTGAACCGCCATGAAGTGTTGAGCCATGTGCTTATTAGTAATCATGTAAGTGATGGGACAGGGCAATCTTTTCACAAATTCACCATTATTATTTCAAATAAACATCGTTCTGTATTCTCTTCAAACTTTGTAAATTTGCGCCTGGATATATAGATAGATACCCTATGCATTTATCGTTTCTTGTAGAAACAAGGAATTTCAAGTAAATACTGGTTTCATTCATGATCAGAAAGCCCACACTGACTTCTATGGAAAACAAAGTAACTTTACACACATACATACACAAAAATTACTCGGTAACAGTGCATGCAAGCACCAATGATATTACGTAATTTATGATGGTGACGATCAGTAGAGTGCCAGGAATGTACTCACAGGATGGGGAAAAAAAGAAGAGATATCTAGTCAGTTTACGCTACATATCATTTAGTGGAGTGACTTAGTATAGTGTTGAGTTTACATAAACAACATACAAAAATAAATAAACGAAAGCTATGATTAACATAACACACACGCAGATAAGAAAACAATCTGGGACATCCATTGCACTCTTGCTTAGATATGAGTATCACTACACCTTGCAATGCACACTTATAAATAGGAAAAAAGAATGTGTTCATGTGCCATCATGTGCCACAGCACACTGGATTGCATTAGACAAATCGACATTTATAGCACCACAAGTAAATCATTATTATGTATCTATTAACATTTTATACGTATTTGCCAAGGAAATTGCGCAGACCATTTTCGCTGGAGGACACCATGACTTTTTTTTTTTTTTGATTATCCAAAGTGTTAAAATCAATTCTCAATTTTCATCTGGCCATGTCACAGAGAATGTTTCTTTCGCTTTCATATTTTGGACATTCTATGAAATAAACTTCATCTTCAATTGCTTTCTTATCACACATTTGGCTTCTCTGAGCTCGATTGGCACTTTCAGTTTGCAGACGAATTAATAAATATCACAAAGTGCGTATATTCTGTGACATATTCTGAAGTCTCCGTGTTAAACGTGAAAACACATATGAAGTGTTTTTCTTGTTCAGTATGATGACTAGTTTGTGTAAGATTCAGTGGAGTTTTAGTCACCAGACAGTATGATTGTGAGGAAGACTTTATGGTGACATTGAGTCATAGAGGCCACAGGCAATTTCCAGGCTGTATCTCACTTGATTATCTCCGTCTGCTTTCCTTGCCTGGAAAACAATCCCGCAATCCTCAAGCAACCCATACTTGGTACACCCTGCGTGTAACTCTATTGTTCTCTGGCCTCTGATAGCTGTAATCTTGAGCGGTTAAGATGCTGAATCAGTCATAGGACGGTGGTTTTCAGTCTCATTTTCAGGGAGCTGGTCTGTCCATTTGTGGCAGTTGTGTGCTACTGGTTCACCCATGTTTCGTCCAGGTATATGACAGGGTGGTCTTCCGTCCGCAGACCTTCCTGATATACTCATTCCTTCTTGCAATCATGCTGGAATCTTGATAAATTATTTTCTTTGTGGTATTGGTACTTGTGTATGTAAAACAAGTATCTTAGTACACGGCTGAGAGTTGCTTTTGACGGTAACACTTCACTTTCTTCCAGCCCTATTTTCAATCTGTGAAGGGTCGCAAGGTTTAGATCTTCACTGACTCACAGGGAATACAACACATTCTCTCCTGATGTAGTGACTCCTTTAGGTTGTAAATCGAGAAATATCATCTATTTACTTTCATGTCAAGAGTGTGGATTTCAGTATATTGGTGAGACTGGTAGACCGTTGAATCAAAGGATCAATGGTCACCGTACTACTGTTCGTAAGAAAGAAGGTATCCGTGGTAGACATTTTGCAAAAGAAGGCCACAATTTTCGCATTAAAATTATTGAACGCTTGGTTCCAGTTCAGGGTGAAACAATCACAGATTTCACAGCAAGGAGAGAAGAAAGAGAACTTTTTTGGCAGAAAGAACTCGGTACCATTTGGCCTTTTGGCCTAAATGATAGAATTAAAGGTGTTGGAAATGTATCAAAGAAATACTCAAAAATAGGTAATTCTTCCTAATTGATTAATAAACATACCCGCCCCAATAGAAGACATGGACACCGTAAACATCACAATAAATCATTTCATGATTATGTTACTGTCGACCTCATTAAGGATACTTATGGCAGAACTGATGGCCTTCATCTCTTACGCTCTCTACTCTATTCTATACCTCCTAATCTTCTCTCTGAATTACAGTCTGATATTTCAGCTTTATTCATTAGAAAGGAGATTATAAAACCTAATTTTCTCATTGTGACTGATATATCTAATCATCGACTTTTTAAGCCAGTTTCCACTATTAATGATAGTAAGAAACGAACTTTCATTAAAATGCTATACAAAGACAGAGGAATTGACTTGATTAATCTTTCTAATATTCTTCACAACAAAAAGGTTCAATCACTTATCCCACCCTATTTGGACACAAGTGTTCCCACTATATCTTATAAATACACAAAAACAATCTCTTCTTCTATTTTTAATCACGTGAAGACAGTGTCAGAATTTGAGGTTGATAGGTTTTGTCATAATGAATATCCCTGTGAATGTGGTCAGTCCCCATTTTTATCAACTCATCATGGTCATGTCATTACAGGCAATCTTTCCATTATTTCCAATGAAGCACTTAGAGATTTAATTTCAAAAGGTCCTAAATTTAGAGAGCAGAACAAAATATCATGGAAAAGGGATAAACAAATAGTAATGGAAGCTATAGAGAATTATGCTAAAACATGGGCTAAAAAAGAAAATTGTGATGTTTCAGTTTTATCTGAGTGGATTAACGAGATTTGTAGTATAGTGGATAGAAAAATTGATAAACTAAAGAAAAAAACTAAACAACCACCTGATCCTGTCCTTCATAAACCTGATGTTAAAGCATGTCTACATGATTTACATGAAAAGTATGTTTTTGCTCCAGCTGACAAGGCTGCCAATAATGTTATTATCATTTGTAAACGGTTCTATCTTGATGTAATTGTCAAAGAATTAGGGTTACTCAACTCTACAGTTAACTCTACTACCTATCAAAAGGTTAACCTTTCTGTTCAACATTTAGTGGATGATCACTTTAAATATTTAGAAAAGTACAACTTAACTTTCAGTGATAAATTCCGTAACTTACCAAGGATTTTTGCAATTCCAAAATTACATAAAAACCCATATAAATTCCGTTTTATTGCTGGATCTAAGTTCTGTTCTACTAAAGAATTGTCAGTTCTACTAGCTAAAGGATTAGAAAAGGTACAGGAATTTTGGTTTAATTACTGTAAAAGAATTGAATCAACATCAGGAGTTAATAGGTTTTGGATATTAAAGAATTCTGTAAGTTTACTTGACGCTTTGCAAACAGATAATGTTTCACCTTACAGGCACATATCATCTTGGGATTTTTCTACTCTCTATACTACAATACCTCATGCAGATTTGAAACGTAGCATTCAAACATTGGTTTTTAAAGTTTTTGAGAAAAATAAATTTCAGAAAATTATAATTGGTCATAAACATGCTTTCTTTGGTGATTCTGCTAAGAATGGTCAACATGCATTTGACTATGATGAGTTTATAAAACTGTTTGAATATTTGATAGATAATATTTACATTCGTTTTGGTGATAGTGTCTTTAGACAGGTCATAGGAATTCCCATGGGTACAAATTGTGCGCCACTTTTGGCTAATCTTTATTTATTTTATCACGAGTATAATTTTCTAATGAAAATGGCCAAAGATAAGAATTACCATGCTATATCATTTAATTTAACTTTCAGATATATAGATGATTTATTAAGTGTCAACAACAAACATTTAAAAGATTACATTAAATCAATTTATCCTAGTGACCTGGAACTAAAAGAAACCACTGAATCGAATATAACATGCTCATTTTTAGATCTACTCCTATTCAGTGATGATGGTATATTAAAATCAAAAGTGTATGATAAAAGAGATGATTTTAATTTTGATATAGTAAATTATCCATATATAAGTAGTAATATTCCTATCAATCCTGCTTATGGTGTCTATGTCTCAAGACTAACTGCTTTCGCAAGGAACTGTACTGATTTTAAAGATTTTGCTGATAGACATAAATCACTTTTTGGAAGACTTATTAAACAGGGGTTTTCCAAAATAAGATTAAAAAAGGTTTTTCTTAACTTTAAAGATAAATATCAATATGTTCTACAGAAATATCATGTTGATTTATGTGAACATATTAATAAGGTATTTTCTGAGTGTGAGTAAAACACATAGAAATATGTTTATGTATTTTAATGTTGTAGCTGAGATTGTCTTACCATGAGCTTGATCGAACTTTCAATACTGGAACATAAAATTTATTATAATTACAACAAATATAAAATGAAATAAGGACCATTTAAGTTCTCAGGCATCATGTTGAACAATACAGGCCTTCTATTTCTCATCCTTATGAATATAGTGACAGAATGTAAGGAATACTTACTCAGCTGATGTGAGTAATATTTTTGTAACGAATTTTAGGCCTATTGTGCTGTTTTTTCTAGTGAGAATGGAACATGAAAGAACTTAACCATGTTTCATAATAAATATAATATTAGTATCAAATTTAGTTATCCTGTGTTCACGTGGAAACTTTTTTTGGTGTTTAAATTCAAATTTTGACATGTTACGCAATTCTAATGTAAATATAGTAGTCTGACTTAAAATTCTTATAATGTTCCAGATTCATAAATATCTCAAAAACGATGTAGGCCTACTTTACTCTTTTACTTTAAACTTAGCTGACTGACAAGTCGGGAGAACTAAAAGGTGATAGGCCTAACAAGTCTCTTTTTATTTTTGGCAGAAGAAATGAAATTTGTGTTTTGGGTGGTTAGGCCTATACATTTTGGAAAAGGAACTAGTGTCTGCAGTTAATGATGAATATTTCTAAGGTTGAGAGGATTGGTTTAAAACCACCAGTTGCCTTTTATGGGTGACTGCCTGTCTCAAGTCAGGAATGAAATTTGTTTCTTCACATTGATATTGGAAAAGAAATGTTGATGCTTTGGCAAGTCTGAAATCTCTTTGCCGTCATTGTTGGGTTTGGAATTAATGAATATGGATCGTGTTTCTGTCCTGTCATTGTTTGGATGATGTCTGTGAACTATGGTCAGGTAATTACCTTTTATAACTGTACATTAACATTAAGGGCTAAATTTGTTTTAGGCCTACTTTAAATGAATGAGAGTGTTTTCCAAAGTGGGAGGATTGGGATCCCGTAAAACTGGTTTAACCCACTGCCAATATGTTGGTAACCTGTTCCAAGTCAGGTAGAAGATACTCTCATTCGTTTTAATCTCATTACTGTTGGTCATGGATCCTTCTGACGACGAACACTAGCATGTCTTACTATTTCGTAAATGATCCTGAATCTGACAAGGTTAAACTGGTATTTGGTTTGGTCTCATCACTATCATTGAAAACTGTTATCCACTTCTCTTTTCATGGAACCCTTATATATTTGGTAACAATTTGAACATTCAGGCATTTTCTGCACATATTGCAGTGCAGTAAGTGTTCCAAGTGTAGTGAAACTGATGTTGTTTTTTATAATTGTCTGATGAATATAGTTTGTTATTATGAAGGTCATGTCAAGTTGGCTCAAAGTGTTTAATGTACTCTTTCTCTGTCTCTCTTTTGTATAAATAATTAACATCTAAATCAACTGACTGACAAGTTGAACTACGTCTTATTATAAATGAAAAAATTTAAAACTGTTACAGGAAAACAGTTATACTTACAGTTACCTTTAGGAACATTTCAATCTTGAACATTTAAATGTCCTTTCAAAAATACTTTTGGAAACCAACTTGAAATGTGACTGCTATCCTTACAAATTTTGACTATTGTAATGCATTTTTGACTACGTTTTAATGATTTGAAGCCTAATGTCACTTGCTTCTGGCTGATGTTTAACATTTGAACCAATGTACTTACTATATTTGGAAATTCAAACACTTTCCTTTTTGAAATACTCTTAGTTTATCTCCTTTAAAACAACATCATATCTTTAACTACATGCCTAAAACACATCGAATTATATAATCATGTTGTTTAGATTCTTATTGATGGTCATTTTAGGCCTAGAGGGCTTTTCTGATGGATTGATGTTGGTGTTGGTGTCAGTGTGTGGACTTATATAGATGATGATCATTGTTGAGATGGTGGTTGCAAGTAGTACCTTTTTAAATACTGAATTTTATAGACATTTTCAACAAGTTAAGAACCTCCGCTTACAAATTCTTTGATGTGATGCAAATTTTGGTCCCTTTTCATAAATTGTATGGTCCTGTATGTGCATGAATGATACAACTGTTCAAGCCAATTTACTGAAATAGGCCTATAATTTCAAACAAAACTTTTTGCATTCTGTCATGTGAAAACTAGATAAGGTTTTTTTCCCCCCTATGGACCTTTGCACTTACGTTTTGGTCTCTTTTGGGTAAATACGAACTATATATGTTTCAGCTATACATACCAAGGAACATTGCCTTTGGTCGGAATTGACTTGGATTTGTTTCATTAGGACTACGGTTTGGATATGGTAATCACACTGTCTAATTTGGTCCCTATAAATCCAGTGCATCCTGCGCGTAATGACTGCCTTGGTGAAAGGGTCATAAGAAAGTGGATTTTTATGCCTTTGTTCACCTGTCTTAGAAGAATCAGTACTTCTGTATGTTTTGTTTATAGCTCTACAGACACTGGGCTTAGAGATGTTGAGAGCAGCAGCAACTCACTCCAGAACCTTACTAGCAGCTTTTCTTGGTTTCCGTCTTTTCAATTCGTCCAGGAATTACGGATATGCTGATCTGATATACTGCTGATATCATCAGCCAGGATTCTGCTACTAGGCATGCTGAATACTGTGGATTCGGCTATCTCCGAATGTGCATACCTGGCGTCCTTACATACGTTTCCTTTCACAATGCGCAGACAAACCTTTAACCCATGTCGGAAGTTACTTTTATCTATATGCTAAAGCTTGACACCTTACTGTAAACGCAAAGATATTATTCCGTTCTAAACTGATGGTCGGCTGTCGTTTAAGTTACTCTCTCAACCAGTTCTTCTAGTCCCTTGGCATTGTCAAACTTGCGCTGACATCGTAACCTCCTTCAAGATCAAAACATTCAAATTCGGAACAAAGAAATACAGGAGAGATCATACATACATACATGCATGCATGCATGCATGCATGCATACATACATACATACATACATACATACATACATACATACATACATACATACATTTTCACTAAAACACTAAAACACCTACAAGATAAGAAATAAAAAAGAAAAAAACAGAAAAGAAAGTAAAGGAAAAAAAGATAACATGATGAGGTGCCGAATGCAAATGCCCGGCCACCCATAACTGATCACTCAGTTCTCAAACGTTCGGCCATCTACTCACATTAGGTTCCGAGAATGTAAACTATAATAATAAGGGAAAGACCCAGGTACCACCACCTGAACAGGTGAAACTCTGCGTTGTATATTACCCATTTCACTTATAGTGCTGAAATGGTCCCGTTTGTTTTCCTGACCGGATTCCTCACCTGGCCTGCAGGGCGCAACAATCTGCATATCTAAATGGGTTCGGTACTAAACTGGAGTTTGGTTGTTCGTAATAGGGCGACGTTTTCCTCATAAAAAGTACCGTATATAGCGATAGTTTCGGGTAAAATGTTGCGTAGATTAGCTGCATGAGCCCATCACACTGAATGCAGTGGTTTCACAGCTTTGCATTTCTTGATACCTTCATGAGGTTCAGAATGCCTTTTTCTATCCATGGTGGGACCACCTTTTGTTAGTCCGTTTCTTTTAGTTATATATATTCTTCAATGCTGGTTCGTGTAGTAAACTAGTTTTATGGTTCGTGTAGTAAACTAGTTTTATGTCACGTTTATCAAATGCTCCAGTCCCAATACGTCGATAAACATGTACGGTAATCACTAGAACTGATCATTTTGGTCGCCCAACATTCATCCAGCTGTTAGGATGAAACCTGTTATCAGTGTCCTTAAAATTGACCAGCATACATTAGTAGGCGCTGATATCTTGAGAAGCTGTCTGCTGTCTTTTCGCCCGTTTTCAGGTTGAACTTTCATTGGAAATTTGAATAAAAGAATCAGAGGAACCGCATCATGGGGCGCCGTTTTTTAGGCTCAGTAGGTCATAATTCTTGTTGTTTGAGGTTTTACTGCTGTTTACTGCATTAAATAATACAGAAAAACATGATCCATATTCATAAATTTCAAAGCCAACAATGTCAGTAAAGAGATTCCAGATTTGCCAAAGCATCAACATGTATCTTCCAATACCAGTGTGAAGAAACAAATTTCACTCCTGACTTGAGACAGGCAGTTACTCATAAAAGCTGGTGGTTTTAAACCGGTCCTCTCAACCTTAGAAATATTCATTCCTTTTATACAGGCACTAGTGTTTCCAAAATGTATAGGCCTAACCACCCAAAACTCAAATTTTATCACTGCTGCCAAAAATAAAGACACACACCTGTTAGGCTTAAAAACATTTTTGATTTGAAAATTGGAGGGAACGTTTGTACTTGTGGGATTTTCTTTTTCACCTCTCGTTATTATGTGGCTATGTAACACCATATTCTTTGTAACACGTCAATGAGATAAGCAGGTGCAACAGTGGCACATTTTCCATGTAGTTCTGACTCTTCTCCCCCAAAAGGAATATCTCTTTTCTACCCTAAAGCCAATCTAGTTACTGTCTATGTCTACACTTGTACCAAATGATATCACCATTGTCACGTTCGATGCAAACATTTTGAAAAATTTAAGACCTCAACAGCAAAATGAGTTTATCAATGGGTCATTAGCATGTTACATCTGTAGCATGAAAGATATTCATTCTACCACATCTGGTTATGTTTGTTCTTTATGAAGAAAGCTTTGATGCAGGTTTCCTGTCAACATGTATAATTGTCTACTTTGTTCATGTGTGAAATCATTTGTATGTTGGCTATAAATGTATTTCTCGTCATGATAAAAAATAAATTTAACCCTTTCCCCCTCAAACAGGCTAACACTGGCTGGTGGTCAAATGTCGTCTGCTTCAGTGTTTTCAATTAATTTCAACATATGAAAAACAATTTGACTGAGAACTGTACACGAGACTTATCAAAATCACATGGCCCAGGTCAACAGCTTTCCTTGGCATGGGTTGGGCACTTAGTGCCCAACCCATGCCAAAGAAAGCTGTTGACTCAGTCTTAATTCAAGGGGGAAAGGGTTAAACCAGGTGCCACGCATATTTGTTCGTTTAGCGTGTGAAAACAGCTGCGTCCATTTGGACTCCTTCCTTTTGAACAATTTTTCATTTTACTATCAGATAGGATCTTATGACCACATGCAATGTACTCTCTTCACTGTGTACTTTCCAAAGTATATTTGTTCATATGAATAGGTATCGGCTATGATTTTTTTCTGTAGTAATTATAGCACAACATACATATCCACCCTGGCGCACATATTTATTGTTCTCTCACTCTCTCTCTCTCTCTCTCTCTCTCTCTCTCTCTCTCTCTCTCTCTCTCTCTCTCTCTCTCTCTCTCTTTCTCTCTCTTTCTCTCTCATCTTCATGTCCGACTTTGGCACGTTAGCAGCTTTTGGTCAAAATGGGTGCACTTAACTATAAATTCCCAGCAAAGTAGAATGTTTTTATATTATTGTTGTTTTCTGTAAATCTCCGCTGTTGTTCATTTTTTCACATAAAAAGGTGAGAACTGTGGGACGTATATATTTTAATTTGTACGTAGATCACACTAGTGGTTTTATTCATATATAGTTTATCTGTGATTGATACCTTAGGAAATTTTAGGCTTTAAAATTTATTCATTTATCATTTCGTATAACTATTAGACAGCTAATATCCCTTGGTCTCATTACCGCAGCATAAAAAATGGGCTAGTGTCTACAGGTCCAATAAAAACAGCTGTACCAACAAGCGGTGCATTAACCGCAGCTCCAGTCACTACGGATGCACCTGCAGCACAACTGGTAATTACAGCTCTAGTACCAACAGCTGCACTGGTGACAACAGGACATACATAACAACAGCCGCACAAATCACTTAAGGAACTGAAGTTTCAGTCACTGTACATCAGACCACACGCATCTAGTGAATAACAGCAACACCAACAACTGCTTTGTTAACCACAGGTCAAGCTACAACAAGACTCGTGACTACATGTAACAACGGCGGCACCAACAACTGACACAGTTGTTGCGACACATTTTGTAACAACAGCAGCATCAACAACCGCTGTGGTAAGAACAGGACAAGTGACAACAGCTCCCATAACAACAGCAGCGCCGACAACGGCTCTGGTAAACACAATTCCAGTCACTAGAGGTGCAGCTACAACAAGGTTGACGACTGCAGGTCCTGCAACAACAGCAGCACCAAGAACTGTTACAGTTTTTGCGACATGTCTTGTAATAACGGCAACACCAACAACACCTCCACTATCAACAGGGCCAGTGACTACAGTTTCCATACCAACAGCAACACCAACAAGTGGCACAGTTGTTGTGACTTGTCTTGTAGCAATGGCACCACTCACAACAGCTCCAGTAGCAACAGGGTCAGTGACCAGAGCTCCCATGATACATGATACATGATACACTACAGGTCCAGCTACAACAGTTGCATGAACATTGCCCTGCATCAAGAGTGGTTACAACAGGTCCTTTGACAGTGCCGCCTGCCACAAATGGCTGCTTAGAACAGGCCCAGTGCCCATAGATCCATTGACAAGATGGCAAGCTCTGTTGTCTAGCTGATCACATTATTTATCAAAATATCCAATTGCCAATGGAAGCTGTAATGGCATACGGATAATGAAATCATAAAGTGGACACAATATTGTCTTTTCTTTCTTTTTTTTGACTAGATGGTTGTACCAATTAGATTACAATGACATATATACTTTATACATTGTATGTAATGAGGGTGTATTTGAATTCATATGTGGCAAGTTATGTACCTTGAAATGGAAGGCTTGAAGGGGACTTCATAAGCTAAAATTGCTTGCTTGTTTAATTCTCTAATGTTTTCAAACATGACTACAGGTCCTGTAACAACAGCAGCACCAACACCAACGGCAGCACCAACAACAGCTGCAGTAACAACAGGACCAGTGATATCAGTTCCCACAACAACAGCAGCACCAACAACTGCTCCGGTAACCACAGCTCTAGTCACTACAGGTCCAGCTACAACACGACTTGTGACTACACTTCCTTTAACAACGGTTGCTGCGACATCTGCCACAACAGGCCCTCTTACTACGGGTCGGGTTACAACAGGTCCAACAAGGACAGTTCCAACTGTGTTGCGTGAGTGTTGCATATTATCAGTTATATGCCATACTCTTCCGTGGTACATGAGAACTGGCCACCGAAGCATGCTGTGCACCATGAAGCGCAAAGGGCTTTGTGTTATGCAGCATGCTGAGGTGGCCAAATCTCGTGTACCACAGCAGAGCATGGCATGGCGATTTTATCTCATATTCAAGGCAAGTGGTTGGCATAAAAAACAAATAAAGTTGCAATAACAACAAAGTATTAATGGCACACTTTTGGAAGAGAAATCCCCATCAATAGCAAAACGTTTTCTGTATGCCGTTACCATACTTTGTGTCTGCTGCCAAATAAAAACAAGGCTACCTTTGCACACAAGTTTCGTTTACCACGGTGTGACGTGTTGCGACACACACCCAGTGGTATACATAATATAGAACACGCCTTTTAACCATATCAGAGTGCTCTATTTGCATTGATTGTAAGATAATTTTCACTATCTAAGATGAGTGTGGAAGAGAAATTGAATAATCTAGCATGCAACTTTTTCGCTGAGTCTGGGGTGGCTGCTATTCCTATGTTTCAATTGTATATGTCTTATTTTTACTGCCATTCTGATATTTTATGAACGTAAATATCTTGAAAGTGATACTGACTTGTTGAGTCTTTGGAGGTTTTCTGGAATATTTCCTACGTTGAGTCCCATAATGCGACTCGGAACTGGTACTTATGTATCCGCAGTCCATCGTTGCACATGGCCTGTTTTAGTTGAAGTTCTTTCGAGTGCTGTTAATTTGTACGATCTCTAGGATGCCAAGTCAGTGGTCTCTCTCAGGAAACGCTTGAATGTGCCATCCATCTGGAGATAAGGACAATTGCCTTCAAAGGCAATGTGATGCTGCAACTAGAACAATTATCCTGTTTTTAATGTTTTTGGTTCTTCCAAAGAGACGTGATTTACATGCAACAAATTGGCTAATGGATGAAACCTGTCGAGGAAAAAATAGATCACTGTTTGGATATTAAGCATCACTTATCCGTCAATTCACAATACAATAGTAAGATATATAATTGATGTAATCTGTATCTTTTATGCATGCTAATGCTCTTGCACAGTTTCTCACAGCTATGATTGTACTCCACAGGATATAACGTCATACACTTTGAGCCCAAATATTAGTTAATATGGCCTCCACGTACCGTAACGACAAATGTATGTCATTTTCAATAATCTGTGCACCATTGTTATAAGCAGATTCAATATGAGTTACTGAAATGCGGCCAAAAGAATTTTGCAAATTTATGAAACCAAATTCTCATTTGGAGTTAAGTAATTATGGCACAATTTGATTTAGTCAGTACTTCTTTTCCTTTGTGACAAATTTCGGTTCTACCTATGTACAAGAATAGCTTTTAAGTAGAAGCCAATTCAAGGCAGGAATTGTAAACATGTAAACACACACACACACACACACACACACACACACACACACACACACACACACACACATATATATATATATATTTATATATTTATATTTATGTACGCAAGTGGCAAACAAAGTTATCAATTTTGTTAACTTACAGATGTGTTTTGCATTAATATTCATGTCTAATGTTTTATTGAATACTATTTAGCATCTGGAACAACAGAGATATTGAAACGTTATACTGGGACCACGGTCGCGCCAACGTTCTTCTTCACGCAAAAATCAACAGTGTCTGGTAAGATTACTAAATTATATTCCATTACCTTGTCTATATAGGCACAATAATTTCATCTCGATGGAGATGTTATGTGTGTACAGGGCAATTTTTTTACACAGAACAAAATCTTATATATCTTTGCCTCTGGTAGCAACTGAGGTCTACGTATTATTTTTTTTTTCACTTTGCAACCATCTAAATTTTGCATTGATGTGCATGAATGAGGTCAATTTGCCTCTTATACGAATGGGGTACTTAAACTGCCGTTACAGTTAGAAGCAAGTCTTCATAGGTTGTGCGGCGGTCACGTGCTCTTTGTGCCAGTTTTTCTGAAATGGTGCTGGAACACAATTGGACATACATGAGCCAAATTTACCATGTGGTCCTGTGGTATTTATAAATATCATTTTATTTGATAGTTTATATTGTAGTCTTTTCATATTGTATGTGTGTGTGTTGATTATTTCAAGAGGATTTGTTCAGTAAACATATCTCGTTTTGGTGAAACGTTTAGGACCAAAGTGTGATTTTTTTTCTAATTTTCAATGAATTACAAAAAGTATGAATTATTGGTAGATGTATACGTACATGCTAGCGTTCTAATTATGGAGATAGCAGCAAATTGGCTCCTTAAGATGTCTGGTAGACCTATGATTACTGTTAAATACTTATATTATAATTTTCTATGGGGTTTCTTTTGGTGTTGTTAATTTTTTACCTTGGACCCTAAAAATTCAAATGGGCATGTTAGTACATATCTGGGTACAATAGTGGGCCTTTTCACTTTTCATACCATTAAGCAGATGCCTCCTGAACTAGGTAATTGAACACATTGATATTGTAAACAGTAATAATGATGGACTTAAAGGAAGGTGATTATTCAGAAGGTCATGGGACCCCATGGGTCAGTGTAGCCAACATTAGCTGACTACAGGACAGCCACACTCCTGTCACTTAAGTTCAGCAGACTTTTCTTGCTTCTGTCCAATTTCAGTCTTCCTGGTGCATATTGTATCCCTGAAGTGTAGGATCGTATCATGATATGTCTATATTTACACCTTTATACACATATCAGTGTTGTCAAATCATTCACCTTGTATTGATACTAAAAAGCGATGCTATATCAATACTCATTAGTGAAAAACGGTCCACAGCTGATGTTATCATTTATGACTAACATTTACATGTATATTATTTGTGTACTACTCTTTAATTACTGCCATTAGTCTTTTAAAACATTCTGTCAGATTTAATCTTGTTGGAAATGCATGCAAAAGCAATGACAATATTGTAACAATCATTACCCTGATAAAAAAAATTCTATAACAAAAGGTCCCACTGGCACAATGACTGACCATGTCAAGTTTCCCTTCAGGGTGAAAACTCGAAATCCTGGATTTGTAAGTACCAGGGAATGTGGGATCGGATTAACAACCTTGTTACAAAATAAACACTTAACTAAATAAAAAATGTTTATATATATATTTGTTTTATATACTTCAAACATCACACAGACCAAGCAGGACAATAACAAAAATAACACCACTTGCACTTAAGCTGATAAAAGGAACATATTGTAGGTGAATCAAAATGTCGGAAATAATTAACAGTCCAGTCATGAAATAAAACACAAGGTTCCTTGACTGTAGTCCACCATAGTAATCCAACCACTTATATTCCTTCTCCAATTCCATCCGTAAGCTCTAACTGAATATACATAAAACTCCTTAAGGCAGTATCCGTATCAGCCACATACAACTCATAATTGACAACAAACTGTTCCACCACCTAACAATTACATTAACTCCAACATAGAGAACTTTATATCAGTCCTCAAAAACCAATAATTACATAATCTATCAACCTGATGCATTAGAAACATGTCCGATCACAATCAATATACGTTAATATTGTTCTGTAAAATGAAAGAGAAGAGAAATTCACATAAGATGTTTTTATTTTAACAAAAATCCAAACCGGTATTTCAGTTGAAGAAATAAGTTTGCGACGCGAAGATAAACTCATACAAAGTTGAGCAAATTACCAATAACAATATACGAAACATTTTTTCCTTATTTTCATTACCAATATCATTATCATAAAACCTATTCAACACACATGAGTTCAGTTCTCACAACAAGTAATCAACTGTAAACCTCATATTATCATACAGCAGCCTCACTTTAAGTTGACCTCACCTTTGACCTGACCTGACCTTCGAAACGTCTATCTAAAGTTGCTTATTTATGCAGATCAAAACTCTCTGGTACCATTGTGCGTACAACCGACATTTTTATCACGGTGCATACGCAGGTAGTCACTTTACGGACTTGGTCCAGTCACCAGCATACTGACATACAAAGTTCACAGGTTCAAAATTTAGAATTTCACTAGAACCAAGGAAAATATTCCAGGAAGAAAACCGACACATATTGGTTACCTATCGTAATTTAGAATAACGGAGGTCTGTCGAGGTGACAAGAAAAAAAATACATTGGCTGTCATAGAAAATATTACCAGACCCCGAAACCCAATCTATTCATGGGGATCCATGCGGAAAAATATTTCTCATCATTGAAAGTGCTTTCTTGTTTTAATTAACGGGCAAAATCTGAATCTAAAAGCGTAAGATTTCTGCGGTCGACCATTTAAAATGAAACGTGCCTTGTATACATATCTTAGGACCCGAACCTGGTCGCCTGAATGGATTATATAACCTGGCGATTTTAGCCAACTGATCCTTGAAACCTACCAAAGCCCGTCTCAAAGCATTTGACCCCTTGGTAGTTTGTGAAACGTTTTTACCTCGGAATGAACTCCACGACATTGCAAACTCGTCAGCAAGAATAGACTATTGCTTTACAGGAATGATACCACAGAAGAGAATTCCTTACCCCATCTCGCTATTTTCCCAAAATTTAAACTAATACATACTTACGTCGCACAACTTATTTTACGTTTAACCGACACATGTGATTCAATTCATTTTTCGCAGATCTACAAACCTCTGATCTTGATAGTACATATTACGGAAAGGATGTTTGACTTGGTGAATGTCTTCTCTCCAATTTAACAGAACAATTTACAATAGCATGAGAGAAAAAAACGCAACCCCAAGGCCTTTGAGGAAAAAACTCATAGTTCCCCTAAAACCTTTTACAGATCACGGGACCATGAGATTACGAAGACATTCAGTTCGCAACTCAAAAGGTCTCCTAATCAACCTCTATACAAAAAAGAAAGAAAGAAAGAAAGAAAAAAAAAAAACCTCCTGAACCATACTTGTCCCATTGTAAATATCTTCACCCTGTGACGATTTTTATGCCGCAAATTTAAACCTTTTCAACATAAACTTATCTCGTTATGTAAATACTGTCTTATTTAAATAACCTCATCAAACTTTCACCCATGTCCTCAGCAATTAATCTGGTTTGAGTGTTTTATTACTGAGACATGCACTTTTTTTAGCTGAGTACCTATTTCTGCAAACTTCAGCTAAATATCTCCAAACATTATTATGGAAAGTGCGCTGGTCTACTTAAAAAATGAATGGATGAATCCTCTCCTTACGCTACGTTTATCCTCAAAAGACATTTCATATGTACAATACTTTACACGTACTAACTCTCAAATCCTCAATCCTGTCTGACTTAAACACACACAGACACACAGACACACAGACACATACACACACACACATGATGTCAGACTACCACATGGTCCAACACCTCTTAATAACACTTATTGTTTCCCCTATTTTAACTCCATACCCTTGGGAGGGAAAAAATGTATCAACACGGAAAAACATACTTATGGACAATATAAGCAACCTGGTCGTGAATTAGGCATTCTTCCAGATCCCTATAAAAATAAAGCTAACATAAAAATGACATAAATGAGGGGGGTCACAAGAAAATAAGCCAGAAAATGAAGGAGTCGGTGACCAATATTTCTCAGTTTAAGAACCAAGACAAAAAACAGAAAACCTCGAGTCCACCATGAAGTTCCTAGCCAAAACTTTTAACTTATCTCCCCGGGAAAAATGAAAAGCATAAACTTCAACTCTATCACCACATGTTGAAATCGAGATCTCACAAATGCCAAGACAAGTCAAAACAGAAAAACTCTACATCACCTGAACTCCTCGACACGGCTACGGGAATTTCCCGTCAGAAAACAGCGGAGCAGAGCTGCACCTCAAGCACCGGTAGACAATAAGACCCAGGACTCCGATCGAGCAGAACCTGAGATATTTATACCGGGGTGCTAAAGCACCGCTGTCCGACATAAATCCTTGCTTGGGGGTCAGGTGAAAAACAAGTTAATACACTCGGTGGGAATTTTTCACCCTACAAAGGAAAAGAGGGCGGGAACAGAAGTATGACTAGGAATTATGGGTAAATTCATGTAAACAATAACATGTGCTCAACTCTATAATGACACTGTACGCTACCAGAAAAATACAGAAAGTTCAGGTTATAGCACTGAAGAGTAAAATTCATGTTCATTTATGTTGAACTGTGACCACAGAAATGAGGTTAAGGTCACTCATGTCCTATCTACTCATGGCCTTCACAGAGAAACATTTCCATGTCCAACATCAAGGTCCTAACTCAACATAGATCTTAAGTAAGTGAACAGTAAATTTCATACGAGTTGTCCAGTGACCTTAACATTTGGCCAAAAAGCACAAAAATGTAATAAAAATCCAAAAATCACTGGAACACTATTTGAATAAACGTAGCAGAGACCCACCCAAGGTACATCCCCACCAAGTTTGAAGTGAATCTGGTGTGTGGTTTGGGATAAAGAGTCCATTGCAATCCCCATTCACTTACAGTAATCAATAGCTCAGTACGCATTAATCGATAAGTACCTGGATTGAAAACTTTATTAAAAATCAGGGATTCATAGCATCGCCACCTTGCGAACAACTTTGTTTGGTCCTTCTAAAAGGAACATTTCCAGTAAGTTCCAGCATAATCGGAGTGACGGTTTTGGAGAAGTCCAAAATAGTGAAAAACACACTTTTTTTTACGCAAAAAATATTTGAAAAATCACAGCGCCACATGTTGAATGAATTAAGGTCTAAGGGTCCCCAGAAGTTCCGTAAGTCATTTTGAAGGAATATCCCGAGCGGTATTGGATATTTTTCTAAAGGTTTGCCTCCAAAAACAAAACAAAAACAAAAAAAGAAGACAACAAAAAACAAACAAACAAACAAACAAATCTATGGGCCGTGACCATTTGAAAAGATTTGGTACAAATCTACCCAAGGTACATTCCTACCAAGTTTGAAGTAAATCTGGCCAATAGTTTTGAAGAAGTCGATAATGTGAACTGTGGATGCTGACAGACAGATGACAGATGCCTAACCACCACATAAACTCAAAACAAACAAACAAACAAACAAACAAACAAAAAATCTATGGACTGTGACCATTTGAATAGATTTGGTACAAATCTACCCAAGGTACATTCCCACCAAGTTTGAAGTAAATCTGGCCAATAGTTTTGAAGAAGTCGATAAAGTGAACTGTGGATGCTGACAGACAGATGACAGATGCCTAACCACCACATAAACTCTGCTGACAAGGCAGCTGAGGTAAAAAAAAATCTCCCATCAGGGGTAGAAATTAACTATATTTTTTCAAGTTTACCCTGGGCAACTACAGCATTTTTACAAGTTGCCTCCAGAAAAGTGGCCAATTTCCCACCCCATGAGAATTGTAGCTACTAGGAAGCTTGTTAAAAGACACTGATATTTAAAATGTTGCAAATACAGATGAACAAGACCTATATTTGTCACTACTATGAAAACAGTGTTCTGTGCAGAAAAAGGATTATAGGAACTGTATTTAATGTTCCCACTATTGTTGGAAATGATATGTTCTGCTGAAGACAGAAAGTTGCCCCATAGGAAACCATCAAAGTAAATAAAGTTGCTCAACACGCATGAAAGTTCCGTGGGGCAGGTAGACACCCAGTAATTTCGAACCCTGCCTATACTTGCTTGTAATGAACAAAGAAAAGACTTCCATGCCAAGTCGTTCCACTTACGAGTGCATTTTTGGCTGTGTCTGATGGGAACCAGGACCTTGGCTATCTCTGCACCATGGTCCAGATCCTTATGATGACTGACACCAAAGCATGCACCGATGGTTGTCATTCGGTGGGAAGCTGGCCCATTATTCCTGTTAACAAGGCACTCAGACAGGCTGTTAGAATGCTTAAAACACTACCCTTAATATCTAACCGAATTCCAATCAAAATTTCAGAAATTTTTCAAAAAAAGTACGAAAAAGTATTTTTTGGGGAAAAGAAGCATAAATAAAGTATAAAAAAGTAAAACTGTGAAAATAAAACATCATACGTTTAAAAAGAGTATAAAGTGGCAGCACTGCATTTACCTTAACTGTAGAAAAAGATTATGTATAATGAAAAAGTTCCATTTCTATGCATCCAGCTACCACAGGCCGTGTGACTGAAGGTCCAGTAACAACAGGACAACTGACTACAGGACCCATAACAACAGCAGCACCAACAGCAACACCTACAACCACTGCAATAGCAACAGGACCAGTGTCTTCAGCTCCCATTACAACAGCAGCACCAACAACTGCTCCAGTAACCACAGCTCCAGTACCTACAGGTCCAGCTACAACTCAAGTGGTGACTACAGGCCCTGTACCAACAGCAGCACAGACAACTGGCACAGTTGTTGTGACACGACTCCTTACAACGCAAGCACCAACAACTGCTGCAGTAACAAGAACACCAGTGACTAAAGCCCCCATAACAACAGCAGCATTTACCACTGTTCCAGTCACTAAGGGTCCAGCCTCAACACGGCTGGTGACTACAGGTCCTGCAACAACAGCACAACCAACAACTGGCACAGTTGTTGTGACACGCCTTGTAAAAACGGCTACACCAACAACGGCAGCACCAACAATAGCTGCAATAACAACAGGACCAGTGTCCACAGCTGGAACAACCACAGCTGCACCGACAACTGGCACAGTTGTTGTGACACGTCTTGTAAAAACGGCTACACCAACAACGGCTGCAATAACAACAGGACCAGTGTCTACAGCTGCCATAACCACAGCTGCACCGACAACTGGCACAGTTGTTGTGACACGTCTTGTAAAAACGGCTACACCAACAACAGCAGCAATAACAACAGGACCAGTTTCTACAGCTCCTATAACCACAGCAGCACGGACAACTGGCACAGTTGTTGTGACACGTTTTGTAAAAACGGCTACACCAACAAGGGCCGCACCAACAACAGCTGCAATAACAACAGGACCAGTGTCCACAGCTGGAACAACCACAGCTGCACCGACAACTGGCACAGTTGTTGTGACACGTCTTGTAAAAACGGCTACACCAACAACAGCTGCAATAACAACAGGACCAGTGTCTACAGCTCCCATAACCACAGCTGCACCGACAACTGGCACAGTTGTTGTGACACGTCTTGTAAAAACGACTGCACCAACAACGTCAGCACCAACAACAGCCGCAATAACAACAGGACCAGTGTCTACAGCTGCAATAACCACAGCAGCACCGACAACTGGCACAGTTGTTGTGACACGTCTTGTAAAAACGACTGCACCAACAACGGCGGCACCAACAACAGCTGCAATAACAACAGGACCAGTGTCTACAGCTGCCATAACCACAGCAGCACCGACAACTGGCACAGTTGTTGTGACACGTCTTGTAAAAACGGCTACACCAACAAGGGCCGCACCAACAACAGCTGCAATAACAACAGGACCAGTGTCTACGGCTCTCATAACCACAGCAGCACCAACAACTGCTCTTCCAACCAAAGCTCCAGTCAGTACAGGTCCAGCCACAACCCAACTGGCGACTACCGGTCCTGTAACAACAGCAGCACCGACAACTGGCACAGCTGTTGTGACTCGTATTATCACAACGGCAGCACCAACAACTGCAATAATAACAAGAACACCAGTGACTAAAGCCCCCGTAACAACAGCAGCACCGACAACTGCTACAGTAACTACGGGTCCAGCTTCAACACAGGTGGTGACAAAAGGCCCTGTCACAACAGCAGCACCGACAACTGGAACAGTTGTTGTGACACGTCTTGTAGAAACGACTGCACCAACAACAGCAGCACCAACAACAGCTGCAATAACAACAGGACCAGTGTCTACAGCTGCAATAACCACAGCAGCACCGACAACTGGCACGGTTGTTGTGACACGTCTTGTAAAAACGGCTACACCAAAAACGGCAGCACCAACAACAGCTGCAATAACAACAGGACCAGTGTCTACAGCTGCCATAACCACAGCAGCACCGACAACTGGCACAGCTGTTGTGACACGTCTTGTAAAAACGGTAAGACCAACAACGGCAGCACCAACAACAGCTGCAATAACAACAGGACCAGTTTCTACAGCTCCCATAACCACAGCAGCACGGACAACTGGCACAGTTGTTGTGACACGTCTTGTAAAAACGGCTACACCAACAAGGGCCGCACCAACAACAGCTGCAATAACAACAGGACCAGTGTCTACAGCTGCAACAACCACAGCAGCACCGACAACTGGCACAGTTGTTGTGACACGTCTTGTAAAAACGGCTACACCAACAACGGGAGCACCAACAACCGCTGCAATAACAACAGGACCAGTGTCTTCAGCTCCCATAACCACAGCTGCACCGACAACTGGAACAGTTGTTGTGACACGTCTTGTAAAAACGACTGCACCAACAACGGCAGCACCAACAACAGCCGCAATAACAACAGGACCAGTGTCTACAGCTGAAATAACCACAGCTGCACCGACAACTGGCACAGTTGTTGTGACACGTCTTGTAAAAACGACTGCACTAACAACGGCAGCACCAACAACAGCTGCAAAAACAACAGGACCAGTGTCTACAGCTGCCATAACCACAGCAGCACCGACAACTGGCACAGTTGTTGTGACACATCTTGTAAAAACGGCTACACCAACAAGGGCCGCACCAACAACAGCTGCAATAACAACAGGACCAGTGTCTACGGCTCTCATAACCACAGCAGCACCAACAACTGCTCTACCAACCACAGCTCCAGCTAGTACAGGTCCAGCCACAACCCAACTGGCAACTACAGGTCCAGTAACAACAGTAGCACCGACAACTGGCACAGCTGTTGTGACACGTCTTGTAAAAACGGCTGCACCAACAACGGCAGCACCAACAACTGCTGCAATAACAACGGGACAAGTGTCTACAGCTGCCATAACCACAGCAGCACCGACAACTGGCACAGCTGTTGTGACACGTCTTGTAAAAACGGTTACACCAACAACGGCAGCACCAACAACAGCTGCAATAACAACAGGACCAGTGTCTACAGCTACCATAACCACAGCAGCACGGACCACTGGTACAGTTGTTGTGACACGTCTTGTGAAAACGGCTACACCAACAAGGGCCGCACCAACAACAGCTGCAATAACAACAGGCCCAGTCTCTACAGCTCCCATAGCCACAGCAGCACCGACAACTGGTACAGTTGTCGTGACCCGTCTTGTAAAAACGACTGCACCAACAACGGCAGCACCAACAACAGCTGCAATAACAACAGGACCAGTCTCTACAGCGGCAATAACCACAGCATCACGGACAACTGGCACAGTTGTTGTGACACGTCTTGTAAAAACGGTTACACCAACAACGGCAGCACCAACAACAGCTGCAATAACAACAGGACCAGTGTCTACAGCTCCCATAACCACAGCAGCACCAACAACTGGTACAGTTGTTGTGACACGTCTTGTAAAAACGACTGCACCAACAACGGCAGCACCAACAACAGCTGCAATAACAACAGGACCAGTGTCTACGGCTCTCATAACCACAGCAGCACCAAAAACTGCTGTTCTTACCACAGCTCCAGTCAGTACAGGTCCAGCCACAACCCAACTCGCAACCACAGGTACAGTAACAACAGTAGCACTGACAACTGGGACGGCTGTTGTGACACGTCTTGTAAAAACGGCTGCATCAACAACGGCAGCACCAACAACAGCTGCAATAACAACGGGACAGGTGTCTACAGCTGCCATAACCACAGCAGCACCGACAACTGGCACAGCTGTTGTGACACGTCTTGTAAAAACGGTTACACCAACAACGGCAGCACCAACCACAGCTGCAATAACAACAGGACCAGTGTCTACGGCTCTCATTACCACAGCAGCCCCAACGACTGCTCTTCTAACCACACCTCCAGTCAGTACAGGTCCAGCGACAACCCAACTGGCGACCACAGGTCCAGTAACAACAGCAACACCAACAACTGGCACAGCTGTTGTGACGCGTATTATCACAACAGCAGCACCAACAACTGCTGCAATAACAAGAACACCAGTGACTAAAGCCCCCATAACAACAGCAGCACCGACAACTGCTCTAGTAAGTACGAGTCCGGCTTCAACACAGGTGGTGACAAAAGGCCCTGTCACAACAGCAGCACCAACAACTGGAACAATTGTTGTGACACGTCTTGTAGAAACGACTGCACCAACAACAGCAGCACCAACAACAGCCGCAATAACAACAGGACCAGTGTCTACAGCTGCCATAACCACAGCAGCACCCACAACTGGCACGGTTGTTGTGACACGTCTTGTAAAAACGGCTACACCAACAACGGCAGCACCTACAACAGCTGCAATAACAACAGGACCAGTCTCTACAGCTGCCATAACCACAGCAGCACCGACAACTGGCACAGCTGTTGTGACACGTCTTGTAAAAACGGTTACACCAACAACGGCAGCACCAACAACAGCTGCAATAACAACAGGACCAGTGTCTACAGCTCCCATAACCACAGCTGCACCGACAACTGGCACAGTTGTTGTGACACGTCTTGTAAAAACGACTGCACCAACAACGGCAGCACCGACAACAGCTGCAATAACAACAGGACCAGTCACTACAGCTGCAATAACCACAGCAGCACGGACAACTGGCACAGTTGTTGTGACACGTCTTGTAAAAACGGCTACACCAACAAGGGCCGCACCAACAACAGCTGCAATAACAACAGGACCAGTGTCTACAGCTGCAATAACCACACCAGCACCGACAACTGGCACAGTTGTTGTGACACGTCTCGTAAAAACGGCTACACCAACAAAGGCAGCACCAACAACAGCTGCAATAACAACAGGACCAGTGTCTACAGCTCCCATAACCACAGCTGCACCGACAACTGGCACAGTTGTTGTGACAGGTCTTGTAAAAACGACTGCACCAACAACGGCAGCACCGACAACAGCTGCAATAACAACAGGACCAGTGTCTACAGCTGCAATAACCACAGCAGCACGGACAACTGGCACAGTTGTTGTGACACGTCTTGTAAAAACGGTTACATCAACAACGGCAGCACCAACAACAGCTGCAATAACAACAGGACCAGTGTCTACGGCTCTCATAACCACAGCAGCACCAACAACTTCTTTTCCAACCACAGCTCCAGTCAGTACAGGTCCAGCCACAACCCAACTGGCGACTACTGTTCCAGTAACAACAGTGTCACCAACAACTGGCACAGCTGTTGTGACACGTCTTGTAAAAACGACTGCACCAACAACGGCAGCACCAACCACAGCTGCAATAACAACAGGACCAGTGTCTACGGCTCTCATAACCACAGCAGCACCAACGACTGCTCTTCTAACCACAGCTCCAGTCAGTACAGGTCCAGCCACAACCCAACTGGCGACCACAGGTCAAGTACCAACAGCAACACCAACAACTGGCACAGCTGTTGTGACTCGTATTATCACAACGGCAGCACCAACAACTGCTGCAATAACAAGAACACCAGTGACTAAAGCCCCCATAACAACAGCAGCACCGACAACTGCTCCAGTAACTACGGGTCCAGCTTCAACACAGGTGGTGACAAAAGGCCCTGTCACAACAGCAGCACCGACAACTGGAACAGTTGTTGTGACACGTCTTGTAGAAACGACTGCACCAACAACGGCAGCACCAACAACAGCCGCAATAACAACAGGACCAGTGTCTACAGCTGCAATAACCACAGCAGCACCGACAACTGGCACGGTTGTTGTGACACGTCTAGTAAAAACGGCTGCACCAACAACGGCAGCACCAACAACAGCTGCAATAACAACAGGACCAGTGTCTACAGCTCCCATAACCACAGCAGCACCGACAACTGGCACAGCTGTTGTGACACGTCTTGTAAAAACGGTTACACCAACAACGGCAGTACCAACAACAGCTGCAATAACAACAGGACCAGTGTCTACAGCTGCCATAACCACAGCAGCACTGACAACTGGCACAGTTGTTGTGACACGTCTTGTAAAAACGGCTACACCAACAAGGGCCGCACCAACAACAGCTGCAATAACAACAGGACCAGTGTCTACAGCTGCAACAACCACACCAGCACCGACAACTGGCACAGTTGTTGTGACACGTCTCGTAACAACGGCTACACCAACAAAGGCAGCACCAACAACAGCTGCAATAACAACAGGACCAGTGTCTACAGCTCCCATAACCACAGCTGCACTGACAACTGGCACAGTTGTTGTGACACGTCTTGTAAAAACTACTGCACCAACAACGGCAGCACCGACAACAGCTGCAGTAACAACAGGACCAGTCTCTACAGCTGCAATAACCACAGCAGCACGGACAACTGGCACAGTTGTTGTGACACGTCTTGTAAAAACGGTTACACCAACAACGGCAGCACCAACAACAGCTGCAATAACAACAGGACCAGTGTCTACGGCTCTCATAACCACAGCAGCACCAACAACTGCTCTTCCAACCACAGCTCCAGTCAGTACAGGTCCAGCCACAACCCAACTGGCGACTACAGGTCCAGTAACAACAGTATCACCAACAACTGGCACAGCTGTTGTGACACGTCTTGTAAAAACGACTGCACCAACAACGGCAGCACCAACCACAGCTGCAATAACAACAGGACCAGTGTCTACGGCTCTCATAACCACAGCAGCACCAACGACTGCTCTTCTAACCACAGCTCTAGTCAGTACAGGTCCAGCCACAACCCAACTGGCGACTACAGGTCCAGCAACAACAGTAGCACCGACAACTGGCACAGCTGTTGTGACACGTCTTGTAAAAACGGCTGCACCAACAACGGCAGTACCAACTACAGCTGCAATAACAACGGGACAAGTGTCTACAGCTGCCATAACCACAGCAGCACCGACAACTGGCACAGTTGTTGTGACACGTCTTGTAAAAACGGTTACACCAACAGCGGCAGCACCGACAACAGCTGCAATAACAACAGGACCAGTGTCTACAGCTCCCATAACCACAGCAGCACGGACCACTGGCACAGTTGTTGTGACACGTCTTGTAAAAACGGTTACACCAACAAGGGCATCACCAGCAACAGCTGCAATAACAACAGGACCAGTGTCTACGGCTCTCATAACCACAGCAGCACCAACGACTGCTCTTATAACCACACCTCCAGTCAGTACAGGCCGAACCACAACCCAACTGGCGACCACAGGCCCAGTAACAACAGCAACACCAACAACTGGCACAGCTGTTGTGACGCGTATTATCACAACGGCAGCACCAACAACTGCTGCAATTACAAGAACACCAGTGACTATAGCCCCCATTACAACAGCAGCACCGACAACTGCTCCAGTAACTACGGGTCCAGCTTCAACACAGGTGGTGACAAAAGGCCCTGTCACAACAGCAGCACCGACAACTGGAACAGTTGTAGCGACACGTCTTGTTGAAACGACTGCACCAACAACGGCAGCACCAACAACAGCCGCAATAACAACAGGACCAGTGTCTACAGCTGCCATAACCACAGCAGCACCAACAACTGGCACAGCTGTTGTGACAAGTCTTGTAAAAACGGTTACACCAACAACGGCAGCACCAACAACAGCTGCAATAACAACAGGACCAGTGTCTACAGCTCCCATAACCACAGCAGCACGGACCACTGGCACAGTGGTTGTGACACGTCTTGTAAAAACGGCTACACCAACAAGGGCCACACCAACAACAGCTGCAATAACAACAGGACCAGTGTCTACAGCTGCAAGAACCACAGCTGCACCAACGACTGCTCTTCTAACCACACCTCCAGTCAGTACAGGTCCAGCCACAACCCAACTTGCGACCACAGGTCCAGTACCAACAGCAACACCAACAACTGGCACAGCTGTTGTGACGCGTATTATCACAACGGCAGCACCAACAACTGCTGCAATAACAAGAACACCAGTGACTAAAGCCCCCATAACAACAGCAGCACCGACAACTGCTCCAGTAACTACGGGTCCAGTTTCAACACAGGTGGTGACAAAAGGCCCTGTCACAACAGCAGCACCGACAACTGGCACAGTTGTTGTGACACGTCTTGTAAAAACGACTGCACCAACAACGGCAGCACCAACAACAGCTGCAATAACAACAGGACCAGTGTCTACAGCTGCAATAACCACAGCAGCACCGACAACTGGCACGGTTGTTGTGACACGTCTAGTAAAAACGGCTGCACCAACAACGGCAGCACCAACAACAGCTGCAATAACAACAGGACCAGTGTCTACAGCTCCCATAACCACAGCAGCACCGACAACTGGCACAGCTGTTGTGACACGTCTTGTAAAAACGGTTACACCAACAACGGCAGTACCAACAACAGCTGCAATAACAACAGGACCAGTGTCTACAGCTCCCATAACCACAGCAGCAGTGACAACTGGCACAGTTGTTGTGACACGTCTTGTAAAAACGGCTACACCAACAAGGGCTGCACCAACAACAGCTGCAATAACAACAGGACCAGTGTCTACAGCTGCAACAACTACACCAGCACCGACAACTGGCACAGTTGTTGTGACACGTCTTGTAAAAACGGCTACACCAACAAAGGCAGCACCAACAACAGCTGCAATAACAACAGGACCAGTGTCTACAGCTGCCATAACCACAGCAGCACGGACAACTGGCACAGTTGTTGTGACACGTCTTGTAAAAACGGCTACACCAACAAGGGCCGCACCAACAACAGCTGCAATAACAACAGGACCAGTGTCTACAGCTCCCATAACCACAGCTGCACCGACAACTGGCACAGTTGTTGTGACAGGTCTTGTAAAAACGACTGCACCAACAACGGCAGCACCAACAACAGCCGCAATAACAACAGGACCAGTGTCTACAGCTGCAATAACCACAGCAGCACCGACAACTGGCACAGTTGTTGTGACACGTCTTGTAAAAACGACTGCACCAACAACGGCAGCACCAACAACAGCTGCAATAACAACAGGACCAGTGTCTACAGGTGCCCTAACCACAGCAGCACCGACAACTGGCACAGTTGTTGTGACACGCCTTGTAAAAACGGCTACACCAACAACGGCAGCACCAACAACAGCTGCAATAACAACAGGACCAGTGTCTACAGCTCCCATAACCACAGCTGCACCGACAACTGGCACAGTTGTTGTGACACGTCTTGTGAAAACGACTGCACTAACAACGGCAGCACCAACAACAGCTGCAATAACAACAGGACCAGTCTCTACAGCTGCCATAACCACAGCAGCACGGACAACTGGCACAATTGTTGTGACACGTCTTGTAAAAACGGCTACACCAACAACGGCTGCACCAACAACAGCTGCAATAACAACAGGACCAGTGTCTACAGCTCCCATAACCACAGCAGCACCGACAACTGGTACAGTTGTTGTGACACGTCTTGTAAAAACGACTGCACCAACAACGGCAGCACCAACAACAGCTGCAATAACAACAGGACCAGTGTCTACGACTCTCATAACCACAGCAGCACCAACAACTGCTCTTCTAACCACAGCTCCAGTCAGTACAGGTCCAGCCACAACCCAACTGGCGACTACAGGTCCTGTAACAACTGCAGCACCGACAACTGGCACAGTGTTGACGAGTCTTATTACAACGGCAGCACCAACAACTCCTGCAGTAACAAGACCAGTTACTACAGGTGCCTTAACAACAGCAGCACCAACAACTTCTCCAGTAACCACCGCTCCAGTAACTACAGGTGCACCAACAACACGAATTCTGACTCCTCTTCCTTTAACAACGGTTGCTGTGACAACCGAAACTACAGGCCCTTTGACGACGGGTCGTGTTACAACGGGTGCAACAGCGACAGTTCCAACTGTGTTGCGTAAGTGTTGCATACTATTACTTATGTCATGCTCTACCATGGTACACGAGATGTGTCCACTGAAGTATACTGTGTACCAGGAAAGGCAAAGGGCTTTGTGTAACGTAGGTTGCTCAGGGACCAAAATCTGGTGTATCGCGGCAGAGCACATCATTACGAGTTTATCTCATATTCACGGCAAGAAGTTTGTATAAAAAAGACAATAAACGAACAACCAAAATTACAACAACAACAACAACAACAACAACAACAACAACAACAACAGCAACAAATGTAGTGACGTATTAATGGCGCTCTTTTGGATGATAAACCCCCTTCAATAGCTAAACGTCGCGTGTTCGCCATTGCCATTGTTTTTACTCCTACGAGATGAAAGTGAGGCTAATTTTGTTCCCACCTTTTGTTTACCACGGTGTGACTTGTCTCAATACAATTGGTATACTTAAAATTTAAAATGGAACACAGCTTTTAACCAACAAGTGTGTCTTGGTTATAAGATTAATTCACGAAGAGAGAGCGAATAATTTAGAAATCATTTTTGCTAAGTTTTGAGTGGCTGGTATTCCTTGGTTTTAATTGGGTATGTCTTCTTTTCACTGGCATTCTTATATTTTATGAACGTTAACATCCTGAAAGTGAAACTGCCTTGTTGAGTCTTTGTATGTTTTCTGAAATATTTCCTACGTTGAGTCCAATAATGTGACTGCAAACTGGTAGCTATGTTTCCACAATCCAGTGTTGCACATGGCCTGTTTTAGTTGAAGTTTAAGGATGCCCTTAACTTATACGATCTCTAGTATGCCAGGTGAATGTTCTCATTCAGAAAACACCTGAATGTGCCTTTCATCTGCAGATAAGGACATTTCTTATCAAAGGGAATGCGATGCCGCAACTAGAACAATCATCCTGCTGCTAATGTCCATTAGACACGTGATTTAGATTGTAACAAATTCGGTAAACAATCAAACCTGTAGAGGAAAATAGCCTTTTAGAGCTTAAGTATAACTTACTTGTCAATTTACCATAACTTATTAAGATATTATTGATATAATGTGTAACTTTCATTTCTCACTAGGAATATACTCCATAGAAAATAACATTATATAGTGGGAGCCCAAATAATTGTAAATATGCTCACCACGTTCTGTAAAACCATAGTATGTCATTTTCACTTATCTATCGTCGCTGGGGTTATATGCAGATTTATTTTGAGCGGTGTACGTAAATTTCAATTTAAAAACAAAAATTCTCTTTTGGAATAAAGTCATTAATGGAACAATTTGATTTAGTCAATAAGTCTTTTTATTTGTGAGAGGTTATTGTTCAACTTATGTACAAGATTAGCAGTTCAGAAGGAACTTATGTACAGCAGGAATGCTGTACATTTAAGTGTATATATATGTATATATATATGTATATATACATATACACATACATATGTATACATATATATATGTATATAAACATATACATACATATACATATACATATACGTAAGTGGCAAAAAAAGTTATCAATTTGGTTAAGTTACAAATGTGTTTTTTATTAATTTACGTGTCTAATGTTTTACTTAATGGCATTTTAGCATCTGGAACAACAGAAATATTGAAACGTTATACTGGGACCACGGTTGCACCTACGTTCTTCTTTACGGAAAAATCAACAGTGTCTGGTAAGATTACTAATATTTATTATATTCCATTACCTTGTGAATATTGGCACAGTAATTTCCCCTCAATGAAGATGTTATGTATCTAGATGGCTGTTTTGTTCACAGAACAAAATCTGATATATCTTTGCCTATGGTAGCACCTGAGGTCTATGTGTTATTTTTTGCACTTTGCAATCACCTAAATTTTGTATTGATGTGCATGAATGAGGTAAAATTTGTCTCTGAAATGAATGGACTACTGACAAATATCAGTTATAGTCACAGGGAAGTCTTAATAGGTGTCGCTTAGTTTGTGCTGCAGTCAGGTGCTGTTTGTGCCAGGTTTTTTGAAATGGCACTGGATCTCACCTGACGGTACACGAGGTAAGTTTACTATGCACATATATATATATATATATATATATATATATATATATATATATATATATATATATATATATATATATATATATATATATATATATATATATATATATATATATATATACATATGTATATGTATATATATATCTATATATACATGTATATATAAATATGTGTATATATATACCTGATATATATATGTATATGTTGGCACCTTCAATGCAATATTACATATTTACAACGTTTCATTTAAGAAAGTTATCGAAGCCCAAAAAAGAGAATAGCTAGACATTCTTGGCTTGCTGTTTGCGCCAGTTTTTTTTCAAATGGCACTGGACCACACTCGAGGGTACACGAGCCAAGTTTAGTATGCATATGTATATATATATATATATATATATATATATATATATATATATATATATATATATATATATATATATATATATATATATATATATATATACATATACATATATATGGATATATATATATATACATTTGTAAATATATATTTATTTATTTATTGATTTATTCATTTAGTTATTTATTTATCCATACATATATATATATATATATATATATATATATATATATATATATATATATATATTTATATTTATATATATATATATATATATATATTTATATATATGTATGTATATAAATATGTGTATATATACACATATACGTTTTTATATTTGCACCTGCAATGCAAACATACATATTTACAACGTTTCATTAAATAAAGTTATATAAGCCCAAAAAAGAGAATAGCTAGCCATTCTTGGCACCATTCACGTTACCTGTAGAAACAGATAATATGTAATAGTAAAGTACTGCTTCTACGGGTCCAGCCACCACAAGCCATGTGACTACAGGCCCAGTACCAACAGGACAAGTTACTACTGCTCCCATACTAGCAGCAGCTCCAACAACTGTTCCAGTAACTACAGGTCCAGGTACAACATGACTGGTGGCCACAGGTACCATAAGGACTGCAGCACGGACAACTGGTACAGTTGCTGTGACACGTCTGGTAACAACAGCAGCCAACAACAGCTGCATTAACAACAGGACCACTGACTCCAGTTCCCAAAACAACAGTAGCACCAACAACTGCTCTGGTAACCACAGCTCCAAATACTACAAGTCCGGGTAGAACTCGACTGGTTACTATGGGTTCTGTAACAAAAGCAACTGCGCCAATAACTACAAGTCTAATTACTACAATTCTAGCTACAACTCTATAGGTTTCTACAGGTACTGTAACAATAACAGCACCCACAACTGGTACAATTGCTGTGACACGTGTTGTTAAAATGCATGCCCGAAAAACAGCTCCAGTAACAACAGGACCAGTGACAACAGCTCCCATAACAACAGAAGCATCAACAACTGCTCTGCAAACCACAGCTTCAGGTATTACGGGTCCAGCTACAACTTAACTGCTGAGTGTAGGTCCTGTAACAACAGCAGCATCGGCAACTGGCACAGCTGTTGTGACACATCCTGTCAAAACGGCAGCACCAACAACTGCTCTGGTAACAACAGGACCAGTGACTATAGCTCCCATTACAAGAGCAGCACCAACAACTGCTCCTTTAACCACTGCTCCAGCCACTACAGGTCCAGCTACAAATCTACTGGTTACTACTGGTCCTATAAGAACAGCGGCACCAACAACTGGTACCATTGTTCTGATACGCCTCGTAACAACAGCAGCACCAACAACAGCTGCAGTAAGAACAGGAGCAGTGACTACAACTCCCATAATAACAGGAGGAACAACAACCTCTCGGGGTAACACAGCTCCTGTCACTACAGTTCCAGCCCCAACTGGACTGGCGACTACAGGTCCTGTAACAGCAACAGCACCAACAACTGGCACAACAGTTTCGACAAGTCCTGTAAAAACGGCAGCAACTACAATAGCAGCACCAACAATACCATGAAAAATGTGGATTTACTATTAGAAAGTAGTGGTTAAATGAAGTGCCCCGTATATCAGGTCTGCAGTTTTGTTACTTTATAATAATACATATGCAAGTACAGCACAAATATTTCCACGACCCAAAAATCCACAGCTGAGAAAGGTTACTGAATCTACATGAAAAACACAAAATATGGAATATCATGTTACTTTTTACATTCACATGTAAAATTCTGCAAATGCGTCTTTCTTTTTTCAGCTCCAGGAACAACGCGCCCAGGAACAACTCGTCCTGCTACAACAGTTCTTTTGACAACAGGTGCAGTAACTACAGGTCCAGCAACAACACTTTTACAGACTACAGGTCCAGCAACAACACTTTTACAGACTACAGGTCCAGTAACAACAGCAGCACCGACAACTGGTTCAGTTGTTGTGACACGTCGTGTAAGATCGGAAGCACCAACAACGGCTGCAATAACCACAGGACCAGTGTCTACAGCTCCCATAACCACAGCAGCACCAACAACTGCTCTGCTAACCACAGCTCCAGTCACTACAGGTCCAGCTACAACTCAACTGGTGACAACAGGTCCTGTAACAACGGCGGCATCGACAACTGGCACAGCTGTTGTGACGCGTCTTCTCACAACGGCAGCACCAACAACTGCTGCAGTATCAAGAACACCAGTGACTAAAGCCCCCATAACAACAGCAGCACCAACCACTGCTCCAGTAACTACGGGTCTAGCTTCAACACAGTTGGTGACAACAGGCCCTGTCACAACAGTAGCACCGACAACTGGCACAGGTCTTGTGACACGTTTTGTAAAAACGGCTGCACCAACAACGGCAGCACCAACCACAGCTGCAATAACAACAGGACCAGTGTCTACGGCTCTCATAACCACAGCAGCACCAACGACTGCTCTTCTAACCACAGCTCCAGTCAGTACAGGTCCAGCCACAACCCAACTGGCGACCACAGGTCTAGTACCAACAGCAACACCAACAACTGGCACAGCTGTTGTGACTCGTATTATCACAACGGCAGCACCAACAACTGCTGCAATAACAAAAACACCAGTGACTAAAGCCCCCATAACAACAGCAGCACCGACAACTGCTCCAGTAACTACGGGTCCAGCTTCAACACAGGTGGTGACAAAAGCCCCTGTCACAACAGCAGCACCGACAACTGGAACAGTTGTTGTGACACGTCTTGTAGAAACGACTGCACCAACAACGGCAGCACCAACAACAGCCGCAATAACAACAGGACCAGTGTCTACAGCTGCAATAACCACAGCACCACCGACAACTGGCACGGTTGTTGTGACACGTCTAGTAAAAACGGCTGCACCAACAACGGCAGCACCAACAACAGCTGCAATAACAACAGGACCAGTGTCTACAGCTGCCATAACCACAGCAGCACCGACAACTGGCACAGCTGTTGTGACACGTCTTGTAAAAACGGTTACACCAACAACGGCAGTACCAACAACAGCTGCAATAACAACAGGACCAGTGTCTACAGCTCCCATAACCACAGCAGCACTGACAACTGGCACAGTTGTTGTGACACGTCTTGTAAAAACGGCTACACCAACAAGGGCCGCACCAACAACAGCTGCGATAACAACAGGACCAGTGTCTACAGCTGCAACAACCACACCAGCACCGACAACTGGCACAGTTGTTGTGACACGTCTCGTAAAAACGGCTACACCAACAAAGGCAGCACCAACAACAGCTGCAATAACAACAGGACCAGTGTCTACAGCTCCCATAACCACAGCTGCACTGACAACTGGCACAGTTGTTGTGACACGTCTTGTAAAAACGGTTACACCAACAACGGCAGCACCAACAACAGCTGCAATAACAACAGGACCAGTGTCTACGGCTCTCATAACCACAGCAGCACCAACAACTGCTCTTCCAACCACAGCTCCAGTCAGTACAGGTCCAGCCACAACCCAACTGGCGACTACAGGTCCAGGAACAACAGTATCACCAACAACTGGCACAGCTGTTGTGACACGTCTTGTAAAAACGACTGCACCAACAACGGCAGCACCAACCACAGCTGCAATAACAACAGGAGCAGTGTCTACGGCTCTCATAACCACAGCAGCACCAACGACTGCTCTTCTAACCACAGCTCTAGTCAGTACAGGTCCAGCCACAACCCAACTGGCGACTACAGGTCCAGCAACAACAGTAGCACCGACAACTGGCACAGCTGTTGTGACACGTCTTGTAAAAACGGCTGCACCAACAACGGCAGCACCAACAACAGCTGCAATAACAACGGGACAAGTGTCTACAGCTGCCATAACCACAGCAGCACCGACAACTGGCACAGTGGTTGTGACACGTCTTGTAAAAACGGTTACACCAACAGCGGCAGCACCGACAACAGCTGCAATAACAACAGGACCAGTGTCTACAGCTCCCATAACCACAGCAGCACGGACCACTGGCACAGTTGTTGTGACACGTCTTGTAAAAACGGCTACACCAACAAGGGCATCACCAGCAACAGCTGCAATAACAACAGGACCAGTGTCTACGGCTCTCATAACCACAGCAGCACCAACGACTGCTCTTATAACCACACCTCCAGTCAGTACAGGCCGAGCCACAACCCAACTGGCGACCACAGGCCCAGTAACAACAGCAACACCAACAACTGGCACAGCTGTTGTGACGCGTATTATCACAACGGCAGCACCAACAACTGCTGCAATTACAAGAACACCAGTGACTAAAGCCCCCATAACAACAGCAGCACCGACAACTGCTCCAGTAACTACGGGTCCAGCTTCAACACAGGTGGTGACAAAAGGCCCTGTCACAACAGCAGCACCGACAACTGGAACAGTTGTAGCGACACGTCTTGTTGAAACGACTGCACCAACAACGGCAGCACCAACAACAGCCGCAATAACAACAGGACCAGTGTCTACAGCTGCCATAACCACAGCAGCACCAACAACTGGCACAGCTGTTGTGACACGTCTTGTAAAAACGGTTACACCAACAACGGCAGCACCAACAACAGCTGCAATAACAACAGGACCAGTGTCTACAGCTGCCATAACCACAGCAGCACGGACAACTGGCACAGTTGTTGTGACACGTCTTGTAAAAACGGCTACACCAACAAGGGCCACACCAACAACAGCTGCAATAACAACAGGACCAGTGTCTACAGCTGCAACAACCACAGCTGCACCAACGACTGCTCTTCTAACCACACCTCCAGTCAGTACAGGTCCAGCCACAACCCAACTTGCGACCACAGGTCCAGTACCAACAGCAACACCAACAACTGGCACAGCTGTTGTGACGCGTATTATCACAACGGCAGCACCAACAACTGCTGCAATAACAAGAACACCAGTGACTAAAGCCCCCATAACAACAGCAGCACCGACAACTGCTCCAGTAACTACGGGTCCAGTTTCAACACAGGTGGTGACAAAAGGCCCTGTCACAACAGCAGCACCGACAACTGGCACAGTTGTTGTGACACGTCTTGTAAAAACGACTGCACCAACAACGGCAGCACCAACAACAGCTGCAATAACAACAGGACCAGTGTCTACAGCTGCAATAACCACAGCAGCACCGACAACTGGCACGGTTGTTGTGACACGTCTAGTAAAAACGACTGCACCAACAACGGCAGCACCAACAACAGCTGCAATAACAACAGGACCAGTGTCTACAGCTGCCATAACCACAGCAGCACCGACAACTGGCACAGCTGTTGTGACACGTCTTGTAAAAACGGTTACACCAACAACGGCAGTACCAACAACAGCTGCAATAACAACAGGACCAGTGTCTACAGCTCCCATAACCACAGCAGCACTGACAACTGGCACAGTTGTTGTGACACGTCTTGTAAAAACGGCTACACCAACAAGGGCCGCACCAACAACAGCTGCAATAACAACAGGACCAGTGTCTACAGCTGCAACAACTACACCAGCACCGACAACTGGCACAGTTGTTGTGACACGTCTTGTAAAAACGGCTACACCAACAAAGGCAGCACCAACAACAGCTGCAATAACAACAGGACCAGTGTCTACAGCTGCCATAACCACAGCAGCACGGACAACTGGCACAGTTGTTGTGACACGTCTTGTAAAAACGGCTACACCAACAAGGGCCGCACCAACAACAGCTGCAATAACAACAGGACCAGTGTCTACAGCTCCCATAACCACAGCTGCACCGACAACTGGCACAGTTGTTGTGACAGGTCTTGTAAAAACGACTGCACCAACAACGGCAGCACCAACAACAGCCGCAATAACAACAGGACCAGTGTCTACAGCTGCAATAACCACAGCAGCACCGACAACTGGCACAGTTGTTGTGACACGTCTTGTAAAAACGACTGCACCAACAACGGCAGCACCAACAACAGCTGCAATAACAACAGGACCAGTGTCTACAGGTGCCCTAACCACAGCAGCACCGACAACTGGCACAGTTGTTGTGACACGCCTTGTAAAAACGGCTACACCAACAACCGCAGCACCAACAACAGCTGCAATAACAACAGGACCAGTGTCTACAGCTCCCATAACCACAGCTGCACCGACAACTGGCACAGTTGTTGTGACACGTCTTGTGAAAACGACTGCACCAACAACGGCAGCACCAACAACAGCTGCAATAACAACAGGACCAGTCTCTACAGCTGCCATAACCACAGCAGCACGGACAACTGGCACAATTGTTGTGACACGTCTTGTAAAAACGGCTACACCAACAACGGCTGCACCAACAACAGCTGCAATAACAACAGGACCAGTGTCTACAGCTCCCATAACCACAGCAGCACCGACAACTGGTACAGTTGTTGTGACACGTCTTGTAAAAACGACTGCACCAACAACGGCAGCACCAACAACAGCTGCAATAACAACAGGACCAGTGTCTACGACTCTCATAACCACAGCAGCACCAACAACTGCTCTTCTAACCACAGCTCCAGTCAGTACAGGTCCAGCCACAACCCAACTGGCGACTACAGGTCCTGTAACAACTGCAGCACCGACAACTGGCACAGTGTTGACGAGTCTTATTACAACGGCAGCACCAACAACTCCTGCAGTAACAAGACCAGTTACTACAGGTGCCCTATCAACAGCAGCACCAACAACTTCTCCAGTAGCCACCGCTCCAGTAACTACAGGTGCACCAACAACACGAATTCTGACTCCTCTTCCTTTAACAACGGTTGCTGTGACAACCGAAACTACAGGCCCTTTGACGACGGGTCGTGTTACAACGGGTGCAACAGCGACAGTTCCAACTGTGTTGCGTAAGTGTTGCATACTATTACTTATGTCATGCTCTACCATGGTACACGAGATGTGTCCACTGAAGTATACTGTGTACCAGGAAAGGCAAAGGGCTTTGTGTAACGTAGGTTGCTCAGGGACCAAAATCTGGTGTATCGCGGCAGAGCACATCATTACGAGTTTATCTCATATTCACGGCAAGAAGTTTGTATAAAAAAGACAATAAACGAACAACCAAAATTACAACAACAACAACAACAACAACAACAACAACAACAACAGCAACAAATGTAGTGACTATTAATGGCGCTCTTTTTGGATGATAAACCCCCTTCAATAGCTAAACCGTCGCGTGTTCGCCATTGCCATTGTTTTTACTCCTACGAGATGAAAGTGAGGCTAATTTTGTTCCCACCTTTTGTTTACCACGGGTGTGACTTGTCTCAATACAATTGGTATACTTAAAATTTAAAATGGAACACAGCTTTTAACCACAAGTGTGTCTTGGTTATAAGATTAATTCACGAAGAGAGAGCGAATAATTTAGAAATCATTTTTGCTAAGTTTTTGAGTGGCTGGTATTCCTTGGTTTTAATTGGGTATGTCTTCTTTTCACTGGCATTCTTTATTTTATGAACGTTAACATCCTGAAAGTGAAACTGCCTTTGTTGAGTCTTTGTATGTTTTCTGAAATATTTCCATACGTTGAGTCCAATAATGTGACTGCAAACTTGGTAGCTATGTTTTCCACAATCCAGTGTTGCACATGGCCTGTTTTAGTTGAAGTTTAAGGATGCCCTTAACTTATACGATCTCTAGTATGCCAGTGAATGTTCTCATTCAGAAAACACCTGAATGTGCCTTTCATCTGCAGATAAGACATTTCTTATCAAAGGGAATGCGATGCCGCAACTAGAACAATCATCCTGCTGCTAATGTCCATTAGACACGTGATTTAGATTGTAACAAATTCGGTAAACAATCAAACCTGTAGAGGAAAATAGCCTTTTAGAGCTTAAGTATAGCTTACTTGTCAATTTACCATAACTTATTAAGATATTATTGATATAATGTGTAACTTTCATTTCTCACTAGGAATATACTCCATAGAAAATAACATTATATAGTGGGGAGCCCAAATAATTGGTATAATATGCTCACCACGTTCTGTAAAAACCATAGTATGTCATTTTCACTTATCTATCGTCGCTGGGGTTATATGCAGATTTATTTTGAGCGGTGTACGTAAATTTCAATTTAAAAACAAAAATTCTCTTTTGGAATAAAGTCATTAATGGAACAATTTGATTTAGTCAATAAGTCTTCTTTTTATTTGTGAGAGGTTATTGTTCAACTTATGTACAAGATTAGCAGTTCAGAAGGAACTTATGTACAGCAGGAATGCTGTACATTTAAGTGTATATATATGTATATATATATGTATATATACATAACACATACATATGTATACATATACTATATGTATATAAACAAAAACATACATATACATACACATATACGTAAGTGGTAAAAAAAGTTATCAATTTGGTTAAGTTACAAATGTGTTTTTTATTAATTTACGTGTCTAATGTTTTACTTAATGGCATTTTAGCATCTGGAACAACAGAAATATTGAAACGTTATACTGGGACCACGGTTGCACCTACGTTCTTCTTTACGGAAAAATCAACAGTGTCTGGTAAGATTACTAATATTTATTATATTCCATTACCTTGTGAATATTGGCACAGTAATTTCCCCTCAATGAAGATGTTATGTATCTAGATGGCTGTTTTGTTCACAGAACAAAATCTGATATATCTTTGCCTATGGTAGCACCTGAGGTCTATGTGTTATTTTTTGCACTTTGCAATCACCTAAATTTTGTATTGATGTGCATGAATGAGGTAAAATTTGTCTCTGAAATGAATGGACTACTGACAAATATCAGTTATAGTCACAGGGAAGTCTTAATAGGTGTCGCTTTAGTTTGTGCTGCAGTCAGGTGCTGTTTGTGCCAGGTTTTTGAAATGGCACTGGATCTCACCTGACGGTACACGAGGTAAAGTTTACTATGCACATATATATATATATAAATATATATATATATATATATTATATATTATATATATATATATATATATATTAATATATATATACATATGTATATGTATATATATATCTATATATACATGTATATATAAATATGTGTATATATATACCTGATATATATATGTATATGTTGGCACCTTCAATGCAATTATTACATATTTACAACGTTTCATTTAAGAAAGTTATCGAAGCCCCAAAAAAGAGAATAGCTAGACATTCTTGGCTTGCTGTTTGCGCCAGTTTTTTTTCAAATGGCACTGGACCACACTCGAGGGTACACGAGCCAAGTTTAGTATGCCATATGTATATATAATTATATATATATATATATATTATATATATATATATATATATATATATATATATTATATATATATATATATATATATACTAATATACTTATATATGGATATATATATATATACATTTGTTAAATATATATTTATTTATTTATTGATTTATTCATTTAGTTATTTATTTATCCCATACATATATATATATATATATATATATATATATATATATATAATATATATATATATATATATATATATATTTATATTTATATATATATATTATATATATATATATATATATATATATATATATTATATATATATATATATATATTTATATATATGTATGTATATAAATATGTGTATATATACACATATACGTTTTTATATTTGCACCTGCAATGCAAACATACATATTTACAACGTTTCATTAATTAAAGTTATATAAGCCCAAAAAAGAGAA